>PVIU01000022.1:130000-643520 GCA_004026605.1 Ondatra zibethicus | reverse complement strand
AAGAATCTTCCTTGGCCTTCTGATAGGGCAGGACTTAGATAGACAGGATAAAGAGAAGAGAATGCTGGGAAGGAGACAGAGCCAGAGAGAGCCGCCTGCCATGAAGCCTGCCAGGTCACACACGCTGAATCTTTCCGGGTAAGCCACGACTCATGGTGACACATAGATTATTAGAAATGGGTTAAACAAATATGTGAGAGTTAGCCAATAAGAGGCTAGAGTTAATGGGCCAGGCAGTATTTCAATGAATACAGTTTCCATGTAATTATTTCGAGTACGCACTGGGAGCCGGGTGGGACAGAACAAGGGGCCCGGTGCCGGGAACACAGCCCGAACCCCTCATTACAACACTGAGCTCCCCCAACCCCCATCTACTTTGACTTGTCAACTGTCGTTGTCCTTGTTAAGCTCAAATTTAGGGGTCACGTTGGTGAGACTTTGGGGTTGTGGCTTCTGATATTGCTAGGAGACACCATCTCACAGCAAACTCCCTGTTCTTCTGGTTCTCACAATCTCCGGGACTTTTCCTTAATAGTGTATCATTTATAGCATAGCAATTAGCAAATGCTACAGATAGCATAGTTTGCTCTCACACTCAGAGAACTTATTGTTAAGCATTTGCTAGTATACTGATACTCAGATTCCCCCTGGGGAAAGAAGAGACAAACATTGAATAGTACATGAAAAGTCAGGTGGCAACTGTCGTCTGAAGAATAAGACATGGAAAGAGAGGAAACCATGAATGGAGATGCCTTAAACGTGTGCTGTTTTTTCCATTTTAGTGGATAACTCTGAGATGCTACAGTTTGGCCACAAAGTCCAGGTATAGCGGATGGAGATAGGATGCCTGGGGGGCTGAGTTAGATGCTTGGGTGGCATTTTGCAAATCATGAACTTTTATGAGCGTCTATGTGCCCACTGATTCTACAATCAGAAGGAACCGGATGGACTCTGAGATTACTCTGCTCTGTGCTTCTCTCTGGATCTTTTAGGTTTACGACTTAAGCAGAAATTTGGCCTGTTAGGGCACTGAGAGCTATGTAAAGATGAAATAATTGCTTAGAAACACAATGATCAGGACCCATCCACGGAAGGCATCATACAACTCTGGGTATTGAGGGAAGAACACTGTGTTGTCATTGCAAGGATCATGTGGAGTTGCTGCCTGACCTGCATGCATTAAGAGAGCATCAACATTGTAGCAGTATTAGCTTAAATGCTCCCAGAAAGGCCAAGCTGTGTGCTATGGCAGGAGACCTGATCCTGTGGGAACATACCATTTAAATACAGTTCATGCCTTTTGAATGGAGATCCCAGGGCTCTAAAGTGTTCATGGGAGCACAGGACCTTGTGGCCTCTACAGCCCTCCAAAATCTTCCTTTGTCGCTGCATCCCTCATAGTCTAGCAATAATCAAATATTCCCAATGGTCCAAAGATGCGCCTCCTTTGTTCTTGCAGCGTCTACCCCTCCTCCTGCAGGTGAAGGTCATGCAACAAGGATGGTGGCTAGAGAGACCCACACTCAGGGAGGAACATGGCATAGATGGGAGGCAGAATCTGAGCTTGATCTCAAGTGCAGAGTTCTTTTTGGGGCCACTATCGGCTGCCATATCTTGGGCAAATCATTTAATTATTTGCTTTTTAAAACTTTAATTTTTTTTACTTTGCTTTTTCTACCTATATGATGGGAAGAAGACCCTCGATAGCCAGGACTTCTCTATGAATTGCACTGTGTCACTGAACCTGTACATAGTGCAATTGCCACAGAGTGTGCTGCAATGCCATTTCCACCAGTGAGTAGAAAAGCATCCCTTGGGAGGAGTTTTCCTTCCTGAACACATATATATTGGATGCCACTAAGATCAATTTCTGAGCAAAAACTATGTAGCCAGATTCCTAAGAGTGAGATGTTCTATGCTATATTCTAAATACTATATAGTCTATAGCCATCATCACACCGCAATATAGAGAGAGGGAATGTGAAATCAGATTAGCAGAGGAAGGCCCAACTTTGCAGTGAAAGGTTATTTCCAATAATTATATTGGAATATAATTTGATGCTGAACTCCAAACAAACATGCTTCCAGTGATGCAGCCCTGTGGGTGTCTGGATACAGACGCTTCTCTTTGCTACTTTGGAGAGCTCTGCTTGTTGAAAAAAAAATGAAAGAGCAATAAAAAGAAACACAAATCTGAGAACTGCTGTCATCCGCATTTTGCTATTTGTCTTCCTTTTTGTCCAGAAGCATATTGTAGCGGCATGCTCTTCTCTTCAGCCGCAGCAAAGCCTTTATGGGACTTTAAATTTCAAAGCTACAGGTGGTGCACAAGAGCCACACTTCAAAGACGGTTTGGATGAAATGCAACAATATTTGTGTAATACCAACCCTGGATCTTTGAACGCTTCCTGTTCAATTCACCCTGCAAAGGTTCAATTAGGAAAGATCAGAAGACACAGAGCCCGGAGCTGTTACCATCTGTCACTCAAGTTTGTCTTTTCGAATGTCTTTTATGCCAACCTGGGAACAACAATTTATAGTGAGGATGTAATAATCATAATTCAAAAACCACTTTCAAAAAGCTGGTGCCCTTTGCTAGTGAGTGTGGTGTGGGTCCATGGAGATGTTCCTTGAAGTGAGACTTTCAGCCTTGGCAGCCTTCTGATTCCTTGTCGTGTAAGGACACGTCTCACTATTGATAACTTGTGCTTACTGCCAACAAAAAGCTTCTAGCCCAAGAGGCCCCACGTTCTGCGGGCCTTTGTATCAGTGATGAGCATATTTCTCTGCTGAATCCTGTGGTTTTTGCCTTCAGTGAAAGAAAAACTGATCCTAACAGTTTTAAACTTGTTAATTCAAGCCATATGTCAGAAAGCCAGCCTCCATATGGTGCCACACCACCTTATATTTACAGGGGCTGCTTTTCAAAACATTATTCTGAAGCTGTATCTGCCCTAAAGTTAATACGTGGCAACCTGCGCGATTGAGCACTGTTTGTACGACGTTCCCGGTTTCCCAATCGCTTGCTGATGGAGCAGAAACACACCGATTATTAACAACTAATTTCTGCTTGTTTTATTGGCAAAAATGTGCTAATCAAGGGTGGGGAGACGCATGCTGAAAGGGGAATGGTTTGCCAATCTTCTGTTGCCAAATACCGCAAAGAATCAAAGAGGAAACAGAGAAAGGAAAATCATAACCTCATTGATTATAAATGCGACTGGGGTACTTCAGTACAGAGTGCCCACGACAGGAATGCAGCAGCATCCAAGAGTCAGGATAGCTTTCTCTTCTTAGTTTCAAGGCAAGAGCAGGAAAGGAGGGAGGACACATGTTAGAAAACTCGGCCACAGAGCTCAAGCCCTGGATCCAGGTCCCCTTTTCTTTAAAGGGAATTGTCTAGTCTGTGATCTTTGGGACCTGATATATTAGGGAAGATTTTTCTATAGAACATTAAGTCCACTTTCCCAATTACCTATGAGGTGACTAGAGATGGGTTAGAACATAGTTATCTTCAAACAGCTTTGTTTGATCTCCAGAGTCCAAGCAGGCATGGTTTTGATATGAGAGGCGCATTTAAACACAGTTGGCACCGTATAGAGGATCCGTGTGCATTAAACATACTATTTTCTCTCTTTTTTCAACATTAAAAAAAAGGTGATTTTCTTGTATCTGGTTCCTGGTGAGCATTTAAATCTTCATTCTTGCTGTGGAGGCTTTTGCAGAAATCACTGGCAAGACTCTCATGCGTGCAGAAGAGCTTGCTTGGTTTAGCTGTTTGCCTTTCTCTCCTTAATTCATGGTATCCTTCCCAGAATCAATTTTTGCCTTTGTGTTTGTATTTCACACACACACACACACACACACACACACACACACACACACACACACACACACACACACAATTTTTCTTACTTACTCCTATGTAGTTATTTATAGCCCTGGATTCTTTATTTTCTTCTCTCCTTCTTGCCTCCCTTTATTATTATTTTTCTCTTTTTTTTCTGGGAAAAACTAAAAGAAAAAAATGGCATAAGGTTTTTCTTTGAGATGTATGAAATGATTCCAAGGGATTTTCTCAATCGTAAACAACATGCTGGGTATAAACACTACATTGTAGGAGAAAGGCTTTTCTGTGACGATGAAAGGTTTTTCGGCGCGTAGATCCCAATGCATAAGCAACTGAATCAGGAAGGAAATGGCTGGAGGTGTTGCCATTTTCTTCAGTGCTCAACAACAGGAGCAGCTGCCAGCTTACAAAAGTAGGACAGGTCTGTGTGGGGCACAGAAACCAAGGCTGCCAGATGTAGCCCTTCTTATCCTTGTGCCACCTCTGTTCTTAAGAACAAAACTTGATTTTCTGGAATTAAAAGCACATTCATGAATGAAATGGTTTGAGGATTAGAGAACAAAACTAAATGATCGATTCATAAACTTCCCCGGTTAATACAAACTCCCAGCCAGTCAAATGGTCACAGCTCACAATTCTTGCTGATAACTGTGGTGTTAGCAAAACTGGGACAAGAAGGTTGGCACCTCTTTCTTTCATAGGCCATGGAAAGGGCCAGCATTTAATTCCAAACCAATGCAAAAGGTTAGACCCTTCCACAGACTGGTAAGCACTACTGAAGTCTAGAAAATCACTACATTTTTTTATAGTGCCTTCTTGTCTGCACCCACGTGCAGAGATTTCTGATGTCAGAATTACTTTGGTCATCGGTATAATGCAAGAAAGATATCCCCTCCCATTACCGAAGAGCTTGCCTTGTGGAATGAATGGAAGATTTTCCACTCAAACAAGTCTCTTTCATGGTAAATTGCTTAAGGGTTAAATTGTTTTTAAAAATGGAAGTTTGTATTTTCTACGTAGTCATGTCTGTGCAGATCTTAACCTCTTTAACTTGCTTCTCACCTTGTTGTGTCTCTGTACTTGCTTTCTTCTGCTGCCTGGTGGTCTCCCACTAGCACTGATGCTCAGACAGAGCTCAAAGGTATGAAACTTAGACCACCTTATGATGGATGGCTAGGATAAACAGCAGATAAGATTCTGTCAACCTAGGAGCCATGGAGCTGTATAAGCAAGTTTTGTTCTTCAAAGAATGAGGTATTTTGGCATCGTTTAAGGATGTTAAATGGAGTTGGAGAGTCGGCTCAGCAGTTAAGTGCACTTGGTGCTCTTGCAGAAGACCCAAGTTCAATTCCTAGCATCTCTGTGGTGTCTCACAACTATAGATGACTCCAGTCACACTGGATTCGAGTCTATCTTCTGGTCTCCTTGGGCACTGCACACAAATGATGCGTAACCACACCTGCAGGTAAGCATTCTGATAAATAAAATAAAAACAAATACAATTTTAAGTGATAAGAACATAATAAACTGACAAAACCCTATAATTGCAAATCCCTGCTACGCTGCTATAAGAAAACATTCGGGGAGGCCTCTTGCTATCCCCACGATTGCCAGAATGCAGTCTAGTTCCGATCCTAAGCTCTCCCACCTGTCCCAGATAACATGCCCATTACTGAATCCTACCACACACCTTATGCAAAGAGTAACAACAGACCTACCTGGGAGGTCACTGAACCATCTTCCACCGTGTTGACTCACTCTGGGCATGTTAGGTTAACTGACCGTTAGCAGTGATCTGGTGAGGTCAAGTATGCACGTGAGGTCCCCCTTCTCATACTCAGTTAATACTGCAGAGTATACATGAATGTATTATAAATAGCATTTAAAATAAAACTGGGGCAGTTGGATATACCCTTCCCTTTTCTGAATATCTCCTGATATTCACATTTCAGTCACTGATAATAAGGATAGTAAAACATTTTTAGACCTTTAAAACCTAAAGTAGTGATGGGTCCTGCTGAATCTTAGAAAGGGAAATGCAACGTGATAGTAAAACTTGAATCTCCTCTGTTTTATTATAGTTGCCTGTTAAGAACATAACATTTGGCCGGGTGGTGGTGGCGCATGCCTTTAATCCCAGCACTTGGGAGGCAGAGACAGGTAGATCTCAGTGAGTTCGAGGCCACCCTGGTCTACAGAGCTAGTTTCAGGACAGCCAGGATTGTACCACAGAGAAATCCTATCTCAAAAAAACAAAACAAACCCCCAAAATGACAAAAAAGAATGTATCATTTAATTATGTATAAATCAGCATTTTTACACACCAGCATGACTACCCAGGACTTTGTTTTCAAAACTATATTTTTCAACTTTATGGCTGTTTGAAGTAATGATATTGTATCATAACACTGAATAAAACTTGTTTTACCTGAAATACCAATATTGTGTGTAATCATTCCATTTAATCATTCCAGTGTCTGGTATAGGAAGCACAGTACAAATTTTAAAACTGCCAACTGAAACATGTTGGTCAAAAAATATATATAACGTACCTAAAAAGGAAATATAGAAATATAGTTGCAGTTACAGTTTTAAATTACCTTTTTCATCAGTTGTCCTCTGTGTGTTCCATATATATATATATATCCTTTATTATATATCTATTGCTACATATATTGTATATGTTTACATATGTATACATTGCATATATGCAAACTGAGATGCTTTACAATGAAATTAATGGTCTGTCTTCTTTGGAAAAAGTAGCTTAATCTGATTCCAATCAAACCCTGGCATCTGGTGAAATGGGAATTCTGGAGACTTTCTGCAGACACTCCATGGCTACCTAGCATTTACCTGTCCTCCCCAGGCCAACTCTGCAAATGGAACTTAGATCTGATAGACATCTAGCTGGCATCATTTGCAGTCAAGGTAAGGAGACTTTATTGGGCATGTCAGAGAGGGATCGTGATGTCAACCAGGTCAACCTTAATCTCTTTCCTATTGGCTGGTGATTTCGGTGCATAGAATATTTGTGGCCAGTATAATTAATTCGGGCTAAAAATGTTAGGTGAGTGGAAAAGTGGAAAAAGAATGAGGCCGTAGAGGGTGGGAGGTCAGAGCTTTGCTTTCTGAATGGAAATATCAAGCCCCTTGCACAACTCCCTTTTGCTTTCTGGTCCACCCTCTCCTTTTGACCTGAGCTCTAGATGGGATTCTGAACATTCTGCTATCCCATGCTTTTGTTCTCTGGTGGCATAAAAAAGATGGCACCCCTTTCCTACACCTACCTGCCCACAGGCTTCTTGTCCTGGTGAGAAGTGAGCTCCTGGCTGTCTGTCCCACTGTCCTGGATTTCCTGTAACTTGGGAGCCAAATGTAGCCTGACAGCTGAGGTCAGGGGACTGTGCTGTTTGGTGTAAGGAGCAGGCTGGCCTTCATAGTTCGCACAATGACGGCGAAGTGACATGCTTTCTCAGCAAAATGGCTACTGCAAAGAACATCATGTTTATCTCCTATATTAAAAATTCCTTTTTCTAAAATTTCTGTTGAGACTTCCTGAGTTAATCCTAATTTAACTTATTAGTACAAAATACTTTGTCAAAAAAATACAAAATCACAAGTACATATTATAATGCCTCTGATGGACAGAAGGGTCCATGTCAAACTTTTGTCAAATTTTATCAACTGAATGTCTTTCTTTTGAGCCCACATGTCTGGATGTTCCCCAAATCTTCATGCCTGCTGGGGTAATCCTGTCCTTTCAGTATTAAGTGAGAACGCTCAACACGTATCCCATATGTGGTAGAAAGAGTGTTTTCCCAGGCTGGAGTTGGTGCTGTTAAATTTGGTCCAGCCACCTCGAGGCTGGTGTGTGTCTTCCAGCTCTTAATAATCTTTCCTTTTGTCTTGATTGTGGTTTTCCTCAGTGGAAAATGCTTCACCTTTTACTTGACCACATTTACCAATATACGAGGTGTTTTCTCTGTCTCTTTATCTCTGTTTCTCTCTTGTCTCTGTCTCTTTCTCTTTTTCTCCTGTCCTCCATTAGAAAGGCTCTTTTAGAGTTACCCAGGCCTTGAACTCCTGGACTGGCCTCATATAATACCCTCCCTAGCCGTTTGTGTAGCTAGGACTTCAGGTGCCTGAGACCATGCCTGTCTTTCAGCATAAAATTAATTGTTATGTATCCTATATTTGCTCATTTATTTGTTTGCTTGTTTGCTTTGTGTCTCTGAGTCATTTTGTCTACATGTATATCTTCCCATCAAGTACATGCCTGATGCCCAAAGGAGGCCAGATGAGGACATTAGATCTCCAGGGACTGGAGTTACAAATGGTCGTGAGCTGTCATGTGGGTGCTGGGAATCGAACCTCTGGAAGAGCAGCCAGTGTTTTTAACTGCTAAGCTATTTCTCCGTGTCTTTAATATATTTTTTTTAACTTCCAATCATGTGCTGAAGATTAATGTGGGGGAGGGGTGGCGGGGATGAATTGAAACACCGGATGCAAAGTCCTAGGACCAGGTGGAGAAACAGTGTCTTGTCTTTGTTCCATGACAAAATCCTGACCAAAACTGCTTGATACTCTCAGGCTTCAGCCCCACCCTAAGCCTTACTGTTTCCTGGAGCCTGCTAACATGTTTTACCTATATGAACTTTTAAATAATGGGACCCACAGAAATGATGCCTAGCACAGGGCAGTGGAAAAGACCACATGCGATAGTGCATTTACTCTATAGCTGCTATGCTCTGGGAATACTGAGATGAGAGTGTTCTACAGTCTGTACTGCCCTCTTCGTCTCCCTTGGCAGGTGGGCATGTGGTAGCGCTCCATCCATCCTTCCTGTGTGTTAGCTTAGGGGGTCTGAAAGTGTCAGCGAAAGCAAAAACTTACGGTGGAATCCGTGTAACTCACTGCAAGGTTCATGCCTTGTGTGATTAAAATGCAGCTGTGCTAGGTAGTGAGGGCTTGATTAAATTTCGTGTGTTGTCCTGTTTGGACCACAAGTTACTTCTGAGAGCTGTGTGTTGAGGGGCTAGTCTGGGCCTGGGCTATCACTTCTCTGCATCTCAAACATCTTTGCACATAGAGAAAGGCTAAGCTCCTTACTAACCACCAATTAAATGCCAGGACTCAGTGGGGTGCAACAAAATGCTTTCTTATTCGGAGTTCTGTTGGGGGCACACACCTGTGCAAGCCTGCCCCATCTTGTCGGAAGGTCACAGTCTGAGCTTATTTTGGCCTTCTCAAAGTGGTTAACAACAGGTGTGGCCACAAAGGAGCGATTCTGACCTCGGGTGTGGTTAACTAGGATTTTGAGTGTTGAGGTAGACCTACTCCACCTGGAGCAAAGGTCAGAGAATTCAAGTCTATTCCTTGTGTCACGCTAATGAGGTCTGTTGCCTCCCCACGCCCCCCCCCCCATTTTGGAGTGAAGTATACAAGCCTGTGGAAGAACAAACAAGGTGGATTCAGTATTCACGTAATGTCCCTCCCAATGCTGTCCTATGTTTCTGTCTCTTATTTCTCCTATATCTCTGTTCCTTTTGCCTAATAATTCCAATCCTCATGCTCCTACCCTGGAATGTACGCATTTTGTGGAAGCTGGTCTCCGACACAGTTCCAAATGTACTCTTCTTTTAGGATTGAGAAACTTTAATGTCTTTCAATAAGCCTAAACTTCTGTGTTTGGGGGAAAGTAGAAATTTCTAAACATAAAACTTTTCTTCTAGTAAGGGCCTATTGATTCTTCAATATGGAAGTCAGAACAGCCCTGCCAAAACCTTCAGAACTGGCTACATTTCTACTCACTTTTAGGTAAAGACAGTAAGCCCATTTGAAGATCAATCAGTTTCCACCTATGGAGGGATGACCAGATTTCTAGTTGTATTTATATAGAATATTTCAACAAAAATCTTTATATTTTTTTGAAGAAAAAACAAAATGTCATTCCTTCTACATAGGGGAAATGACATTTTTGAAAATCATTGACATTTTTCTACATCCAGGGCTATTTCAAGCAGTGGCATTATTAAATTAATTCAACAGAAATAGAAAAATCGCCCACAGAGTATGCAGCCAAATAAGAAGTCCTGATGTGCAAATAGGATCAACTACTGAAGACTTCGCTTGTTCAGAATTATGCTTAATTATGTGACAGCAAGCCTCCTTGAGCACACCACTAAGACTAAGAACAGACTTGGAGATGAACTTACACACTGCATTTTAGTTCCCTTTTGTATGTTTTTTCGTACACAAGGAAATAAATTCTGAACAGATATATTACTCAAAAGAACCTGTGAATACATTTAATGTATGAAAGAGTCCAGGGTGCACTTCTGAATTTCAAAAATCCCATCTATGGACAGGACATCTTTGGGTTTTGGTTTTGGGATTTTTGTTTGTGTTTTAGAGACAGGTTTTCTCTGTGTACATTCCTAGCATTCCTAGAACCCACTCTGTAGACCAGACTGGCCTCAAACTCACTGAGATCCACCTGCCTCTGCCTCCCAAGTGCTGGTGAGTGCCAACACTGCCTGGCAGGGAATTTTCTTTTTTGGTGATCTTAAAAGACTCAGATCTTATGTCCTATCAGGTACGATGTGTTAAAGAGGAATTCAGGAGGAGAATGTAATGACTAACGTTGTACTGTTTAGTTTTGCTGCATAAAAATGAAAAGTAATTTGGACTTCATTAATATTTAGCACACAATCTATCTCCCATGATCTCTTACATTCTGAATATCAGGGGCTCAGGGCCGAATCCCTTAACGTCACTCTGACCCAAGAGCCAGTGGGAATCCACACCATTTCCAGAACCTGTAGGAAATGCTTCTTTACTTGTAGTATCTTGGGGAGATCTGTAGGTTTATGAAGATGATTAGAGGTGGTAGGCATTTGGGGGGCACTCAGAACAGTGGTTGTTTATATCCTATGTGGAAATGATTCAGTGATCAATTTTAAGCATTACAGTGAACAGACTGCATTCCACATGAGTGTCCATGGTCTGTGAACCCAGGGCAGGATCCACAGTAAGTGAAGGAATTTTATTATTTAACACATTTTCCAATCACAAGTGCTCAGTAGGTAGGAAATCAAATAGTTCCCCACTGAAATAGATAGCAAGTATATTTTAATAATAAATATATTTATGAGGAAACTAAAAGGTAAAAAACGTGTTTTATAAAATAAAATAATGTTGATGTTAGTCTGGGTCTTACTTGTTAAAAGTGGTATTTGTGGTGCAGCCAGGCATCGGAGCAGGAGAGCCAGCTCCAGCCACTGCAGGGCTGTCCTCAGTTGGTGAGTTCAGTTCCGGTACAGACGTGGGCAGAAAAAGAGTCATCCTTCCTTAAGTGACTGGCCACTGGGAATCTGACCACGCTCCAGTGAATATATGGACAACACAAAATGGACTTTTTCTGTTTTCGGGGGGAGGTCATGGAGTGGGAGGGTGGACATAGAAAGGCTGGAAGGTGAGTGCCATCGTGATGCATAGTGGGAGATTCCCAAATAATCCATCAGAAACAATTTTAAAGTGGCATTTGAGACTAACTGACTAATACGCTGTGGGAAAGGACATACTATTTCCTAGTTGACACCAGCTGAGAAGCAGCTCACGTCTGAATGCCTGATCACCACGAATACCATACAGAGGTCTGTGTCGCAGTAAGGTGCCAAGGGTCCATTCTGCTCCACAGAAGACTGGAGAAGACCTCAGCAACCAGGATCTAAGATGTCTTCTTCCTTCTCTAGCCTAGTGATTTTGCTGGCATCCTCTTGGGTCTATCCCAGTGATTACAGCAATAAAATTATCTTCATGCCTCTGGCTTTACGTTACAGGTGTTATTCTTAGAGCTTTGGGGATTATTGGGAATTTGAAACCTTCTCGGCATCAGTAGTTGTTGCCGCTTTCCTTATGTTCCTATTTATCTCCTGCATTCATCTGTGCAATTCAGAAAATGACAGCAAGACCCTCCACAGTGAGCTAATAAAAACATACCACCCAGAGGTTCAGGTTAGAACTGGAAATGTTTCTTCATTTGCATATAATCCTAAAGAAAAGTATAGGAAACAGTGATTATTAGCAGAGAATAAAAACCACCAATTTACAAGTTGGGTTATTACTTACAAGTATTTTTTTCAGAGTTTTGCTAGCTAAGATTTTTCTTGGTCCCAGCAGATCACACCATCACGTCCCTGTAGAGAGAAAACTTCATAAGCGCTGAGGATTGCTGCATTCTATGGGCCTCCCCTGCAAGACAGAGAGAGCCTGGAGGACCCTTGTCACCTAAGTGGGGATGAGAAAGTGTGGGCCAGTGATGCTGATGTACATACTGACCTTAATGACTCCAGATGTTTGCTAAATGTGACCTGTTGTTACTCAACTCGCGACAGGACAAGGCGTCATGATAATAACCTCTCTTACATGCTAAGACACTGGACCTCACAGTCAGAGTACACTTTGAGGTGACTTCAGACCTAAACCTGCTGTCCTCCTGTGTACTCAGCCTGTTTGTGCAACTTGCTTTTAAGACAACAAAGCAACAATCAACTCTATTTGCCTTGGATTTACCTTGTAGTCAACTGTTACAACCTAAGCTAACCATCACAGTAATCTCAAATTCTATACTCTTCCATGTTCCTGACCCAGAACATTGACTTGCATCATTCATGGGAAGCAGCAAATGCAGAGACTGACAACAGTCTTCTAAAATGAATATCCGCCATACATATTGAAGACAGCATTTGGGTATTGATTGATCAACGATGATGTTTGTAATGCTGTTTGTTTTATGGGTCAGTTGGGATCAGTTAGAGACAGTGACTTAATCCCTATGTAAAATTCTGCTAAAGGTTTCTGCAAAGTTTCCCTCAATCCTTCTCTTCCCCATGGTATACTTTCTGGGCTGTTCAATAAAGACAGAGCAAAGCCTTCTTGGTTAGGGACAGACACAGGGAAAGATTCACAAAAGAGCATTTAGGCAGGTGCAGATTCAGCCTTATAAAACAGCCCCACAGAGGACAGAAGACACTGGGAGCAGAAAGTAGGGAATTCAAACTTGCACTCTCTCTTGCTTAAATGGCTCTAATGGGAAATGCTTTTATTTCTTCACTTAATGTGACACTGGTACATTATTCGTGACTCAGAGTTAATCACTAATGAACTTAATATATGAATCTCCATAATAATATGCCTGATATCGTTAACTTACAAAAATTATTTGCATTCGTGCATTGGAAGGTTTGGTCCATGATTGAATGGCCTCATGATAGGGGCCTCTGTCAAGGTAGGGTGTCACTGCAGGAGTTCATGATCCAACAAATTGTTCATCTCATAAGCCAGAAACAATGAAGAAGAGGCTGGCTTCCATAATTCCTTAAGAGTCTACATACCCAGTGACTTAGGTACTCTCTAATAAGCTTTGTTTCCTAAAATGTGTGCTGTTTCTAAGTAATATGAAATTATATTGACTTCAGCCTGTGGACTGACAGAGACACTCAATCTAGGCTCCCAGTCTAGATAGCCTCTTTTGATACACTTCCTTCTTGAATTTACTTTGAGATCCACCATTCAGGTTAAGAATGAAGGAAGTTGAGGTCTTTAACCTTTCTTGGCTATCTTAATAATTCCTATAGAAATTGAACATCTGGAATCGAACATCTACAATTATCTCTAGATTTAGGTACTTATCAAACTATAGTCTTAAATTTTAGTTCACATATGATGTAACATAATTCTCATCCGAAGCCATGCCACATATACACATAGTTTATTGCAAGAATGCGTGCTATAAAATGTTTACATTTCTGCAATATAACTAAATGTATTTTAAAAGACCAGAGTCGAGCTGGTTGGTGGAGGCACATGCCTTTAATCCCAGCACTCAGGAAACAGAGGCAGGCAGATCTCTCTGAGTTCGAGGTCAGCCTGATCTACAGAGTGAGTTCCAGGAGAGCCAAGATTGTTTCACAAAGAAACCCTGTCTCAAAAAACAAAACAAAAACAACACAAAAAAGACCAGAAACATATCCATGTAATTTAGTTTTTCTTTGGTATTCAGCAGGGTAACTGGCATGTGCTTGGTGCTCCACGTATAGTTAATGATGGCAAAGAAACAAGTTCAGCTCAAACAGTTTTGTTCGGTTGGCACAATTGTCATGTGATGTGGGCAGGATATAAGTATCTTTCAGCAGCTACAGGCTTGTCCTCAGAACTCCCTTCATTTCCAGAATGTCCCCAGCTTCAGTAATGACACCTCTGAAGAGCCACACAGCCACAGCTGGCAGAGGCTGCTTCTGCTGTGGAAAGATGTCGGTCACATCTGGTACCCACTGCAGGGCTTTTTCCTCTGACCCTCCCCAGGTTCTGCTTTTTTCCTTTGAGAGAAAGCAGTCCAGAAGATCCAGTCCCTAGACACATTATTAATATATCCCATCCCACAGAAGCACATCAACCACAATTTCCAGTTTTAAATAAAAACCAAGCACCTCCCTTGAAGCTAGGCTCTGTCCTTCCAGCTAGTACTCTCTGGCATTCCTTCAGGTTCCAACAAACAGGACAACAGCATGCAACTGCACTCCACCACGCTCTTACAACTACATTGTGTTCTGCTTAATCCATCTTCACTACACCGTCTCTGTCATGAAGACCATGGTCTGCTGGTCACAGCTCCGATCACTTTGTCTGCTTTGAATCTATTGGTCAGCATTTGACACCTTGGCCCACACTCTCTCCTGCTTAGCTTGTGTCATAGTCTGACATGGTTCTCCTCTTCATGTTCTGAGGGCTTGGCCTTCAGAGTTCTACTGTCTTCTTTTGAGGTGTGTCATCTTAATTTGTTGTACAGTCCCCTGGTGTCCTCTATCATGTTCCACAGTACTGCGGGACATGTTTCTTTGAAATGCCGAGAGCCTCCAAACTTAACATCCCAGTCCCAACTCCCTTCTACCCCACCAGGATCTGAGATCCAACAAGTTCTCTGAAACATCTACTCTAAGGCCTAACTTGCATCTCATATTTTATACCTATGGAAAAGAAATCTAGACCCCGCCATCTGCGACCTGGTCACTGGCTCTCTGTCAGCCTTCCCGACAACAACTAATGCCCCACCTGGCAAATAAGCCCTTAAGTCAATACCCTGAAGTTGTTTCTGATCCATCCCTGGATACTGTATTCCTCAAATTGTTTCTGATCCCTGGATACTGTATTCCTCAAGTTATTTCTGATCTGTCCCTGGATACTGTATTTCTTTGCCTTCTGCCTCCTCAGCAAGTCCATTCAGATGTGTTTGTAGGGTGTCTCATGAACTTGAGACTATTCATTCCTATTTGCTCACGCCAGCACCACTTCCTGGCTTGGTTCTAGCAATGGGCCCCATCTTAGGTCTTATTTTCCACAGCAAAATCAGTAATACTTTTGTTAAACATTTTTTTTTCTGAGACAGGTTTCTCTGCATAGCCACGGATGGTCTAGAACTTGTTATGTAGACCAGGCTGGTCTGGAACCCTCAGGGACCCTCCTACTTCTGGCCCATGAGTGCTGTGATGAAAGATACGGCCACCATGCCAGTCTGAGTCAGCCATCTTTTGAGTGTGTGTTCACTTTACCCAGCAGAAATACTCTCACAGTTCACTGTGGCACTGAAACTCATGCTGGACTCTTTCAAGCTTCATACCCACATTTTAATTTGGCCTTCTGTCTTCTCCATGGAGCACTTGACTCAAATACAGCTTCATTCCACGTGGAGTTTTAGCATTCACTGGGTTTCCCCCTTCCATTTCAGACTTGGGGACTCTGTGCTCTTCACTTATTTGGTGAAAAGCCTTGGTTGTTGCTGTTGTTGGGCGTTATAATGGTTGACTCCTTGCTGCTCCATTAGATTTTGCTCCAGTGCCATCACCTTGTCAACTCTTCCAAAGGCCAGCCACAGGGCTGGAGCTTATTTTTTATGAAAAAAAAAAAGAGGAAAAAAAAAGAACAAAAGACAGCTTAAAACATGCATGGGCTGCATTCCTTGCCATATCTATCTGCTTTGCTTTTTTTGTACTTTTCAATATCTGCTATTATCTCTAATTTTTATTCATTTGCCTGTCCCAGCTGGAGTATTTGGCTGGAATTAGAGACAAGAATGAAAGCTCCAAGCAAACACTTTTGGAAGTATATGATTTCTTTTAAGTGTAAGCACCTCTGGCAGTATCGTGAGTGGAACCCAGGGCCTCATGCATCAGTGAACAGCATCTCAGCCATACACAATGTTTTACGTTTGTTTGTTTGAGGCACAATATGTACAATATAGAATATTGTAAAGTTTTAAAATGAAAGTGTTGACAAGTTATTTGACCAGGCGGGTTATATTTCTCCGAGATCTTAAAGGAACGTGCCTAGCTTCTAACAGTCTTCTTCCTGCTGGCTCCAATGATCCTCTCAAGTGTGATTTCAGCAGCACAGTCCCCAGGAACCAGCACACCTTCTTAAAAGACTTCTACATGGAAATGGAAATCGCTCCTTAGCGGATCAGTAGCAGTTGGGCAGCACCAGGGTTACTTTCAACTTTAATTTGTCTTAGCTGTCCAGGTAAGAGCTTTTTTTCAGAATAAATAAGCATAAAATGACATCTCCGCAGCAGCGTTCCTGTTTAAACTTGGGGTCTGAGGACACTTTATAAAGTGGTGCTCAGATCTCTCCTCCCCTCTTCATTGTGGAAATCACGATGTCAACTTGGTGATGGTGTTAGAAGCAGCTTCTTTACCAAAAGAAGTTGTAACTCCCCCATGGCCCCCTACCGCTCTTCATGGGCTGTTTCCAAGGCTGGTAACCTCAGGTAGATACTGAGTGTCTTAATCCTAAATGGTTGTCATCCATCAAGCAAGGCTGCCTCGATTTCTGACAGACCAGACTTCAAAATGAGCTTCGAATTAAAAGTTCCCGGGGTAGAATAATAGAACTTAGACTCATTTAAGACTTACTTCTGTTACATCATCTATGAAAAGCTAGTGGGAGGACATCCTGGGCCCAAGTTAGAACTCAAATGTTCCTCAGAAGCAGCAATTTCTGACTGTTTGGTTCTGATAAGAACCTCTCTGCATACACGCCTGTGACCTAGGAAAATTATATGTCGTCTGCATTTGTATCATTAGACAATTGTATAGCATTACTCCCTGCCTCAAGTTATTTCTAGATGTACCGTCACTTCCTATTCTCATGAGCTGGGAAAATATTCTGACTTTCCCCGTTATCAAGTGTCTCAACTCTACAAGAAAATTAAAAGGTGAGAGAGATTCTGATTAAGAAAACCATTTCCTTTAAATGCAGAAGGAAGGGATAGACAAGTCAAAACCTGAATGTTAATAAATTATTTGAAATGTATGTATTAGAAGAAAGAAGCTTAATTAATTATATAAATATAGAAAAGGGACAGAAGCAGCCAGCAGGTTAATAATGAATATTTCAGAAGCCAGTGCTTAGAAATATGTTTCTTAATTATGTTCATTTATGGGTTTCTGATGGAAAGAGTGTTGAGGGGATAAAATAATTTAAATAGTAGGATATGGTGAATCAAAATGCATTGTGAACGAGAAATTGAAAGCAGACAAAAGTAAGTTGAAAACACTACGGCGTCTTTTTCTCATGTACACACGGCACTATAAAACATTGCTTTAGATTTCAGGAATTGGAATTTACTGGGGTTTTAGATGTGGAAAGATAAACTCAAATGCTTTCCATTTCTTTTGTTGTTTTAAATTTGTCTTTAAAACTTAAACTTATTCTCACAGATCATTCTGTAGCCAAGAATAAGAAATCTGAATTTCTCATGTATAACAAATAAACAATTTGCTAATATTTGAAAACAAGGGGCATGCTAAAGATAATCCCTAGGCCTGTCTACCACATATATGCAAAGGAGGATGCTGTAGGTCATATTATTATGAATGAACTTCCATAGATGAGGGGTATTTCAAATCCTAGGCCTCCTGTTGCCTCTCATGCTGACTGGGGCCACCATGCTGACTGGGTGTCGTCATAGTTACCCATAAGATTCACGTCCTAACGCTCCACCCAAAACGCCCCCATTCCTCATGTTTAGGGGTGTCTTCATTCTCCTTAATAGTTCGTGTAGGATGCTCCAACAACCTCCTATACTGCAAATAGAATAGTGGGTTAGAACGAGTGAATCACTAGTGTCCTATCGTCATTTAGAAAAAGAATAAATCAATTATACGTACTTTTTGTTTTCAGCAACATGCTTCCTTTAGGAGCAGGCCATGTGGGCCGGTGCGGTAGCTCAGCAGTTAAGAGCGCTTTCAACCATCTGTAATTCTTCTTCCAGAAGACCCCACATTCTCTTCTGTCCTCTTTGGCCACTGAACCCATGTGGTATGAAAACATACAAGCAGGCAAAACACCCATAGGGACAAAATTTTAAAAAATCAGAAAAGGAACAAGAAATAAAACTTGTGTTGGGAGGGGGAATCAACTTAAAGATACCTACAGCTAGTTCTGATTGTATTCTAATGACAAATCTTACTCTAACCCATGGGAGTACATCTTCCCGCAAGTAAAAGAATGTGCTTGGCAGATTTTTTTTTTTTGAAGCTAATCTGGGCATGTCAATTTTCTAAACCTAAAGAAATGCTAGATTGTATCAAGCCTGTGAGGGGCTTCCCATAAAGGTTTACAAGAGTGATTCGGAAGTTTCTGTCTTTGTTCTTTGATTGGGCTGAACAGAAACCTGCCCCCGATAGACTCCCATCTCTCTACTCCAAGCTTAATTTTGGACTAAACATAAGATACACAGAACGAGGTGTGAAGGGTATGTCTTGAACCACATTTGAAGCAGGCTATAGATCAGGCTCAGGAGGGTATGATTGGTAGCCTCCACTAGACACTGTCACCTGTATGTCATGTCCCGATCCTTGTCATCATTTTGCAGAACTGAGGTGAGATGACGGTGTCACAGCCAGGAAGAATGTTGACTCTCAGTGACATCACAGGGTGTCTGACTTAGCAACCTTTCACTGCCATTGCCTCGGATTTCTTAGTATGCGGAACATACTGTTCCCACTCCCCTAAGGTTGCTAATCGATGGTTTTCTGCTGTTTGCTTAATAGGTCATCTTAATGGACTCACAAATGAAGATGGAATCTTTCCTCTAACATTTAAAGAAAAATGTGGGAATCCTTATCAGTTGCTTCAGCTAAACCATGTACTCCTATCTCTTCGGATACTGTTGGGAACATACAACAAGCAGGATTACTATCCTCAGTGATGGAATATTCAAAATTCAATCAGTTTTCAGTTCAAGGAAATAACCGCTAATAAAAAAAATGCTTTTGGATCATTTTGTGAAGCAGAGTACTTTATTCCATATGGCATCCTGCACGTCCATATGGCTTCAGGAATTAGGGAGGTATATTTGTCAAAATATTCAATCAATTGCAGCCCTTAAAGTTGATAATGTTATGTGTTTGGAGCATACACCATCTCTGGAATATGGGGGAAAGTCAAAGGAGCAAATGCCAGCCAAACGAAAATCGGGGCTGAGTTTAAATTCAGGAGAGAAAGACAAGAAGGAACAGAAACTGCACCGCCGCACTTTAATCTAAGGCATGTGAACACTATCGACTGAGCTGTGATGTCCTCGTCACGGGCAAAAGAGATGTGTAATAAGGTTTATTCAAATAAGAATGGGGAAGGAAAATACTGATTATTTCACGTTTCGATTGGCATAATTTCAGAAATTCAACCACACAGAAAGCAGTTATCTTGAAAAATAGAAGATACACATGAAGTCAACTTAAACACCTTCAAATGATTTGTTCAGCCCTATTATTACCACTATCATTATCATTATTATCATTGCTGTTATAATCTTTCCTTTACCACCTATCTGCTCAACTTGGCATCAGCGATTGTTCTTAACCTTTGTATACAGTTTGAGCTGTGATTGGCTTCAGCTCTATTGTACAAATCCATCTTTACAGATGAAAGGACTAGAAAAGACTAGCTGGCCACGTGGACTGCATCCCCGACAAGGCACTTGGCGTGTTGCATCCCGTCTTTTGGGTCCTGGATTTCTAGTGAGAAAGGATGCAGCTCACAAGGTCTGGCTTGTTGGATAACAGGTCTTTGCTCAGTGATAAAACAACACAACAAGGAGTATGCATTGGAACCACAGTCTAAGTGATTCTCCCAAAAGAATGAGAAGAGAAGACACAGGCTTCAGCACTGTTTGGGAAAGAGAGTTTACTGTCCAAAAATACAAGGTCAGATCTACCTGGAGGAAAAAGGCTCAAATCATCCATCTGTCAAAAGTAAATTTGTGAGGCCCACGGGGCAGAGAAAGAACAATCTTTTTTTTTTTTGAAATGCATTCATTTCATTTAAAATTAACCACTGTTAGGTCAGAAGGCAGGATAAATTGAATACAAGTTTAATAAAATGTTCAAGGGTTTGGCTATTTATACAAAAGAATTTACATTTGAATAAATTCAAAATAGAAGTCTCATCCTCAAAGGCCTTCCTGCTGGTTGAGACAGTAAAACTGGAAAGGCATGAAGGTTAACCATGCCTGGGGATTCCTGCCAGCAGCCACGACTTCAGTCTTTAGACCCGGGAGGACCCACGTCTGGGTTCAGCTTACACACAGATCAGCAAGTCAGTGCCTTTCTAGAAACAGTGAAACTAGTAACAGACTGTGGATTAATAGCCAATCTAAGGATCCCGTTCTTCAGAGAGACAGGATTGGCAATACTCTTCTGCTCTGAGCTCACACTGAATTCCGTGATGTGTGCATACCACATCGAGACGAGTTCTAAAGAGTCACAGGTTCACGCGAGGCATGTGAGGGTAGGGAGCATCTCACAGTTCCCTCCAGCAGCTCGCTTAATTCCATCTGGTACTCAGACGAGTGCTCAGGCTTGGAGCAAAGCACCATGGGAGGTTGTGCCGCCGAGCTGATTATTTCCGGAGCTTTCACACTCACTGAAAACTTTCTCAATGTTCCTCAATTCCACTGATTTTGTTTTCCTTTCTAGAAACCTTTACCGCGATACAAATTACTAGTTAAACTAGATTATATGAATCAGTTGCTTCGTCTCTCATCTTTCAAATATTTGCCAGCTCTTAAAGACAGAAATGACTGTTATTTTTCATTTCAATTACTTTTTTTTTCTTAAGGACTTGGGTAATGCTGAGCATATGTGGAGTTGATTGACTTGGGGGTAGAGAGGGAGACTTCTAAAGCACTGAGAACTGCCTTCTCCATGCTGCACCAATTCTTGCTATGACATGTGCTGAATATAAGGCATACTTAATGCCACCACAGCCATGTCCCTTTGACTTCCCTGGGAGAGCAGCTATGCCAGAATGGAATTTTGGGAGAATTCTGGAATCAGCAAAATATGGTTTAGAAGACTGACTCTGGGATTTATAAGCTTGTAACATTAGTCAAATGATTCCCCCCTCTATTGGTTAAAATGAGGAATTATACAATTTTCTTACGTATGTTGTGAAACATTAACCAAGTCCATAAAGCAAATTGGCCTAGCATGTAGGTTTTTTAGGTTTTTCTTTTTACTGTGCTGAGAAACAATATCTTTCCTCTTTAAACTTTGTCCTGAGATAGAATTTAATTCTTTGCTCTTCTGATGAAGTTGTTTTATTTTGTATATGTGCTTTAGATTTTTAATATGTTTTTATGTCTAAGAATATTAGCATAAATATGATGATTAAACTGAAAGGATTTATTTAAAAATCAAAAATCCTTTGATCTCTCTGGAATCAATTTGTACTTTCCTGGAGGTTTCATATACATATATATGTGTATATATGTGTATATATATAATATATATGTATATAGACATATATGTATAAAGTCTGAGTAAAGACTCAGATGGTGATAGGATCCTGAGTGCCCTCTGTGACCATCTCAAGGCTTCTGTCCTTCTTAACTCAATGTTCTGACTAGCAGTACTTCTGGTCATGCCAGGCCTCTCTGCCATACATGTAAGTGTATCTCTTTCTAAGCAGTCAAAACACTAGGGCACAAGAGAAAGTTTCTTGTGTCTTTAGTATGAGAAGGTACTCTGCACACCACCAAGAGAGAAACACAAACACCAATGCGGACACAAACTCTTTGTTTTACAATGTTGTCCTGCATGCAAAATATGCTAGGATAATGGTGGCACAAAGCTGTGGGAGCAACCAACCAGTATCTGATTTGACTTAAGGCCCACTCTAGGAGATGAAACTCATACCCAACATTGAGTGAGCAAGAACCTGAGACAAGATAGTCCAGGAGCCTAGGTTAAAATCCAATACTACCATTCAAAAAACAAACAAGAAAAACAAACAAACAAGCAAAAAAGCCACAGCAATATAATGGCATTCTGTTATACTCATAGATCAATGCCATGCTCAGCTCAAACCCAGAGAAACTTCCTCCTGCAGTAGATGAGAACAAATACAGAGACCTACCATCAGATATTCCTCAGAGAGTGAGGCCTCAGAACATTCAGCCCTAATTGGGATGTGTCCGTCAAATCCCTCCTTTCAGAGCTCTGTGAAAGCAGAGGCAAGAGAAAGGCCTAGGCTATGAGTGTGTGTGTGTGTGTGTGTGTGAGAGAGAGAGAGAGAGAGAGAGAGAGAGAGAGAGAGAGAGAAAGAGAGGGTGATCATCTATTAAACCTCTGAATTTTCCAATATTTATATCTTTTTCTCACTTAATGATACAATTAGTTTTTGCTTCTCACATTTTACTACATACATTAAAAGATGCCATGCACTGCCCTGTTTTGTTGCTTTGCAATTTTTTTCCTGTCAGATATTGTAGCTTAGGTTCTTAAATTGTTTCTTCTATAAATCTCTTGGACACAGACATAATTTAACCAAGCTTTTAATCAGTTTATGTTGAGGATGATCTTTCTACCAATTTGCAGCAAGACAGTCTTCAGTTAGGGACTGGGGGGGTGGTGGTGGTGGTGGTTCAGAAGTTATGAGCACTTGTTTTTCTTACAGAGGATCCAGGTTTAGTTCCCAATACCCACATGGTAGTATACAACTGTCTAAAACTCTAATTGAATGGGATTCAGTGCCCTTTTCTTGTCTCCACAATTACTGCATACATATGACACACACACACACACACACACACACACACACACACATGCAGGGAAGACTCATACACAAAAAATAAATAAACCTGAAAATAAATTTAAAAGATGTCTATGAGAATGATTTTTGACAAAGAAGCAAAAAATATAAAATGGAAAAAGAAAAAGCATATTCAACAAATGGTGCTCGCATAACTGGATATCAACATGTAGAAGAATGAAAATAGATCCATATCTATCCCCATACACAAAATTTGAGTCCAAATGGATCAAAGACCTTAACATAAAACCAACCACCCTGAACTTCAAAGAAGAGAAAATGGGAAGTACATTTGAACACATTGGCACAAGAGACCACTTCCTAAATATAACCCCAGTAGCACAGACATTGAGAGAAACAATTAATAAATGGGACCTCCTGAAACTGAAGCTTCTGTAAAGCAAAGGACACGGTCATCAAGACAAAACAGCATCTTACAGAATGGGCAAAGATCTTCACTAACCCCACATCAGACAGAAGGTTGATTTCCAAAATATATAAAATTCAAAAAGTTGGTCATCAAAAGAACAAATAATCCAATAAAAAATGGAGTACAGACATAAATGCAGACCTTTCAATAGATGAATCCAAAATGGCTGAAAGACACTTAAGGAAATGCTCAACATCCTTAGTCACCAGAGAAATACACTCAAAACAACTCTGAGATTTCATCTTACACCCGTAAGAATGGCCAAGATCATAAACATTGATGACAACTTATGCTGGAGAGGATATGGGGTAAAGGGAATACTCCTGCATTGCTGGTAGGAGTACAAACTTTTACATTTGCTTTGGAAATCAATATGGCAATTTCTCAGAAAATTAGGAGACAACCTATCTCAATACCCAGCAATATCTCTTTTGTGTATATACCCAAAGGATGCTCAATCATACCACAAGGACATGTGTTCAATTATGTTCATAGCAGCATTATTTGTCATAGCCAGAACCTGGAAACAACCTAAATGCTCCTGACTTAAGAATGGATAAAGAAGATGTGGTACATTTACACAATGGAGTACTACAAAGTGGAAAAATATAATAGCATCTTGAAATTTGCAGGCATCGTATTGAGTGAGGTAAGCCAGACCCAGAAAGACAAATGTAATATGTACCCACTCATAAGTGGCTTTTAGACATAAAGCAAAGAAAAATCAGCCTACAATTCACAATCCCAGAGAACCTAGACAACAATGAGGACACTAAGAGAGACATACATGGATCTAATCTACATGGGAAGTAGAAAAAGACAACATTTCCTGAGTAAACTGGAGGCATGGGGATCATGGGAGAGGGCAGAAGGGAAGGGGGGCAGAAGGGAGGGGAGTGGAGAAAAATATATAGCTCAATAAAAACTATTTTAAAAAAAAGAATAAAAAGCATGTATAGTAATACATTGCCAGTTTTCATACTACTTTTACTCTGCAAACTTCCCGGTGCATAATCACCAATAGCAGTCACACCTCTTCGATGGTCTAGAACGGTCTGGCTAGGAGAGTTTTACCTTTCTTTGACTTTTCTCTATGATGTTTCCAGGCTCTGTCATTTGCACTTATTCTCCCAGTGGCAGAGTAGTGTTTCACATCCCTTCAAAAGGCAGCCCAGGTGGACATCACTTCCCAGCTCTTGCCTGTCACCCACAAGGGGTTACTAACACATCATGAAAAGGACCGTCCCCCCTTTGGGTTTTAATTTTAGCTGGAGGCCTCTTCATGGAAGCTCAGATGCATTCTTTGAAAATGTGACAGAGCCATGGGATTGCTCGGCAGCCACTTTACCTCGGTGATGCATTAAAAGGTGTAATCTAACTGAAATGTAAATCACTGTTCTTGAAAACAAATTACGAATGGAGATAACAGGGCTGCGGGGCAGCACCAAGCATCAGAAGGCCCATCCCAGACCTATTTCTTTTAGGTCCAAATTGCAGAGGCACTGTTATCAAGGGTAATAGGGGGCTGTGGAAGCATGCTGATTACAAGGTGATGGTAAACAATGCTTTTAAACGCAGCATCTGAACAGAGCACACACAACATTAATCAGCTGCATTCAGAACAGCTCACAGGAGAGAGAGTGCTCTCCCTGCGTGCTGCAGCTCTAACTAACCTTATAGATGGCCCACACAAGATCCCTCGTTAAAGCAATATTATCATATTTTTTCATCCCTTAATAGTCATCGTGTAAGGTGTCAAATTGTAATTGACAATTTAATTGTCATTTACATTTACTTTTGGTAAAATCGTTTACTTTTGGTACATGACAGCTGTGGAGTATTTATTGTGGGTGCTCCCCGTGGTGTTAAGCAAACCCTGCGATTTCAAGGGACTGAGAAGAAAAGAGAAACTAGTTAATGTCTCTTTCTTGGACTTCTCCTTTGATAGATCTTATTTTGGATTGAGAGGTCCACACATAGGATCTGGGATGGGAGAATGTCCCGGAAGGTTTCTAAGTCCCAGCCTTGTGTATGTGTGGGGAAGGGGATGGGTGTGATTTGGGATTGTGTGGATGAAGATGAATTTTTATATATCATCTCACTTTAAAATAGTGGCCATGAGGGCTGGAGAGGGTGATTTGGAGTTTAAGAAAACTGACTGTTCTTCCAGAGGACCTGAGTTCAGCACCCACATGGTAGCTCACGATTGTCTGTAACTCCAGTTCAGTGTACCTGACACCCTCATACAGCCATACACGCAGGCACAACACCAATGTACATAAACTTTAAAAACAATAGTGACAGTGATTGTCTTGCACCAGGACTAGTTGTGGCTGGGATCCTAAGCCTCGGTGTCTCTACAGTCAAAGGCTGACCTGGTATTTGATTGGTGCAAAGAGCTGGCTGTCTTCAGCAGTCCCAATCTCGCACCAAAGTTGTGGAAGGTTCCTGCAGAGCCTCTGGTCTTCAGCCTGTGATGGAATCTGAAAATGCCGGCTCTGCTCTCAGCGAAGGAAAAGGCAGCGGCAGGATGAATGAACTTGGGAGCAAGAGGGCAGTCTAAGGCACAAAAGGACTTTTTCTTTCTTTCCTTTTTGCCTTGGTTGAATGGTTCTCTAGCAGGCCTGAGCATGGCAAGCGTGGCAAACCAAACATGATACCGATGGGTTTTGCCCGTCTCTCCCTTTCCCTCTCCTTGCTATAAACATTGCTAAAGCTAGCTTCCATTAACACATCCAATCAGGATCTACCAGCTCTTCCTAGGGCAGACTCCCTCTTTTTCTCCTGCAACAAACACCTGTTTGCTGCTTGCTGCTCGCTGCTTTCCTCTGCCTGATCTCTCTGCTCTCCAGCATACACAAACACACACACACACACAATTGCCCCTCCAGGTAATAAATCTCCTTTGTGCAGAGGATTTGGTGTCTGACTGTGTCCTTTAAGGACTCCTAGTGGGATGCCCTCCTTCACAAAGGTTTTTACTCTGAGCTGCTACCTGAAGGTGCCACCACTGAGTCTTTCCACATCAATTAAGGCCACCAGGGCAGTTCTTCAGGTGTGGCTCTTGGCTCAGGTGGTTCTCATTTGTGGCCAGCTGACAATAAAAACAACTGTAACAGTGAGTCTGTCTGGAGTGTGATGAACTCCAGGGCTGAACTCAGCACCATACAATCCTTAGAGACATGGGAGTGATTAAATGAGGTAAATTGTCTCGGGGGGAGGGGCGGTGATTTTCAATAGAATTACTTATACGATTTATATTCCCTCTAGGGAATACACCTAGTGTATTTTTTCTATATTCGAATAGACCCTGAGATGGGAATATTCGTTCTAAACTCAATGTTAAAACTTAAAAAAATACGCAGAACAAATATCTCCCCTACCCCTAAATTCTTAATACCGTATGTTCTGGAGAACTTAAAAATTTGAAACGGGTTACTTTGTCACATTGCTTTTTAAATCCTCAATTCTCAGTATTTGACACACAGAATAAGAGGGCTGGCTTATCGGTGCTCGATTTTCTACAGTATATTTTATTTTTCCTACAAAAGCTTACTACCACTTATACTAGTTTTTAGAAAAAACCTGCTTTCCTATTTTTCTTCATTCATGCTTTATAAAATACTTTACTAAATTGCCAGTGAGTGCTGTTTAATTAAGTATTCATCCCAGTCATCCATTTATCCATCCACCCAAGATTTAACAGTTCATTAAAGAGTACATAGTTTTTTATTGTGGATGAGACAATCATGAACCATTGTTCCGGTTACAAAATATTCAATCTCTTATTGGAGAGGGCAAGGTAGATAAACAAACAAACAACAAGCAAAAAAATAAAACGAAGAAAACCAGACCAGCCTTAGCCCATTAAAAGAAACTGAGAGATATAAGATTGTATTCATAACAGTGACATTATACATAATCATATGTAATTTTTCATACCAGATATTGTATTGCTTCGTAGACATCCTCACAGTACTGTTTGGACGGTTCCCTGGTGTCTTGTGAACCCTAAGTTTAGCATAGTGGCTTAATCAGCACATGACAACACACAGCTAGAGCAAAGTCTTGGGTATTCACAGCTATGGAGGACATTTGTTATACTTCCCAGTTCACCAAAAGCAGTGTGACTATCTTTAGTGTGACTGATCCTGGCAAGTCTCATAGGCTAATGACAGCCCTCTTCAAATAAAACGACATGCCTATTTGCCTCATTTTCCAAGGGGTAAATGTCCTAAACTCCCTAAGCAAATTACTAAAAGTCTAGGCAGATGAACAAGAAGAGCTGAAATTAAGAACCCTAACCCTCAAACTGTCCCTGTGATACTGATAATCTGCCTGTTTGCTTCAATTGAGGCTCCTTATACGCTATTGGCCTTGGTATCTCTCAGATTCTAATCCGTTGTTCACTAAGTTCCCAGGTGCTCCCAGCAGCACCGGCACCTTTTTAGGAAGCAGATTCAAATACGTTTAAAAGTTCTTATAGAAGGGACTACTCCAGAAAATTCCATTGCTTAGTGATTGTTTTTAGCTCTTTAAAAGCATCATCTTTTTGAAAAAAAATTTGTTTTATGTTTATTAATGTTGGTCTACATATATGCAGGCTTACCACGTGTGTACTGTGTGCCTGCAGATGGAGGGATCTGCCATGTAGGTGCTAAGAACCAAACTCAGGCCCTATGTAATTTCAGCGAGTGCTCTTTAACACCAAGCCATCTACTCAGAACTACCCCACTTAGGGTCTTTATAGTGAATAATATCAGTTGTCTGTGTTTTTAAATTTTAAATATGTGAGCATTTTATTTCTTTGTGCTGTATCTTTGTTGACACCACTTTGTGCTAGAAATACTAGAGTTGCCTTGATTTCATATTTTGAGCCCTACAGTCTGTAACCATAGAAGAGAAATGGTACATGAGATAAGGTGTAATTAGATTTCCCCCTGATGCGTTTTATTCTTTAGTGCAGGCTAAGATATGACATAAGTACCGCATGTGGAGGTTGGTGATAATTAAATGGCAAATCTGTGTAACTATTTTTAAAAGTTCTAAACCAGCTGAACATTAACACATCAGAAATCAAATCATAAGCAGCCTCTCCCGAACTGCAGCCTTATGCAGCTGAGAGCGCTCTGCCTGTGTTAGCAGAGCAAAGAAATCACTCTGTCTATTGGCAGCTTATTTGGATGAGTGACTTTAATTACATTTTTATAACGAAATAAGATGTAACTAACTTTTTATGCTGTTATTCTGTGAGGACTGACAAATTGGGTATCTATGTTGTGCAAACCCTCTGGTGTAGAAGGATGTCACTATCTTAGGACAGCCACGGGGAGCTCGCATTCACCATGGACTTCCCTGGGGACAGGCATGGGTGGGCAGCTCACTTATACGCAGCTTGACATTTAACATAAGGAATTACAACCATATTGCTAGGCAAACTCCCCTCACAGTCTTTGATGGCATCTTATTGGGAGTTTGCATCACCCAGGACTGCCTGTCTTCTGAGGTTGCCATTGAAATGGCATTTCAAGGATTCGGATAGTAACAGTTTATTTCGTAAGCACAGTTCTTAATTTTACAGATGTGCTCTTGAGCAAAGTTTTTCATCTTCCTTTACACACTCTATATTGTCTATAGGTGGGTGCATTCGTGAAAAGGAGTGTCCACAAGGTTCTCTTGCAATCAAGCCTACTAAAACATATACCCAGAGTCTCAGAATTTCCACATGTCCATTAAAACAGTACTTTTAACATAGATTTTTACACAAGTGCTATTAATACATTTGTAACATTTTTGTAAAAAAAATGCAAATAAAAATCTCAGTATTTTGTTCAGGGCAGGGTTTTTTTCCCCCTTAAATAATCATTTTCCCCTTCTCCACAGGCTAAGATCTTTGAAAAGTATCAAGTTTGCCTCATAATAATCAAAAGCATTCTGTGATGAACACAAATGAGAGATAGTTTCTATCCCATTAGTTAATTCAGCCACAGAGGCAGCCGATATTGCAAATTTGTAACAAATTGGGCAATTCAAGAAGCTGTATTAATGGATGCTATGAAAGTAAGAATCATTTGCATCAATCAAGTTGAAAAATACACCTGTTGTTTCCAGTCAAGGAAATAATCATCCATCCGGGCCATAGGATAAGGCTTGCTTTTAGTTCATGTCCATTAGGAAAACAGTACTCCATTGTTAGCGTGCGTGCAGGCAGCGCCTGCAAGCCTCAGCGGTGGCAGGAAATGAGGCGAAGGGAACCTGTTAGTGCAACCCTATCCTGAGACAGGTGCCACTTTTGGACATTTTAATTGATCTCATTTGTTAGTTAGACGTGTAAATCACACTGTTATCATCCTTGAACAAGGAATGGAAAACCAGAATTGTCATGGGCTAGAGATAACAAACCAAGTCCCCAAATGGACGGGCAGATAGACTTCCTGGCTGACTTTCACAACAGGACATTAGGTGGAAATTAGATGCCTGGCAAAATCCAAATTACATGGAGGCCTCTTGTTTCTTTATATAACACTGACAGAAAACTGTTTAATATTCGACAAAGGCAGGGTTATGTATCATATACTCTGTGTGTGTGTGTGTGTGTCAGGAAAGCCTTTGAAGCTATAAGAGCCATAATAAGCATACAGTCTTAGCAGACCACTATGCATCTCACTGCAGAACTGAAGGAGAGATACAGGCCAGGAATATCAGTGGATGGAGAATAGCAGAGTTTTCAGGGGTTGTAAATTTCCAGGTTGTTCCCAGACCGGGTGACGGTGGCTGAGGGGGATTCTTCTTTTCTTTGTCTCTAATGAGCAGACAGGAGACAGATGAATCTGCTGAGATCCTAGAATGTGGGTGTTAAGGAGAACACTTAAGGAGTAGGTATGCTCTTAGCAGAGAGTCCGATGCCAAACATATTCAGGCACCTTTACTTAGCACGGAGCTGGGCCTCCCCAGCCCAGCCACATTTCTTGGTTTATTGGCGTCTGCAGGCACTGTGTCGATGAGATGCTTTATCAGGCAGTGGAGGTGGATTCCCACCCGTGTCTTTCAGAAGCACCAACTTCCTACTACAGCTTTAACATTCTAGAGTTCAATTTAACTAGGACTAACCATGGCCTGAAAATATGAGATAAAAATTATGAAAATACATAGTTCATAAAATTTTTAATAATTTTTATAGTAAATGTTTTTTGTTATCACTGTCTATGGCCATTCATCTCTTAATGTAGTTAAATTACAAATTAAAATTTGTCACATAAATATACACTTAAAACATTTTGTATAGAGCTCAGTCCTCTGTTAGTTTTGTATTGCTCTAGCAAATTACCTGAGGCAGGGTAACTTAATGGAGCAAATATATTTATTCAGTGCATAATTTTGGCTAAAAGTCCAAATTTCCTTGTGAGTCTCCTGTGTTATCTCATGGTGGCTCTCAGTGATGGACGAATAAAGTTCTTCCATACTGCAAGCCAGAGACTGACTAGGGTCCTGAAACCCTTCCAAGACCACACCTTCAATTGGCCTGAGAACATCTCACCAAGTACCACTCCTTACATTTCTACTGCTCCCAGCACTGTGGTCCTGGAGACCATGTTTCTGTGAGAAGAACTTGGGAGTACGACTAAACTATAACATTTAGAGGAAGTAGTATCCTGCATACATTACATCTTGGGCTGTCTCCCCAGGGATAAACAGAAAACACTTAATTCCTCTCTGCAATTGAAACTCGGATATAGGAGGACAAAGCCAATTGTTTTAGACTGGACTTAGTTAACTGTTGTGTGTATAGAGCAGGTTGTTTGATCGATGTTAATTGGCTTTGTGGACAACTGTCGTTAATGTCGTGCAGTCTGCATTATTAAGTATTTTAAAGCTTTGTGTTGTGATCACACTTAACAATGACTACTGTGGAGAAGAGGTGTCAGTGTGACTGCATATGAGGAGTGGCTAAATTGGTGCCAAGTAGAAGACATGCAGAGGTTGTTCTTTTGATCCAATCTGAACTTGGCAATTATCACTTTGTCATGCTGTCATTTGTCTATTTGATTCCCAGTTGAAGTAGAAAGGGGACTGTTTGGCTTTTGAAGTCTTCCCTTATTTAAGGCAAGCTACCCATATTTACAGATCAGATATGCAGAATATGTAAACACTACAAATATAATTACAAAAATGTGATTATGGATTATGAAGGTGAGAAACTATGGTGAAGGCCAATTCCTAAACAGCTTGTAAAAAATAAATCTAATAGGTCATCTCAAACTGAAGATTCTCCATCTTACAGGGCCATAGAGCTGTTGAACAGTTTTTTTGTTTTTTGTTTTTTTTTTGGGGGGGGGGTCTATCACCTCATAGTGAAACCACCATACTCCCTTATTCATGGTTTTATATTTGGCACTCAGATTTTGAACACATGGTATGGGGAAAGAGTGAGGTTGGGTAGCTGAGATTCAACTGTGCATGTGTGTTATTTGGAGGCGAAAGTTGCAGTGGGTCAATGATGACATTTCTACAACAGAAAGCTGTGTGCAGAACAACCTTCTTACTACCTGGAGGTCTTCGATCGAGTTCATTTCTGCACAAATTCAATGATTCAGAAACAGGAAAAGTCACAGTCACAGCACATAGCTAAGTCTGATCCAAAAGAACCATGCAGTATAGCATCTGGCACAGCAAAGGGAGCTGTGGAGAGATGCCTCCCTGCAAGGGAGGGTTTCTGGAGCTGCATGTTTCCCTCTGGAGGGTCTGAGCTTTTCTGTTTGGGGTTTAAGGGTGGGAGACCTCTTCTCTGCAGCTTGGCTTCATTGTTTCCCTTGATTTAGGGCAGATGGGGAAGGGAAACCCAGTAGCACCATGTTTATCTCCAAATCTTTGTTTTTATTGCGAAGACCCTGTAACGTGGACACAAATTCAACTGCCATGGCCTCTTTCCCTGTTCACCAAGTGCTTTCTGGCTTTATAGACATACATGCAAATGTGCAAGTTATCTGACTTTTCCAAATTGAGATGGTTAGTGATAGTTCAACTTTAAAGTTTTGTTCAAGGATTCATTACTGTTCACTTATGAAGCACCTAAGGAGAAGTCACAGTGACTTTGACAAGCATGCAAAATTTCCAAAAACCAGTGGAGTTCAAGGAACAGAAACTGATCAAACAAGGAAATATAGGGACAATGGTATGGAAAGGAGTAAGCAGAAACTGCCAGCATTGCTTATAACAAAATCTAGATATTTACTAGTTAAAATATGTGTACTGAAAAATCAGTATGTGTGGCTGGAAATAAAGGTAGAGACATAGGATACTATGCAGATGAAATCAAGCAAGAGTACAGATGACAATATCAAACAAGGTAAGCTTAAAAACTCTGAGAAAAGAAGACAGAAAATAAACAGAATCATATGTCCCCAGGCTGTGTCCTTCCTGGTGACACCTGGCAGCCTCATACGAAAATGTCTCTGTTGAAGCTTTATTTATTTCCTCTACTAGTTTACATTCAACACATTCTGTATAAAGTGTTTATTAAAAGGGGCTCCCAAATTTGAAACAGGGAGACAATCTTTTCATTTTCACCTTGCATTTGAAGAGGAAAAAGAAAAAAGTTCAAATACAAAATCATGTGAGTAGTGCACATGGCAACAGGAAGTAAAGATCTTTTAGACAGGTGGTTTACAAAGAATAATTATTAGACTCTTTAATGCTTTACCTGAAGTAATTTTTTATATTTTGGCATTACCTTAACATCCAGGAGACACTGATGCAGTCAGTGGTAGACCTGTTATGTTAAAGTTTGTTTTGTGAGTTTTGGAGTTTGAGGCTACAAGGTCATTATTGTTTCTTACCGCCTAGGCTTTTGACAGTCCTTGTACCTCTGGCTCTATGTTAATGATGGTTCCTGTAATAACAGCTGAGTGGTTAACTGGAAATTTAAGCATGACATTGAAAGTATATAGGAGGAAAAAGAGAAGGGAGAATATATATGGAGTTTTTGCACGAGAGAGTTGAGTAAGGATGAGACCTTTAATTTTGTTTTGGAACTGGAGAAGGAGTGGCTGATCCTGGTATCCTCTGGAACTTAAGGGAACAAGGCCCTGTTTGAGTTACTCCTATATGAGGGGGTGTCTTGAGCTGGAAGATAGAAGGGTTTAAGATGCGACAGGTGAATCCAATGAGGGAGTCCCTTGAGTTTGGCAGCTGTAGGAGTTGTAAGAATTACTTTAAGGGGTCCCTGCCATTTAGGGGAAAGGGGTGAGGGACGTTGGTCTGGGGGAGAGAATAATATCTGATCCCCTATTTTAATTGGCGGTGGGCATTTGTTAGTATATGGTTGAGGTAATGAGTGGTCGGTGAAATCCCATAATAGGGAGCATAGATGGGATAACAGTGGAGAAAGCAGGTGATCAGGAAGGGGAGAGGTTTTAGGTGAGAGGCCGGGGGTTAAAACTGGCCGCCCATACATGAGTTCAAAGGGCGAGATGAAAAGAAGGCTTTTTGGGAGAGCCCTAGGGCCAGAGACAAAAGTTTTACCCAGTCAAGGTGAAGTTCCTGTGACATTTTAATGAGAATATTTTTTAAGGAGCAGTGAGTTCGTTCTACTTTCTCTGAATTCTGAGGGTGGTATGGGATATGAAAATGCCAAGGGATGTTAAGAGCCTTAGACAAGTTTTGGGAAATCTGGGAAGTGAACTCAGGGCCATTATCTGACTGAAGAGAGGTTGGGATTCCAAACCTGGGGATGATTTCTCAGAGAAGAATGTCAGAAACTGTCTGGGCCCTCTTATTAGTGGTGGGGAACGCTTCCATCCACCCAGACATTGTATCCACCAAGACCAGAAGATACAGGAGCCTCAGACATCAACTCATGCCCCTTCAGCTGCTTCAGGACCTTGGACCAGGATTGGCCGTTGGCAACAGCCCAGGCTTGGTCACCACCTCGGACTCAGGTGGCTAGCAGGCCTGGTTCTTACCATCCTCACATCTTTAGATGTGCCTCTCTCCCTAGTCCATGAATCACCCCACCCCACTCTTTCTTCCATCTCCCCACATCATAATCATTCAACATAATGGCATTTGGTTGAGTCCTGCCCATGCCTGTCTCATGACATGACATGGCTCTGTTGCTATCTTTAATATCTTTGAGCTAAGTTTAGTAAAACAGAGAAATATGTCAGAAGCTAACAAAATGGTAAAGGGGATCTTCTTAAGCAAGGTTGGTTACCTAGGAGCTATATAAACATACACAATTGTGTGTACGTGTGTGTGTATGTATACATGTATCGTAATTATACTGGAAATATATTTCAGTTCTATCTGTCTGCTTGTTGTAAAAATATAACACACATACTATTTAGAGTTCAAAGAAAGTGGATATTTGTATCTACATAAACATATTGAAAGATATGCATAAAATACATGTATTCTTCAAACTATCATAAACAAAATCATTAGCCAAATGATTTAATAGAAACCACATGTCAACAACAGATAGGAAGAAAAAAAGAGCAGACATAGGAGCCAAGAAGTTAACATAATTAATCTAATTTTAAAATGGTTGGTATCACCAAGTTTCAAAGGATATATATGAAATATGTAATTATTAAAAATGACACAGCTCTGTCATGTATTTTGTTAAATTAAAAGAAAAACAGAAAACAAAATACAATGTGGATTTGGACTGAATGGATAATTCGGACAAAATTTAATTTTCTAAGGTTTTATGATGTGGAAATTCAAAAAGCAGTGTAAATGCAAATTATAGTAACAATGTTTATTTTTTCATAACCATAAACTGGAAAAATTAAAGCAAACCATTTTGGGCAGAGATGTGTCAAAGACTGTCCCATGATTTTGTTAGTGGAAAATTGAATTGCTAATAACTTTCTGGGAGCCAGTATGACTCAAAATTATATAGTATGGAAACAGATACTCCGTTAAGTGCTTCTGGTACACTGACTTCACTGAAGGAGGTTAGAATTCTGCCCCTTCTTACGATAAGAGAAAGCTGAAGGAATGCAAGTACCAGTTGTTCCCACACTATTCACAGACATCACATCACAGTTCACATTCTTGCCTGCCCTCCCCACATGGAAAGGGACACAAGTAGACACAGAGCCACACCTTCCTAGGACAAACATTCCACAGCAGAGACCTACATAGGAACCAACTAGGGCAGGAAAACGAATGAACAGATTTAGCAGATTTGCTCCGATCTCTGTGTCGACGTGCCAGAGACAAGGGAAAACCCCCAAAACAAAACCCACACCCCTCAAAAGAAAAACCCTGGAGTTCCCAGTCATAGGGCGGCAACTTGGTAGCATTCTGAATTGCGTTAGGGATTGTCCTGGTTGGGGCAATGAGGCAATGGATACACGACAGATACCTGTATAGAAAATCTGGCATGGAGTGGGCCTTGTGCTCTGATGGAGTCGTACCCGCAGCCTGGAAACAGTGCATTTGTTTTATACATCTGAATCAAGGAGGCCAGTTTATTTATACAGCTGAACAAGGAGGCAGGAGATCTCCATAAACATCTGGGGGATGAAGATATAGTCAACATTTTCTGCATGCTCTGTTTATAATTGTACAAGGAAAACATTACCATTTCCTCAAGTTTGAGCTGGGGAAGGCTTGCCATTCCCATGAGTCTGAGGCTTTAGGGTCCTTGATATAGAGGTGATCGATCATGTTAAATAATACACATTCCCTCAGTACATCATCTGCTCACTACAGTAACCTAACACCTTGATAGAATTCTTAGCTCCTGAAACTCTGCCATCTCCTCACAATTAAGATTGGAGAATTTTTCTCTGCTTTCTACATAGGAAAGGGGAAGGGAGCCATTTTTAAAAACAGCAGAACATTGTTTCTAACAAAATCTCCTCCTTCTGAGAAACTGTTCTACTAGAGCATGATACATCAGGAAAGGACCCACTGTATACATTAGGGAAGTGAAGTCTCCAATTCGAGCCCCCGTTAAAAAAAAAGAAAGAAATAGCTTTAGCTCTCACTGGCTAACCTGTCTCACTTAAAGGAAGACAGAATATGAGAAGCTAATTTTCACAGGTCCCAATAGATAGAAACAAGACCTTAGCTCACAAGTAATGAAAAGGATCACCACTGTTTGGAGGAAAAACTACCACCAAAGAAAATTAAATCTCAGTACATATGGCATGATTTAAAATCTTTACCCAGGGCACACATAAGTATTTTTAAAAATGTAAACATACATTAAGAAAACATATTTCTATACCAGCAAGATAAAAACATAATGATGATGGCACTCATTGTAGAAATTTTAAAAAGTGAATCTTTCATCTGTGTTATTTAGCATGTGAAAATGTATTGCTAAAATGGAGCCTTCAGTTACTAGGATAAGCAAAATTCTGTTTTGTAAAACTTCAGTCATATTTCCATTTCTAACTATTCCTCTCTTTCTGCTTAGGCAAGAATATGGTGATATTGGTTTGGAAACTGCCATGGAGTTTACAATGGGGAATAGTTCCCCTACCCTGACTTTCCTCTTCTTGCATGGCTTTAGCTTTCCTGAAGATGGAACAGAAAAGAGGTTCAAGTCACTATGATTCTTTAAAGATCACCTCTGGAGGTCTCAGCTTATGCCTAGATGACATTCCTCACAGAATTCTCTTCTGGTTGGCTCTGATGCTCCATTGCAAGTTTTTTGTTTGCTTGATTTGGTTTATATTTTGTTTTTTGTTTTTGTGGGTTTTTTTTTCCAAGATGGGGTTTTCTCTGTGTAATAGTCCTGGCTGTCCTGGAACTTGTTTTGTAGACCAGGCTGGTCTCAAACTCACTGAGATCCGCCTGCCTCTGCCTTCCAAGTGCTGGGATTAAGGGGATGCACCATCACCACCCAGCTTCTATTACAAGGTTTCAACTGCCTCATATGGTCTACAGCAAGTATGTCTAATTCCTTCCAGGCCAACCAGAGTACATCTTTCTGACTCTGCTATCAGTGGCTTCCCAGAGAAAACTATACATTTAAAGAATCATGACTCTGGAACCTTCAGGCTGGCTCAATAGTTAAAGGCCTATGTTTTATCCCTGAGACCCAAATGGTAGAAGAGAACTGATTCCCAGAAGCAATCATGTAACCATCACTTATGTGCCTTGGTATGTATTTCTCCCTACTCTGGGACAATGGTCTTTTACCCTGTAAAGATTTGTCACTTATATTGGTTTAATAAAATGCTGATTGGTCAGTAGCCAGGCAGAAAGTATAGGAGCGCTACCAGAATAGGAGAATTCTGGCAAGAAGAAAGGCTCAGTTTGCAGTCGTCACCAGACACAGAGAAAGCAAGATGAGAACGCCTCACTGATAAAAGTACAAGCCACGTGGCTAACACAGACAAGAAGTATGGGTTAATTTAAGATGTAAGAATTAGCTAAAAATATGCCTAAGCTATTGGCCAAAGCAGTGTTGTAATTAATATAGTTTCTGTGTGGTTATTTTGGGTCCGGGCAGCTGGGAAACGAACACACAACCTCTGTCAACATCTCCCTATTCTAGTTTGGCTTCTGTTGCTGTGATTAAACACTGAACAAAATGAGTTTTACATCTGTAAAACTCATTCGTAGTATCACCCAAATTAGTGTTTTACTGAATGACAAGAGGATTTGGTACAGAATGACAACTTCATACATTAGAAACCTGTAATGGCAGAGAATTAGATCTTAGAATTTATCTGAATAGAACTTTGCCAAGCATTTTTACAATTCCATCTAACAACTTTAATGGAATAAACACATTTTTTAATGATTCAAACTGTCTAAACACTCACTTATTACTTATATACACAGTTGCAAATCAATAAAAATTTGGATATACAGTTAAGTGTGGGGATATTTTGTCTGGGATCAAACAGATACAGCTTGCCTGAAGATCAGAGTATGAAGCTAAACTACTAGTTAGCCATAAGGTTCAGACAGTGGTGGCACACACCTTTAATTCCAGCACTCTGAAGACAGAGGCAGATGGATCTCTGTGAGTTCAAGGCCAACCTGTGCTATGTAAAATTGATCCAATCTAAAAGAGAAATAGAAGCAGGTGGTGGTAACTCACACCTTTAATCCCAGTACTTGGGATCACACACCTTCAATCACAGCACTAGGGAGGTGGAGACAGGAGTGAGATGGCCGGGTGGGGAGGGGAATATAAGGTGGGAGAGGACAGGAGTGAGATGGCTGGGTGGGGAGGGGAATGTAAGGTGGGAGGAGACAGGAGTGAGATGGCTGGGTAGGGAGGGGAATGTAAGATGGGAGAGGACAGGAGTGAGATGGCTGGGTAGGGAGGGAAGTGTAAGGTGGGAGGAGACAGGAGTGAGATGGCTGGGTGGGGAGGGGAATGTAAGGTGGGAGGAGAAAGGAGCTAAAGGCATTCAGTCTGAAGATTCATAGGGCCAAGCAAGACCACCCTTTGGTTTGAGGATTCAGTATAGGCAAGAAGTTTCTCTAGTGGTGCTGCTCTGCTTCTCTGATCTTTCAGCTTTCACCCCCTAATATCTGACTCTGGGATTTTATCATTAAGACCAATTAGGTTTTGCATTACATTTAAGTATTTTTCCACACACAAAAAAAATCTGCAAGCATAGGTCACCTCAGTGGTAAAGTCTTCCAATAAAGAAAAATGCAGATTCTAGATAAACTTTCACAAATAACTTTTTAAAAGGATATGTTTCTCTTTCTTCTGTGTGGGAAGCAATACTCAGTCCCCCAAATTGGCAATATTATTTTAAGTTATTAAAACTATTGACCCATTTGACTCGAGAATTGATGTAAATATTTGCCAAAAGTTTTATTAAATTAAATTTGACACTCTAAATACCAAGTCATCATGGCAGAGTGGCGTCTATCCCAGGAATGCAAGATCTTTAATGTTTAAAAATCAGTCAATGTGATCCCTGATCCTGACAAAACTTCAAAAAAGAAAAAAGGAAGCACACACAAGGGGAGAACATATATCCAGAAATCTTGGGGTCATTGAAGATTTAAGAAGAAAACAACAAGGACACAAAGCCAGGTGAGTAAGGAAGTGGGGGGTAGGTCTGAGAAGAGTTGGAGGAGTGAATGGCTAGGGTTAGAACAAGCTGTATGATACCCTCGAACAACTTATAAAACTGTAAAAAAAAAGTAATCATGTGCTAGTCTCAAAGAAAGTGTTTGACAAAATTTAACCCTTAGTCCTATTTTAAAAGAAAGAAAGAAAGAAAGAGAGAGATAAGGAAAGAAAGACAAGATACGTCAACAGTCTATGAATAGAAAGAAAATTCCTCCATCTGCACCTGCTAACTATGAGAAAGTATGATTCATAATAGTGATAGACTTGCGTTTAGTATGCAATTCAAAATAAAAATCAATCTTGAAGCTGGGCAGTGGTGGCACATCTCTTTAATTCCAGTAGTTGGGAGGCAGAGGCAGGTGGATCTCAGAGAGTCTGAGGCCAGCCTGGTCTACAAAGTGAGCTCTAGGACAGTCACAACCGGTACACAGAAAAACACTGTCTTGAAAAACCAAACCAAAAACCAAAACCAAAACCAAACAAACAAAGAAAAAAACCAAAAATAAGAAAGAAAGAAACAAAGAAAGAAACAAAGAAAAGGGGGGAAAAATCAATCTTGTTTGCGTCCTTAGTGCTGAAATGTACATGGGACATGGAGAGACAGTGATGATCTTACACAGCATGGAAGCCATATGCTACAATACAGACCTAGGAGGCACAATGTGCCCACAAGAGCAATAATGGCAAGAGTGATATTGGGATAGCTAACTGCTTTCTGATTGGATTTGAGGTTTCCTCAGGAGGAAATTCATGTCTGGTACTGTAAATCCGGTAAAAACCACATGTCACAGGTCTTAGGCAGGAGAACCATTATAACCGTTTTGCTAAATGGTCGTGTTGTCATTTGCTATACCCATTTATTAGTGCTGTCATCAGTTTCTTGGCAAAGAATCATACACAAGAGAGGAGTACACTTTATGATGTGAAACTCAAAACTATGAATAAATATATAACTTGCTGAACAGGCTCAATAACAGAATGAAATTGGAAAAGAGAAGAAACTGAATTAGAAGATTAAAGTAACGAGACTGTATAAGTTAAAGTAAAGGGACAAAAACGAGAAAGTAAACAATCGAAAATAGTGTCAGGAACCAAAGAGTATATAACAAAGTACCTGCGTGAGGAAGGTGTTATTATGTCTCAGATGAAAGAAAGGAGTAGGAGGACAGAGGTGGAAAAACACATGAAGAAAACTGGATGATGAAAACTAAACTAATAAAAACCAAACAAAAATAACCTAGAGGTTTAAGAAGCCAAGCAAAATTTAGCCTGGAAAAATCATCAGAATTTATACTCACATATTATTGTTAGGATTCTAAGAAAATTTTAAGACAATGAAAATATTGTGGGAAACATCAGATAACAACACACTGCCTCTCTGGATGAGGAGAAACTTCTCAGAGTACATGGAGAAAGAGCTGGGGATGTCGTTTGGTTGGCAGAATATTTGCCTACTGTGTGTAGCAAAAAAAAAAAAAAGGCAAGGTAAGACAAAACAGTCTCTTCATTGTGCTGGTTTTCTTTGTTGTGCAGAATCATTTAATGTCTTGTGATGCCATGAGTCAACTCTGGAGATAATCCCCTGTGCACCTAGAGTCCTCTCTGGAAAGATATTGCTCATGCCTTTCTCGGAGGGTTTTGTTTATAGCTTCCTCTAGCAATGTCATCATCTCAGTCCTTACATTGGAGTCTCTGATTCATGCTTGCAAGGAAACAGAGTAGGTCATTTATATGACTTTCTTACTGTGTTCTTGGATTCCTTTTTCAGGAATTTCACGGAGAATTCTTGAGTTCTGTGTTCATCAGGGAATTGGTTTCTAGTTTTCTTTCATTTAAACGTGTTCATCTAGTCTTGGTATCCAGGCAATGGTGGTCTCGTGGAGTATTTACTGGTTCCTCACTTTATGGACCAGTTTCAGATGCATCTACTTCCTCTTTAAAACACTAGTAGAATTCAGCATGAATCTGATCCATCCTGGCATCTTTGCAAGAATATTATTATGTCTCAATGCTTGTTCTGAATAAATCCAAACCATTTTTAATCCTCTTGAATTAACCTTTGAAGGTCACACATCTAGAACTTTATTTGTTTTTCCTAGATTTTCATTGTTTTATTTTGAATAAAATTTCAGGTTGTTGCTGAATGATCCCTGTATTTCACTAGAATTGAAAATAACACCTTTTCTCACCTCCACTTTTATTAACTTGAGTTTTCTGACTCATTTTGTTATTTTGGTAAGATTTTTGTCAATGTTGTTTTTCTTTTCAAAGAAAGCTCCTTTGTTTGATTGATTTTGTATATTATTTCATTACATTCTGTGTTCTTTTCGTTATTTCTTTTTGTCTAGTGATTTTGAGTTTGGAATGTTCTTGTTTTTCCCAAGACCTCAAGATACAGGATTAAATTATTTGAGAATTCTCTGGGGTTTTGTGTGTGTGTGTGTGTTCTATTTTGCTTTGTTTGATTTTTTCTGTAAGCACTCATAGATTTTCATAGTTTGCAATTTGACTTTAACTTTCCACCTCAATTTGTTGTATTTATATGTGTGCAGGTAAATATATACATATATATGTGTGTGTGTATGTATGTATCCATACACATGTATATATGTGTATATGTAAGTATATGTATGTGCATATGTATATTATATGTGTATATATGTATGCATGTTGTATATCTGTGTGTATGTGTGTATGACTGTGTTTATGTATATGTATATATATATACACACACATATATATATAGGCATTGTATCACTTCCTGCTTTTTTTGCCTTTGCAACTGATATTTGAGGAGCTTCTTGAGTCTTTTGTGTGTGCATCCACATCCCTATGATTGGGTACATCCCCATTTTTGTGTAACTGTCTAGTTCTCCATAGGCATGACAAAGATTTTCTGATCCCCTATCAGTATCTCATCCTCCAGATTTTCTTTTAGAATTCGGGTAGTCCATTCTTACTACCTCAAGCTTTCATGACATTAAACAATGTCTCTGATTATTTTTTCAAAAAATTATCCCAAGGGGAAAAGTCTATTTATAATAAGCATACTCTCACGGGCTTTTTGTGAGAGCTAGAAACAGTCCAGTGCGAGCTATGTGCAAGCAAGGCCCCAGGTGAGGGGGGTCTGGCAGCAATGCACAGGGGAGTGCTGGATATTAAAAATCTGACTAATATTCAATCACATGACAGGTGAATAGCTTTTAGTATAATTTTTTCATCCCTTTGTGTGATCTGTGACTACCCTGCTATGACTTACAGCGTCTTATCCCCCTACAGCATAAAGCCAGAGCTCCTCACGTCCGAATTGCCTGTGAGTGCCTCTTCTCTGGGGTATTTTGTACTTATAGAAGGACATCTGGGAGAGGCTTATTGGACTGCTCTTCTGTCTTCTTGGTGAGGCCATTGGGAACTTTATTTGATGATTCTGAGAACCTGAAAGGGTTGTGCTAGCAGCCAGTAGGAGAGCTGATGACAGTGTAGGGTAGCCCTGGCCTCTCATCTCTGCACCCAGCCTCAGGTGCAATCAAGATAACTGAAGAAGTATTTTCTCCAGCACCTAGCATGCTTGTCCTCCTGGCACACACATCTCAGGCACACACTTCCCAAATGTGTCTGACTTTCCAGGTTTGTGTGACCTTCATTTCCTTTGTGAACCTGGTTTACTGACCAGTCCAAGATAAGCTGCCGATTTTTAAAGCTTTCCAGCTACTTGTTTTAAAGTGGGAATAGATACAATAAATTCTATTTTAGAAAAATATATTGAAGATGAAACAGGACGTTCCTCTTTTATTTTAATGTCTGAGATTTTTCATGTTAACAGGTATGGAGAGACTCTGAGCACATACCATTTGGTTTAATGTTTATTTTCCGAGAACTAATACTTCCTGGCTTCTGGAATGTTCTTATTGGATGAACTGCTTCTTCCAGCTTCTTGCCCATTTTCTCCTCTCTTTAGTCTTTTCCTTTCTGTATTTTAGCAGTTCTTTCTACGCATTCTGGATACGAGCCCTCTGCTGTTACAGAGACTGCACCATCTCCTTTCACTTTGGGACTTCCATTTTAACTCCACGTATGGTGTCTCCGATGAAAATAGAAACTTAATTTTAATGTACAACAACTTATAAATCAACTCATGTATGCTTATTGCTTTTCATATCTTGTTCAGGAAATTTTTTTTCTACTTTCAAACTTTTAAAGAAGAACTCCTATATATGTGCTGAGCTCTCCTGTTCTGGGGAGGATGAACTTTTTCATTGTTGACCCCCTTGTCTTTTAATTTTGTTTTGTTTTTGAGACAGGGTACTGATATGCTGTGTAGTTTGGTCACAAACTCCTGGCCAAGGGTTTCTTCAGTCTCACATCCTGATAGTGAATGACATCGGTTTGTGCCCTGCATCTGTCTTGTGACATCCTTTTTTTTTCAGTTGTTAAATGATTGTTACCACATCTAAGAATTAAAGAGACTGCAATACAGTATTTTGTATATTTGTCTAAGGTACATACTTTCAAGGTGCCTACTTTGGTGGTGAGAAATCAATTTGAAGAATGTCAGTTAAGCCCAGAAGATTCAGTACTATGATAAAATTCTCACACAGCATATATTGAACAAAACAATGTAATGAAAAACAGTTTCGAGTGACGTTGGAAGTCACAGGGAGGATGCACTTCTAGGACTTGAAAGACAGTTCAAAATTGGCACTAGTGTTTTAGCATGTTTATCAATGAAAATTCTGTGTCTTTTATAGAGATTGCAACACACATATATGTTGATATGTATATATGATGATATGCATATATGTGATATATACATATAGTAACACTATAAACATTTCATATTTGCATAATTTCTTCGTAAATGCAATAGGTTGGTTGACAGCTCTGTCTATGACTCTTTCCTCAACATCAGGCAAGTACGTGTTCCAGGGCTTCCCTTCAGGCACCAGTGGAAAAGACATTTCAAGACTCACTTTGCTTTATGATGCTTAACTGCCCTTTGGTCAATACCAGTCTCACTCTCATTTAAGGTGTGGAGATGCACTCTGTCATTTTGTAAGATCGGCCATCTTGACTTGAATGCAAAGGCTGTGGCCAATCTGTGGTGTCCCCGTTTCACTTAGGAGTCACAATAGTTCTCAAACCATTCCATTCAGAGAAATCACTGGGTAACTATCCATAGCTTCACTGACTGACTGATGGACTGATTGAGTGATTTTTGCAAGAGGGCATTCATCATTCTAATGAAAAAAAACTTTACATAAAACTAATCGTCTTTTTAAAATATTTGTTTTGATTTTTATGTGTGTGTGCGGGTGTTTGTGTCCCAATATAATTGTATGCACATGTGTGTGTGTGTGTGTGTGTGTGTGTGCCCTCAGAGGCCAAGAGAGGGCATAAGATTTCCTGGAACTGGAGTGATAGATATTTATGAGCCACCTGATGTATTTGCTAGAAGCCGAACACTTGTCATCTGCAAGAGTAATAAACACTCTTAACAGCTGAACCATATCTCCATATCAACTTTTCTTATATTTTAGTCACTATCTTGAAATGACACACATAAATTTTACATTATAGACATTCGTTCTTAATTGAAATTTTAGAATTCAATAAAACATGTCTATATTTTCTATTGGAAAAGGGTTAAAAAATAGAATTCTTAATAGACTTATGCAGGTTAGAAGTTTTAAACTCAGACACGATGAGAGAGAAACAACTTCAGCATTTGTTAGTAAGGATAAAAATGGATCCTATAGTATCAACACGAAGATATTTTTTTCTCCCCTGAAAAGGAACAGATAGGCTGGCATATGCTTTTCTAAGTGTGGATCTGCTCGGTGCTGAGCAGAGCTAACACAACAGTGCAATTAGATGACTTAGCTTCAAAAACGCTCCCTACCCACACTTAGCCAAGTCAGGTGGCACAGAATTGAACACCAAAATATATAATCATGGCATTGGGCTGGCTGGCAATGACTTTTACTTCTTTGTAGGTCATCCTTTTATTTCCCTGTGTGTAGTGAGTGTACATGCATATATATCTGCATGTGTGGGCCTGGGGTGGCCACGTTTGTGTTTGAGCATGTGTGAGAGTCTAACATCAGGTGTCATTCTTGATAGCTCTCTACTTTTCTTGCTGAGCAAGGTATCTTGTTGAAGTTGGAGCTTTCCATTTCAGGGAGGAAATTTGAACTCCAGTCTTTACGCTTGCACGGTAAGATAGTGTTGGCCCTTTAGCATATCCTTTATAATTTTTTAATCTTTATTTGATTTTATGTGTATATGATTTGCCTGCATGTATGTCTGTGCACCACATGCGTGCAGTGTCCGCAGAAGCCAGAAGAGGTCATCTGGACCTGCAAGACCAAAATTACAGATGGTTGTGTGCCACTGTGCGGGTCTGGGAACTGCACTCATGTCCTCTGGAAGAGCAGCCAATGCTCTTAAACACTGAACCATTTCTCCAGCCTCATTCTAGCCCCTTTTGATCATTGGGTCTAGCCTTTGTGCTAAACAATCATAGCTGAGTGTACATACATTTTCAACACAGCAACCCAGGAATTAGAGGGCTCTGTCGTAGCACCTACCCAGATGCAACAGTTGGTTTCACAACTGATTCATTTCTCCTGGGAAGAGTTATGCAAAGATGTGAGCTCTAGTCTGTTTTGTATCCCCAGTGGAACCAGAGTTATCATAAGTGATCTTCACACATGAGAAGCTGATAGCTATAGACAAACTTATGAAAGCTGCCACAAGCCTCAGGACTCCTTGGTCCCATCATTAGATTTCACAGATTTGGGTACAATTAGCAAGTTCCCTACCTCATGGTACTTACTGTCCTAATTACTTCTCTTTTCTCTCATCTATCAGTTCTGCTGCCTGGAGGTCAAATGTGGGGATTACTAATCAAGGCCACTGGCACCATTACCATGCTGTGGTGCCATGTTTCTCCTGTCAAGGAGAATCTATCACTCCTCTCTGTGTCAAAAAGTAAATTAAATAAGACCCACACAAATCTCTATTTTTGCCCAGATTAAAGGCCCACATTTTCCCTAGGCGTCGCCAGAAACAATCTTGACTTGAAAGAGACTCAATGTTCTTAAAGCAACATTTGGAAAGAGTGTGCCTGTCTCCTTGGGTCATTATTCTTCAGATTCACTTGCTATTTATGGACTATAGGCTGATGACCTAGACCTCCTTTGGGGTGTTAATTAGGAAGTGTCCAAAATTAATCAACAGACTCACTAGGGCGAAGGGGAGCTGTCTGAAGGCCTTGGAATATAGCATGCCCCTGGTGCAGTGAAACCAGCCCTCGGCTATTGACAAGAAGCAAAGAAGTGCGCAGACGGCAATGTGACATAAAAATTTATATATATGCAAATATACACTCATTTTTGTTGTCAGCTTGTCAACTTTAATTACAAAGGTTGATTTGCTATTTGGCAGATCTCAACATGGTAGATGTTGGCCATTTGAAAAGCTTCCTATGGTCAGTGTCTAGAACAATGGACCAGGAAGATGAAATCTATGAGCCAGAGTGATTGCAATCCACACTGAGCAGAAATGGTTATTGCCATGGCTCAGCTTCAAACATTCAGTCATTTCACCAAGGATGAGATGATATCTTATCTGTAATACAATATTGACAACTGATGAAAATCATTGATTTGGAAGGAACATTTCCCATCAGTATTTTGCTATATTCATTTTGTGTTTTAGTTTGTTCTTTAAATCTAGTACATTTCTATTTTAAATTAGAAGGTTGGAATTTTAAAGTAAAAGTTGTCAGTTTTAGCAAAATCTGGGGGTTTTAGATGTGAAATTAATGAGTAATCTAAAATGTTCAACAGTTATTATTTCACTGGTAATAACAGAATCCACTATTTTTTTTATTGTGTTGTGTTGGTTGATAAAAATTTAATTTTCTCATATATCTGCTGCTAAGTTCACTTTTACAGTGATCTTTGCCTTAAAACTAAACCAATATGGCTCAATTGCCCCATAACTCAGATTTTCATCATCCTTTCCAACACTTGGAGAGTAAGGACTCGTGCTTTAATCCTTCAGCAATCTAAGACAGATTTCTGACTGCTAGGCACAGGGTTTATAGTCTCTGAATTTGGAAGTAGCTTCCGAGCCCCCAGTAGGTAGAAGGAAATAAATAGCCCTTCGTTCAGACGCTACATAGATGCTTAGATCCAATGATATCAGATTCTGACATCTGAACTTAGTTTTCCACTGAGGCAACAGTCAAAGCAAGAACGACAAACCTTGTGAAGCAGTGAAGTTTTTGCTTTCTACAAAAGGGGGATTTTCTTCTAAAAGAACTAACAGGAATCTGAAAAGGGGGAAACAGAAAACAAAAGTGGAAGTGAAGGAGGGAGATGGTAAGAGAGGGAGAAGATAGGGAGGAGATAGTGAAAGATAGACAGATGGAGGAGGGCAGGAGAGAGAGGGAGAGAGGAAAATAGAAAGGGAGGGAGAGAGGAAGGAATGGAGGGAGAAAGGAAAGAAAAGAGGAATAGAGGGAGAAAGGAAAAGAGAGAGGGAAAATAAAAGGAGAGAGAGATGAAGGGATAACAGGATAGGGGAAAATAGAAAGGAATGGAGAGCTGTGAAGAGAGGGAGGAAGGAATGGGAAGGAATTAACTCTGCTAAAAGGCTAGAACACTAACTGTTTTTTTAATAGAAAGAAATTTAATGGAAGCATTAAATTATATTTTTGCTTATTCCTTTATTTTTCATTCATATTCATAAAAGAATTGTGGTATGTTCATGGGATTTAAAACCAAAAGAAATGCTATTGTTAAGATAGTAGTTTATTCAAAAGATTTAAAAAGGTTGCAATAATTAAATTGAAGAAAATAATACAAATTTTCTCCTTGGTTTTTCACAAAGAACAGAGTGGTCAAGCTTTTCTTAAAATCTCAGAGGAGATTTTAAACTGTTGCACATTTTGGTTTACTTAAATTTACTATTAGAAAAAATGTCAACAAAAATGTTTTTTGTGATAATCTTGTTTCAACTTCTCTTATCATTGTTTAGTGATTTTTTTTTAATATTCCACCCCTACGGAGTTAAAAAAATTAGTTATTTTTGCCTTCATTGTTCAGAAGTTCAGTTTGACCAAGAATATCCTCTGTTAAAATTGTATTGTGGGGTCTCCCCTGACCAATAGTTGAGACAGTCTCAAAACCAAACAAAATAGCCTCTGAATTCTCCCAGCTCCCATGCTCCTTTCTTCAACAAATAGTTACTATCTTCTGCTGTACATGAGATCATAGAAGCTACATGTTTTGGAAATACTGATTTCTGATAACAATATAAATGATCGTTTGAAAAATACCTTAGTACCAGATCTATAGACATACAGAATCACAGCACAGAGCTGCAAAGATTTTAAGATCTATCTAAGAATGTGATTTTCCCCTCAGGTCCACTTTGCCATTTCTATAGTTTCTAGTTCATATAATCTTGATTTGAGACTTCCCGGTGGATAATTCAGGAGAACAAAGAATTCTCCCCCCGCCACACACACAAATTTACTGAATACAGCCTGAAAACCTTTGAGTTAAGCCCACAAATATGAGTTTTCCAAGTATGAATAAGAAATTATTCTGACCACATATGCCTAACACATCAGAGTTTGCCTGTCCAATTTGAACTGGACAAAGTAGCTGTGAACTGAAGGCTAATTTAGAGAAGACATAGGCATCTCCCAGGAAAAGTAACAGAGAGAATGGATTTTGCCAAAAGTTTCCTTAAGATGATTGCCACATGAGAATGCTAGAGTTGGATCAACAAGCCTTTTGGGGTACAGGGAATAGAACACCAATCAGGGCAAATGATCTGATCCCATAAATTAGGGACCAGCTTTCTCCGAAGATGGCGATATTCTATCCACCAGAGGACTTTCATTGCTATGTACACACATGTGCAGTCCTTGCTTCCAGGGCCTCCTGCTTCTCTAAATACAAGATGTGTGTATTTAATGTTCCTGCAGACTTTTCCTTCTTCCAGCATGTCTGTTTACCCTGGCATCCTGAGACATTACAGATGACATCATTGTTCCCACTGTCTCAACACTTCTCTATCAGTTCCTGCAGAGTTAGTCATATAGGATTTAAAGCAATATTATTGATAACTAATAATAATTTTGACCCTGAATTAAAGTTACTTTAATGCTCAACAGAGGACTGCCAATTAATCTTGGTAAATGTATTTACTCTCAGGCTAAATGACTTCTTTCGATCCAAAAGTATGGTGTAACTATAGAATAAGGTGGTTCACAGATGACAAACAGAGACGGTTAAAAAATAAATAGAAATTTCAAATACTCTAATCAAAAGAATTTCTAGAGTAAATGTGGAGTCTGCCAAAAAGTTAACTGTTAAGGCCCTATTTGTTTTTACTTGACATTTTGTTGATACATTTAAAGGTGGTCATATTTCATATTGTCATTTTGATGCTTCTGTTTATAGTGACAGTTTCCAGTAATATAGATGTAGAGGAAGATATTTAATAATCATGAAATAGTCATTCCAGACTTCACAACTTCATATGAAATTTTCTAATCAGTGCTCTACTAAGATTTCAAAGTGGGATTCTGAATACGGTTGCCCACTGCCCACACACCTATTCCCCTTCTTGGGAGTGTCTTTCTCTCTCCTCATAAACTGTCTTTTTTTCATTTCTAAAAATAAAAAAGTGCAATATTTAAATGTCATAAGCACTGCTTCAGCATTATTTTGTGCTGAGGAAGTAAACTGAAACTTAGAGTTTTCAACCTTGAGAAATAAAAACAATTGGAAAATACAAGTGGGACAAAAATGGTTAATTGCATTCATTAATTAAAGATGCTTATTAATGCCTTAATTTATGACATTTTAAAATATTTTTTCACACAAAGCCTCCCAAACATAAATTATCTGCTTTGATTTTCACAGTGGGATGGGAGAATATTATTAACCTCTTGCGGTTGTAGTAATACAGGTTTAGCAAAATCTTCTTGCCATCATCTTCAAAGAAATGAGCCCAGAAACTAGGGTTGGTCTTCTCTTCACCCCCTCCAACTCCAGTGGCCAATTTCTGTGGTTAAAGTCAGTTCAGCTACTGTGGTTGTCTTGGCAGTACTAGAATGCACAGTCCACCTACTCCTAAATACATATGCTGCAAGCTACAAACCTCACGCACAGAGGTCTAAGTAAAATCTACTCATTTCTCTTGGTTCCAGGAACACACTTAGATATCAAATTCCCAAGGTGTTCAAGTATCAAAGGAAGTGGCTCAGTGTTTCAGGATCTACACACCCTCCACACTCCGTGAATTCTTTCTGGATGACTCGTCACAGTTAATGTAGGCAAGTGTTCTGTAAGTAGTACTTACACTTACAACAGCAACAACAGCCAAGCTTAGCTCAAGTACAGCAGGACCTCATTAAAACGTTTTTGATCTAGGTTTGTCTCACTCCATGAGTGTAGGGCATGCAGATGGGCAGAGCTATTGACTCCCACAGTGTGGGCACAGCACCCCACTTCCGACCTCAAGGATTGTCCGCATTCACTTCAAGGCATCATTCATGCTTTCTTGTGTGTAGACACCAAGCCTGTGGAGTCTGGAAACACCCGACAGGATGGCTTAAAATGCATTTTGAGATTTGTAAAATGTCAGAGTTTACTCACTCATTTATATAGTGCAATATGGGTATTAGATACTTACTGTTATAAAGCATTTTCATACTACTGTATAATTTAATAGTTTAAGATAAAATTAAGGTTAAAAAAAAAGCCTTCTCCTCAACTGACATGTCTAAACCAAGATGGTTGAGTAAGAAAGAAGGCATTAATACCACAAAATAAATTGCAAAATGTTGAGCTAGTTTATCACTAGTTGGTAATTTAATACATAAAATGAATATAAACACAAGTACTAGCATCTTTCTTCTCATTTCTTTTTTTCTGAGACAGGGTTTCTCTATAGCTTTGGAGCCTGTCCTGGAACTAGCTCTTGTAGACCAGGCTGGCCCTGAACTCACAGAGATCCATCTACCTCTGCCTCCCGAGTGCTGGGATTAAAGGCATGCGCCACCACTGCCCCGCTATCTTTATTATCATTTTTTATGGTCATAGATTGTTGTCTGACTTATCTTCTTGCGTTTTTATTAACACGTTGTACACACAACACATTTATTTGTGATGTTTTTCATTCACAAAGGCTGTGCTAACCTTAAAAATTTGAGAGTAAATTTGTGAAAACTTATTTGCATTCACATTTGCTTTCAAACTACACTTTTGAACTTAGCTAGGAAAAACAACATAGGAAATTTTGGAAATCTTGGAATAATAAATTTTATATAATTTTCAAATCAGCAATTTTAAACACCAGTATACTTAAACTCATCTATTTCTTCAGCATTTTTCAATTCTGCTATCGAAATTTCTTACATTATAGTGCAAATTTTTTGTTGTATGTGTTTGTAAAAGAAAATTGGAAGTTTCACCCTTTGTTTTGGACTAACAATAAAAATAATGTATTTTTCCATCTATATTATCTCATTTTTCAAAATGAGAAAACAGGGAAAGTTGTAAAAAAAAGTTCTTAAAAAGTACCTGTAAAATTCTTTTAGCTATTTGTTCCTGATAAATTTAATACAGAAAAATGCTGCTAACATAATTAAAATTATCAACCATCAACTTAGCTAAAAGTCTAGCACTACCCTGGAAAAGAAATGTGATTCAAATTCAGCAACAAAAACTCTACAAGTCAATATTTCTCATGAACATATACGCAAAAATCCTCAATGAATTATTATCAAATTAAATTCAACGGCATATACCAAAATTTAATCACTGCAGTTAAGTGGAGTCATTCCCCATCTGCAAGGATGGCTCAACCAAAACTTCACACCACAGAAAAAAAGGTGAAAGTTTGTCTTTCAAGAACTGAACAAGACCGGGGTATTCACTTTCAGTCTTTCCCCACTAACAAACTCAAGATTAAAGACTTTAATGAAAGGCATGAGAATATAAATTTAGTAGAAGAAAATGTGGAAAAGCACCATGAATCTATCTAGTCAAAGATAGTTTTTTCTTTTTTGGCAAAATCTCCAAAGCACAGAAGCAAAACCTCAAATCAATGAAAAACAAAACAAAAAGCCAACTCTGAGACATTCTGCACACTGGGAAGAAATAACTGCAAACTATACGTCTAACAATTAACAATTCATAAAGAACACAATAGCAGAAAAATAATGTAAAATAAGCTAAGTGCAAAAGGGTATTTTGTCAAAATAAAACACACAAATGGGTAACAGGTAAATAAGAAATTCTGTAATGTCACTAATCATCAGAGAAATATGCAATGAGGTATTCCCTCACCCTGTTGGATAAATTACTGCTAGATAAGAGTAAGTGGTGAAGATGATGCGCACATAGTGTCAATGGCAACATAAAACAAGCATTATAGAAATAATACTGTGCATTCTCTAAAATTAAATGTTAAGTACCAGGCAATTTAGCAGTTCTATTCTCTCTCTCTCTCTCTCTCTCTCTCTCTCTCTCTCTCTCTCTCTCTCCACACACACACACACACACACACACACACACACACACACACACACACTAAATCAATATAATTGAAGAGATGAGGAACACTAACCCCATGAGCAAAGATATACTATTCTTCTAATATTCAACAAGGGATGGATGGATGGATGGATGGATGGATGGATGGATGGATGGACATAGACAATGTGGAAAGCATACACTGATGTGGAATTCCCCTCTGTATGCTGTGAATACTACTGGTTAATAAAGAAGCTGTTTTGGGCCTGTGATAGGGTAGAGCAGAGCTAGTCAGGGCAAACTAAACTGAATGCTATGAGAAGGAGGGTGGTGTCAGGAGAAGCCATGTAGCCCCATCAGAGACAGACGCTGGAACTTTACCTGGTAAGCCACTTCCTCGTGGTGATACACAGATTAATAGAAATGGGTTAAATTAAGATGTGAGAGTTAGCCAATAAGAAGCTAGAGCTAATGGGCCAAGCAGTGATTTAATTAATACAGTTTTCATGTGGTTATTTCCAGACTCTGGGCTGCCAGGAAACAAACAAGCAGCCTCCTACAATACACACTGGATATTATTCTTCCATTATGAAGAATAAACTCCTTTGAGTTACAAAAATGAATCGGAAGCATATTATATTAAATGAATCACATCAGGAAGAGAGATAGCTGCTGTAGAATACCATTTATATAGGATTTTGATCTCCCAGAAACTGAGAGCAGAACAAGAGTTACTAGAAAATGGGGTGGCAGAGAGAGCAGGGAGAAAATGGTCAACAGTCCCAAGGGTAGAGTAAAATTAATAATTCAGGTACTATTCAAATAATAATAATAATAATTTACTTTTCAAAATAGTCAAAAAATTTTAAAAGCCCTTGTCATAAGTAAACAATAATTGCTTAAATCACTAGATATGTAAATCTTCCTGATTTGAACATTATGCAACCTATGTACAAATTGCACAATTATGTGCCAATATAGCCTTAAAAAAGAAAAAAATTAAAAAGCCAAAATATATCAACCTAACATTAATCAGTTTTTCAATTCTTTAAGTAAAAATCTGTGACCTTGAGGCTTGACATGGGTGTGAGACAGAAGTAGCATTGAAGCCGAAAGAGTTCCGAAAATACAGTGTTTTGATGTACTGATGATTTTAAGCTGAAAACTGGTGGGGATTTGCGAGTGGAGTGGGGACTATGATGCAGTTCAGTGACATATAAAATGGTCTTCGGTGGACAACAAACACCGTGGGTGTGATCCCAGGGTAGAGAAGAGCATGCAGATGAGGAAACAATAAGGACAAGTCCTTGATGTTGAAGCCCTTGTTGCTATGAATGCAGGTCCTCTGAAGGGAACTGAATCTCTACGGATTCTTTCTCTGTGAACCTCATCTCTTGAGAAGGAAGGACAGGTAACCAGAGGCAGCAGCCTGATCACATCTGCCACTTACTACCCTGACGTCCACTTAGAGACAACTTTAGTTGCCCCAGCATCTTTAAATGTGTATCCAGGCAGGCGTTGGTTACCTTAGACCCTTCCATATTGTGTGTTACACAGACCATTCTTATTCTTTTCCTTGTAGCTCATGCTACCAGATAAACTTCCACCACCTGACATCTCTCCAGTTTCATATTTTGAATTTTGAGTGGTTCATGATCATGAGCAAGTAATGATTTTTTTTTTTAATTAAACTTACTTTCCAGGCTTGGAGTTTGAAAAGATAGAAAGTAGCCATTTACACACATACAAAATAATCCATTTAGTTACAGAGAAGTCAGGGGTAATAGTTTCTCAAGTAAGAATAGGAGTATAGAAAGTGATAATGCCACTTGATGAAAACCTCTCTAAATGTAGAATTACCTTAGTATAAAGCAAAACCAAACACAAACACACACACGCACATACAATTAGAGTGTGTAAAAAGATCCTATAATCTGAGACCATAGGCTTTCCTCATCACAGCGGTTGCATACAGTTAAAGCTATGTTCTTAATTATGAATGGTGTGAACTGCTTTCATTTCATGAGAAATGTGACTGAAGGCTCTATATGAATTGAATATAGTAAATCTGTAATTCCTTTTGAAAACACACATTTAATTAAAAAACAATATCATTCTTAAGCAATTTACATATGCTTCCACTTAGCGCTGTGCATTTTGCATCCTGCATAACACTGTGTGGATGCATGATAATGAAAGCACATTTGTAAAAACCCAACTTAAATGCTCTAATGCATTTGTGTACATTTGCCTTGTACTTACGTTTCTTTTCAACGAGTGCTTCTAATGATTACTCTACATTTAAACATACACAGGACCTTGACAGATTCTACATGAACATGATTATACCCTGGAATTTGAAATAACCTACTTAGGGGAAAAAGTAACTTGAATCCTACCACTGCTCTCTGATTTTCTAGTTTGGGGATAATGCTAACATCAGATTTCATCTCTGAGAGAGCAACAATATCCTTTGTCATGTCTAACTAGGAATAAATAAACATAGCAAGACACTCACTACTTCTATTCCCCACTGCTGCAAGCTAAGGCTAACTTGTTGCAAAAACAATGCGAACAGGAAAGCATAATGTATGCTCTGAGTAAAAAGAGAACCATCCAGAAAATTGTATTTATATTTCCATTAACCCTTTAACATATAAACAGTTCTAACTTGACAAAATAAACTAGCTTTATGAGCTAAATTTCACTCACCAACTTTCCCTTTTTGATTTCCTTCTGGGGAAAGCTGATGTTTTATTTTATCCAGCCAAAATAATTCTTGTGAGAGAACGTTTTATTGACTGATTATAGCTAAACTATCTTTATTTTCTTCTACTTTTCTTTTCTGCCTCTCTTTACTTCCTTCTTTCCTTTCTTTTTCTTCCTCTTCCTTCCTTCCTCTCTCTCTCTCTTTCTCTTTCTTTCTTTCTCTTTCTCTCTTCACGCCATTCTTCCTTTCTGCAAATGCTAAAAAAATTATTATTCTGTATACAAAAAAATCAAAATTATTTAACTTCTTTCTAAGAGAGAGTTATAATTAACCTTTAAAACAAAATCTTTGTTCAATATTTATTTGCAATAAAAGTTTTGAGTATCTTTGAATTAATCTACTAAATGTAAGTTATAAACATCCATGAAATAAAACTCACAAATAATCTTTCACTCAATATTCATGAGGAAGACAAATTTATATTCATATGAAGGTAATAATGAATAAATGAAAACCTGTGGCAATTATTGTCATGTTCTTCTCTATTCTTGGTATGTGCAACATTCTGATGAAGCCATCGTGTATTTTTATTAATATACTGCTGTCGCTTTTACATTGGGGTTGGCATCATTTATGCGGAGTTGCCTATCTGTAATATCATGGGAAGGTTAAGAAAGCTGCTGTGTGTTTGCCACATTGAAGCCAGGTAGAGAATGGGACTCCTTCACAGTTCAGGAAGTTCTAACACAGAGCATCCAACACTCTGAATTCATTGACACTGGAGCTGTTGGCTAATTATTTCTGGAGAGCAACCATAGTTGCTCTTGATTTTCAGTACCTGGACCTGATTGTGAAGCAAAATAAAAGAACAATCCTTTTGTCCTTTCCAGATCGTTCCATTTGGATCCACAGAATGGTGAGTAGAGCTGTCTGGAAGATAAGGAATGGAAATGCAGTCCCAACTATGAGGGCCCCTCATTAATTTCCAGTTCTGCCATCTAGACCATTCCACTGTGTCTGGACACTACCCTTAGTCCCTTAACTCCCTTGACTTGGAATGGAAAACTTTCCACAAACACTGAAAACTGTCTGTTAGAAAGTAATTCTGTTACCATCCTTGTTCATAAATATTACTATAGTTCTGTAAAATATAATAAGCCTTATCAGTTTTAGATTCTTTGACACACTCTGTGGTAGTTTTGAGAAAGGACATCAAGTGATGCCTTATGTGCATATTAAGCAATTAAGAGCCAGCACAGAGGGGAAAGGGTCCATCTTTAGATGCATTGTTCAGACTCATAGACTTCTTTCTCCTGAGCTCCCAGCAGTTGGTCTCTCATGAGGTGACACTCGGCCAATCTTTGACCTATCTACTAGAGTAGAGCCCCACATAGATTTGCAAGAATTCTTGTTGAAGATGCTGCCTATATATCTTCCAGGCCCTCTTCTGGGGGAAGCCTGCGGGAAGGCCAGGTTATGGGGTAGGAGAGGGGGTCTAAATTTTCATTGGGTGTTCCCACCTGGGCTCTGCTGTGGGGGGCGGAGAGGACAAACACATTCCCACTCTGTGTGGTTCTCGGACCGCACATGTAAGATTAGCTGTCTCCCAGGCTCCGGAATGTGTGTTACTGAAATCTCAGTAACAAGGATGTGGGCAGCGGGAGAAGAAGAGCAGGAAGAAATACCTGAACCACTGCCATTGTCACATGTGCTGAGACGTTTTTGTTTCTGGGTCCTGCAAGGGGCCCTCACATTTTCATGAGGGTGATGGGGGCAAAGGAGGGGCCTCCTTGTCGTCAGAAGCCACCGACTCCAAGTTATTGCCCAGCTGTAGATGACAGCCGGGATGAATCATGCAGCCACTAGAAGCACATGCACATGTTACATGCTCTTACAATACAGCCCAGGGCCCATGCATGAGTACACATGATGCACGCATGCCCTGTGGCTTCCTGACATCCATTTGTGCAGTTGGTTATCTGGCCCAGGGCAGATATTTTCTCACTTTAGTTTTACAACGGTCCCAGAGGTAAGCACCAGGATGCTACGAAGGACAATGAAGTCTACTGATTTGCCAGAGGCAGGACTGGGGAGAGAATCTAGGTTAGTCTGAGACAGTGCCCCAGTCCCCAGATCTACAGTTGGCAGCAAAACTTAACCAGAAGTATTCTTGCACTTATTTAAGACTTGGTCCTCTGAACTATCACCCTACCGGCATTATGCTGGCGTCTTCAGTCCTACTTTGCAATGCTGTGGACCTAGCTCTACTGTGTAGCTGAGAAGATCAAGCTTTGGAGAAGATATGTTGCTTCCTTCCTTGTGTAACCCCAATCCAGGGGCATCTCCAGAGGACATCGTTTTGCCTAAGATCATACCCTTTGCTTTCTAAACATACTGTGTGTCTGGGTCAAGGTTCCTTCTTCGGCAGCACACTCCTTGCCAACACTCAGCATCCTTGGAACTTCTGACACTCTCTGTACTTGCACCTACTTTTCCAGACACCCCAAACACTGATCTTTCCTATTGCTATTTCCAGATTTAAGAATATTTTCAGGGCTCCTTTTTAGAGTGCATACATGATTTATGAAACAGATGCTCTCTGGCTTCTGATAGGCAAGTCATTCATTCATGCATGCATGTGTGCGTGCGTGCATCAGTAAAGAGTGATGAACTCTAGTACATACTAGATACTTCAGACAGAGACCAATTACAACTAAGAAAACTCATGCACTCGAGTTGGGGGAAGGAACATTATTGCCTATCTCCTTTATATTGTTATCAAAATAGAAATAAAGAGCAACATCTTTTGAAAACTTCATTTCCATTTTTGGTACCACATTACAAAACTAAGTCTTTTAAACTCTTTTTACTGCACTGGACAAAACTTCAGATACCTCTGAGGAGCCCTGGTTACTGGGGGTCATAGCTGTGACTGCCCAATGTTCACTTTCTGGCATGGCACCCAAACTCAATTGGGAGTTGAGTTTGCTTGTGGTCATAGTGTGAAGCTATATTCCTACCTTTCTTGAGAGCATACCCTAACCTGTGAGATAAGGGCTCCCTAAATAATTTGTTTGAGGATGGAGTCCATACCAAGAAAGCTAATTATTCTGTGTAACTTTAGCATAAGATGGACTAATATAGGTCTGGTCATTGAATGGGAAATGCCACTCATATGCTCATGCTTTTAAATATTTATTTGCTAGTTGGTGACAGTTTGTTACAGTGCTAGGACTTTGGGGAGGACACAGGTCACTGGGATGGACTTTGAGCGTGCGTAGCCTCATCCCGCTTCCTCATGTTTCCTGCATGTGGTTGAGATGTGATCTCTCAGTTTCCTGCTACCAGGTTTTCCCCATTGTTATGGACATTCAGCCTCTAGAGGACTAAATGAAACTAAACTCACCCTTAAGCTGCTCTTGGTCATGGCATTTTTACCACGGCAACAGAAAGTAATAGAGTGTGCAAATAAAATTTTCAATAGGATGTTAATGTTATTATTAAGTTAGAGACCAAACAGACTTTTTAGAATGTCAGAAAAAAAAAAAGCTGTAAAACAAACAAACAAAGGAATCAGAGTTATCACAAATGCTTGTAGCGTTCACCAGTAAAAAATCCAATAGCTACAGTGTTTTCCTAAATCTGGTGATTATGTCTAAAGAATGCTTCTTGCGTGCTGCAGCTGTCGTATGTACTTAAACGATGGATTAAGAGAGTGTTAGAGCTAAGCAGTGGAAGCTTCCGAACTTCCTAAAACTCACTTTCAAAATCTCATTAGGTTCTTTATTTTGTGATGAAAATAAGATGGCATGTTATCAGATGTAAGGGCCAAATATTACCCCAACAGAAAAGACAACAGTGACTTCTTTTACAATGACACAGCCAGGTAACACATAGGCATATTTTCTGTCTCTGAAAAGTTCTTGCCGTGAAAGCATCATCATTAAATCAGCTAACATGCGATTTAAAAAGGCTCCCATCCTCTTCCTTTCTCAAGGACCTCTCCACTTCTAAAAATGTGCAAACAACCTGATCTTGAGAAGACACTTTGCTTAACATAAAAGTTAATCTGCTTCGTCAAATTCACATCAAGGAAAACACAAGAGGACTTCATGGCATTCCATTGCCAAGGACACGAGGCAGGGGATCCGGGTCAGCAGTGTGAAACCTGCCTGCCTGAGGAACAGACTCAGTCTCTTTCCCTCTCCTCAGCTGAGCCCGTGACACTGCCTGGGGATGCACATTTGGCTCTCTAAGGAGGCGCATGTTCCCATGCACATCTCATCAGTTATATTCATGAATGAAATAAAATGACAGAGCTTCATGAGATGAAAGAAAGCATTAAAAGAAATCAATACAATAAATCTTAGGACATTTCAATGTTATCACATTTTAAGCATTCTTGACATCCATTCTAAAAGTATGTCTTTTTGGAATATTCACTGTTCAGCTTCACACGGGGCATTCTTGTGAGAGCAAAGCAGATACTGTACTCTCAAAATGCTTGTCATGGTCTACTCACAAGAGAAGAGAACAGCGCCGAGAAGGTTTTGGACATCTTTTGAAATTAAGAAATGTAAAAAGATAATATTAACTTCTATTTTAAAATCATCTTTTTATCTGCTGTTTGCCTATTTCAAAATGTTAAAATAACTTATGGTTTGAAATCCATTACACTCTAGAAAAACTGTTTCTCTAACAAAGTTGACTTTTGGAATATTTTTAAAAATGACATTTATTCATTGCATGCCTGTGTGTGGTATGTGCCTGTGTGTGTATGTGGTGTGTATCTCTCTGTCTCTCTGTCTCTCTGTCTCTCTGTCTCTCTCTCTCTCTCTCTCTCTCTCTCTCTCTCTCTCTCTCTCTCTCTCTCTCTGTGTAGGTACAAGTGCTTTGTCCTTCTTGTGGAGTTCAGAGAACAGTTTCCATGAATCTGTCTATTTGCACAGTGTGGGCCAACTGAGCCATTTTTTTTTGACTTTTTGTCTGTTGATGATTTAAGTTGATTTTGACTCAGTGTGCTAGTTAATTTGATGTGTCAGAAATACAGAAATGGTATTCTATAGTCCTTACCTGAAAACTAATATAGTACACATTGTGTTAAGTGAAGACACCTGTAAAGGGATTAAATGTAGGAAATTAATTTTCACCTTAGGTTTTCTTAATTTTCCAGGTTGAGCTTATCTGGAGCAATCAATGTTGTTGACTTAAAGAATTTTTTCACTTTGTTCTACATTGTATTGTTTCTTATAAATGTTTGCTTGCATGATTCATCATTTCCACTGAGACTCTTAAGAGATAATTGACAAGCACATTTAATGACATGTACCAGTTCCTGAATTCCTTTAGCAGAGATCAGCGCCTTGCTCACACCAACCAAGAGACCATGTGCTCAGTCTACAGCATGAAGAGTGCTGTAATTGTTATCTATTCTCCATTCAAATAGATAAATTATTAATACTGTGCCTACTGTATTAAACAAGCATCACATCTGCAGCATGGAGATTCTGATTTGTAAGGTATTGGGGGATGTAACTATATTAAATAACAACGTGACTCCGTGAGGGGGAAATATTCTTTAGAAGGGGGATCTTAATCAGTTTCCTGCTGAGCAAAAGAAAATTGTAAACTATGCATTAAAAGAAGATTTACGGAAAGTTGTTTTGGCTGGATCCACTGCATCCTAATTCACTGCTTCTCTTCCGCAGCTGATAATATAGGTAATCCTCCCACCACATTCGTGAGCGAAGTTGGGTGTGGATTTGCACTTGTAGAGCTACATTACAATGGGTAGACTTAAAGTATTATCAAACGAGTTTTTGGATTTGTTACAGAGGTACGGAGCTCCTCACATCCAGACAGAAAGGTTTCTTCACATATGGCAACCACCTTATTATAAAACAAAACAGTGTTAAGTCAAAGTACCTGATTACGATTCGTGACTGCCATGCTACTCCGATAGCCAGGCTTATATTTAATACCTAGGAAACAGTATCATTTATTTTTCTGTCTTCTTTTATCCCTATGTTATTGGGTTCGCAGGTTCTGAAACCTTAAGCAAAAGGATAAAATACAAATTATAGAAAACATCGGAGTATGGAGAAATCAAATTACATTCTCCACAATCCTCTAAGGATGCTTCCTGTTCCTCTTGTGTAGTCTGGGTGAATCCCAGTTTAGGAAGCAACCTGGGGAATAATTAATAGTCTTTGGGGTACAAGGAGAGAATCCACATCTTACAAGGAATGGTTGATTATACTATTGGGTTAATTTTCAGGTTTGAAATGACAACCATCCATGTTATTTTTAATTAAACCTATTGAGAGTATTCAAGTAAAATTTTATAATATATCAGCAGTGGGTTGTTGGAGTATAGGTTTTCTCTTATAAGAGTAGGTCTCCTTATTTTTAGCTGCCCTAACAAATTTCAAATTCATTTTAACATTGTGGAAGTTTAGAAGTTATTCAGGATCTGAACATGGAAAGAAATATTTTTCACCACCAGTGGAGAAGAAAGAACACGGCTTTGGTAAATCGAAGTTCTAATAAGTCATATCTCATAGAAACTGAACTGGATGACAAAAGCTATTCTTGGCCAGATATATTTAGTTAGCCGCAATAACTAGTTAGTTTATAACCAATCAAGCCTATGGTCACATGGACTTGTCTCGGGCTTTGAGTTTCATACATTGCTCTCTTATTAACAAGGCTTTAATTCCAATAGTGACAGCCCAGAGCCCTGGACTCTAATGAACTGTCGGTTCTGTGGAGAGAACCGGTGTTAACGCAGAATGTTAGTTACAATAATGATAATCTTTAGTATTTTTAGCTTGTCAGAACTTGCAAGCTAACAGCAACCAGTCTTTTACTAAAACTCTACCTCATCAAACTAACTTAATTAGCAATTCAGCTCCTTATTTTTGTTTTGGAGTCCCCTCTGGCTACTAATTAAAGCTTAATCGAAACCGCTGAACTGAGGTTGTAAAGAATTCATTAATATTAAAATTAGCCCCAACAATTTTTTGGGGGCTGGTGCAATTTGTATTTGTTACTGTCAGGGGTTTGAAACTCAGTTGAATTGTTAGGGGGAAAGTACTAGAAATTCTCAGTCTGCCATACGTATGAGCAGAGCTCATGACAAATGTCAAGAGCTACACAGATAGATTGCTTCTGACCACGCAAACTCGGTGCACTTGGGCCATTTAAACATATATGTAGCCCAAATATAAATTAGGATTTCTTTTCTTCAGCCCTTCACATTGTTTTATCCTTCTAAGTGGTTTCATATTTTGGATAAAAAACGAGGGGAGAAAGGGCTCTGGAAAAAATTTCAAGGATTGATTTTTATGTATTATCTTGACAAGATTAATATGCTTGAAAAACGAACAGATTTAGCTGCTCACTTTGATTTTTCCATTTTTTTGCAACATCAAAGATCATTCTTGCAGTCGTACTGGTCATTCTGAAAAGTAAAATCAAATGAGTCCCAAAACCCAGGTCCAGGACAGACTTAAAAAAAAACAAAAGTGAAATCTGATCTTTTATCAGAAATAGTTGAAAAGGAAATGTAATACATTTTTCCTCTAATAAAATGATCATGTTGGTGTGTGCTTTCAGTTTTTTCCTAGTATTATTCTCTTGCTGCCTTAAGCAGCAAGTTAAAGACTATTAGATATTTTGAAGTTCCCATTAGATCATCATTTATTCAGTATTTGGGTTTTTGTAAATATGCTCAATTTCAAAGAGATCACATTTTGTTTTGCAGCAGGCGACATGAAAGCGCAAAGTGGAAATACTTCTTGGCTTGGTGAACGAGATGATTTTCATAAATCAAATCCCCTTTTCATTTAAATTTTTGATATTTAAATAATTTTGTAAAAACATGTATATTTATTTTACCCTTTAGGAAAATTCCAAGTATGTAGGAAACAAACTTGTTGGCACTAAAATATGCAATTGATACCATTAGCATATTTTATTAAACCTGAAAATTAAAATGCATTTACAAAATGCAAAACTTTATCAAAATATACAAGAAAATTATTCTTGCATCCAGGTTTCATTTTGATAACATTTGTGACAAAATAATCATGCAAACATTTAAAAAATAAATATATATCCACGTTTAAGCCCATGCATTAAATCAACAATGGCATATAAAACACACAATTTTAAATCTTAGTGACAATTTCCGTGAAGTTATTTAAATGCATTTTGACTTCTGACAGGAGGATATAATTTATAAAACAGAACATGCCTATCAGTGGCTCCCAAATTAGCATAATGAGGATATTTTCATTTCTGCAAGCGCAGCTTTTGACGTCCCAATATGGAGCTCCGAGAAGAAGCCGATAATAATAATTTTAAAAAGGTCAATAGACATCAGCACAAAATTATGAATAAGCTACCTGTAAACTTTATCCGATCTGAGTAAACAAGACAGCATTCACTTTTAAAGGAATTCTTGTTCAGACATTATTATTTTTCCCCTGAATGCAGAGGAATAGATGACAGCTCGTAGATGCAGTCATCGGTTCATCTTCCCTCATGGAGGGGTCTGCAGTTATGATGGCCCAACCACTCATACTGACAACAAGGGCATGCAGAGTGTTTTTAAATCAGTCTTTTGAGTTAATTTCCTACCACATTTTATGTAAATCCAGTCACTGCAATGATGAATGCAACCTTCTAAATTGTTTTACAAGTTTTGAATCCCTGTGAAATGATGCAGGTTGTAGCTGAGTGATTGGGAGTATTGGCAGAAATACATCCTAGAGATAAGAGAAAACAATTTCAGCAATACCAGACTGTATCGGCACTCTTACACTTATAATTATTTTCTTACCTAGTCTTATAATTATATTTTTAAAATCGCTTTTGTAAATATTATTAGTTTATAACTTTAAACACAAGAAAATAGTATAACTTCCCAAATGTATCCTTAGGAATAATTACTGATAGTCTTTGGATATGTTGGAGGTTGGCCTTCTTAAGGAAACCGAGACCATTCTGGTATCTGTGTGTGTTATAGTGCAAGACGTCACCATTCTTTACCCAGCCATAGGTGGTAAGTGTTTCTTCATACATGAGTATCAACAAAGGAAAATTTCCCAACACTTCTCCCAAAAGGATGTAGGGACATGAGTCATTTTGTGAGAGGAAAATACAAGTTCTGCTACAGGGTTATGGTGGTATCCTGATGATATAAACGTGACATTAAAATGATGAGACATGAAGAAGAGCACACACCAGGGCTGTGAGCACTCGGTTCTATACTGTATCAGGTGTGTGGTGTGTGTGTGTGTGTGTGTGTGTGTGTCTGGGGCCTTCTTAATGGATCTGCATTCCTCCTATTTGCTTACAATATTTTTAGAACAAATGCTTAAACACAGCGTTAATATTTGGGGCCTCCAATAATGTTTTTATGTGACACACATGTTCCAGGCAAATATTTTAATATATCAGTCTAATTCTGAAAACACTTCATAATGTTTGTTCTGCCTGTGTGTGGATCGAAAGCAAGATTATATTTTAATTTTTGTAAATGTACAATCATATTTAAATATATAATTTAAGTTTTACATGTATGTTTGTTTTTAAGTTAACTCTAGCATGAAGGGTCTTCTCATAATGATTTAAAATATAATACAATGATACTAGAATATATATACATGTATATATCATTGACATATAGATTTCTTTCTATAGTTTTTTATATGTTTACTATAAGAAAATAACCTTTTATTTTTCAAGTATTAGTTACCAAAACAGAATGCCAAATATAACTGATATAAGTGAAATTCCACTTGAACACATTATTTGTAGAATCTATGAATAACTTATTTCAGGAAATTAATAAAAATTATCATTTGTGAAATGATTTTTGGATAAAACAAGATATTTCTCTGTACACTTAACTGTAACTTTATGATCAAATAATGACAAAGAAGAAACATTTGAATTTTACATTTTAAGCAGAATCATTCCCTTTGTATCATAATTTTCACTTGTAAGAGCAGAAGTGTGGGCAGCGGTAGTGTGTGTGGGAGGGGAGTCGAATGGAGAACACGTATGACAAAATGACCAGGACTTGCAACAGGGACCACCATGTGTTACTTTGTGACTTACCAAGGACCTTGTAAGGGGAATGGTTCAGTGGAACATATTTAACCTTGCCTTGCTTATCTATGCTATAGAAAATTTCTCAATAAGATTCCTATGTATCTAGCACACTGTGCAACAAAATCAGCAATAGAAAATCATTGAGAAAAGAGGAAACTTGGAGAGTAGTTCCCAGGAACTGAACAAAGGTGGAAAGGGCCAGATGGTGTGTAAGATATATAATGTTTCCATGTCAGAAAATGAAAGGAGTTTTGTGATTGGCTGGTTGGGGAGCATGGCCAACAGTATAAAAGTTAGGTAGATGTAATGCTGGAGATCTGTCCACTTGATGATGAAGTTAAATGTGAGGCTAGAGAGATGGCTCAGTCATTAAGAACACATACTTCTGTTGCAGAAGACCCGAGTTCAGTTTGCAATATATACTTTGAGTGCCCCTAAATGCCTGAAACTATAGCTGCAAGGTATCCAGCAACTCAGGTCTCCATGTCAGTTGTGCATTCCTTCATGCAAACACACAGATGCACTACATATGCATAATTAAAAATAAAAAGCAAATATTTTTAAAAGAAGGTAATTTTCCATGCATTTGTCACAATTTAAAAACTAAATTTAAAAACTAAAAGTAATTTCCTGCCACAGCAAATGGAGCACTGTATGTAGCTGACTTAGATGTATTTCTCAGCGACAACTTCAAAAAGTTGTTCCCTTTTCTTTGGTATCCATATTAAGGACACATGCCAGAAAACCCAATGATTTGTTGTCAAAGATCTGAAGAAAATCAAGGTACAGTCAGACTGCTTCACAAGTAGATGTTACCAGTATAATTAAGAAGATCAATTTGATAGCTTTTTCTTATTATTATGAATGGATTTTTACATGAGCATCAGAATTTACTTGGATTTTTTGTGGTGATAATTATAAAGCATATACAAAGTGTCAGATAAAGCTTAGTCTAATGCCTACCCTAAACATATTCTTTATTCATAGATACATAATTCTTCAAGAAGCACTAACTAGTGTATTAGCTGGGATGTTATAAACAACATTCTGTAGATCAGAAATAAGAAAACTCAAAACTATATTTTATGTTTAAGATTAATTTTCAAAGTGAATTTTTAAAGGTCTGCTGTGTGTGTCTACTAGGACTTCAGCATTCCTTGTGCTTGCACTTTTGAATTTATTGTCTTCATTTTCAAAGTAAAAACAGAATTGAGTAATTTTAACACAGATTGATTTTGATGTGTGACACAAATCTGGATTTCTTTGATGGAAATCCAAAGAATATTATAAAATAGCTTTAATGAGTCATCAAAAGCTGGAAATCTTTATAATGTTATCTTCTTAATATCATTACCTCACTTGGATTTGAGAAGATAGGTATTTTAAGCTTAGTTGAACAGGAAGTGTCTAAGACTGTACAGATTATGGTGGAGTGAAGAGTTACAGGGGTAATGTATATAGACTTGAAATTGATAAACAGTGTGTATTTTCTTTCTCTTATTACATGAAATCATGATTAAAATTTTTGATAGCTTAAATAATTTAATGAAAGGTTAAAGGTCTATTTTAAGTATGTAAAAAGTATCACACGACCTCACATCCTTTCCCACTGGAGGTTGTTTCCATTGTACAGAGACCGATGATACAGAATTTTGTAAAAAGGAGACTGCTCTTTCATTCCCAGATGCCCAGACCCGAATAATCACACAGAAACTTTATTAATTACACTGTTTGACCTATTAGCTCAGGCTTCTTATTAACTAACTCTTGTATTCTAAATTAACCCATTTCTATTAGTCTGTGTAGCCACACAAGGCTGTGGCCTACCGGTAAAGTTTCGGCATGCTCTTCTCTTTCAGCAGTTACATGGCATCTGCCTCCTTCGGCAGCTTCCCTGACTCTGCCTACACTCTCTATATATCTTTTCCAGTCTAGCTATATTCTGCCCTGCCCTAGGCCAAAACAGCTTTATTTATTAACTAATAAAAGCAACACATATACAGAAGGATATCCCACATCAGTTTTGTTCATAAACATGTCCATTGTCCAATGTCTTTGTCCATTTGAATTTATAAATGATGTTTACCCATGACTTCTATTTATTCACCTGATTGGCTCTGAGCTCATTCATCAATGATTGCTAACTATTCTCAGCACTTCTCAGATCTTCACTCCGAAGAGATCATGTGCTAGGGACCCCTGCAATCACATCCACTGATTTAGGCTTTTCTTTTAAATCCTTCAGGCTTAGCTATAACTTTCTTTTAGAATAAATAATAAAAGCTAAGAAATGAAACACTTGTACAGCTTAAAGCTAAGGACAGAACACACTGGCCATCTTAATCCCTAGAATACTGATGGCAGGATCTCAAAGAATTATGGGTCCAAAATATACTTAGAAATATCCACTTATTTGGAAAAATACAGTTGGAAGCAGATCACCTTGCTCTGACACTTGCACAGTAGTACACCTGAACAATTAAGACAACACAGTTTGCTAATACTGAAACAGCCTCACTGGGAAAGTTCTTTATACAAATGTACGTTTAGGTAATTTTTAACCCAGATGATTGTGGCACTAACTCATTCATGGCATTTCTCGGAGAATACATTCAGGAGAGAAGTTATTATCACACTGTGGACTTTTACACATCAAATGGGAACAAACTCAATAAAATGAAGGTATGGATGAAAAGAAAAAGGCTGAGCCTTTTGCCTGAAGAAGCATCCTCATTTCTAAGTGTCTGTCACATAGGGATTAGTGGCTAGTGGTGCCCTGAAAAGCATGTCACACAGCAGCAGACTGAGAACCGATTATCTCATCATTTATAGTCGAGGATCTCCCAAGTTTCACTGGTCTGATATTCAAGTTTTATTTCCCCTCAGAATGCATGGTCCATCAGTCAGTATTTTACTTTATAAATTTAGAGTTATTAATTGTCACAATATAGTGAATAGGTAAACTTCTCAAGAAGAAGAAGTTAAAAGCAGGGACTGGGACTTACTAGCCTTTTACAACACAATCAATTGTGTGTCGATAACGTCAACATCACATTGCTTATCAAAATGCTGCCCGCTAGGTAAAACTGTGGAATCAGAAACTTGTGTGGAAGAAAGCACCAGAAGTTAAACGTGAGGGTGAGAAAAGTGCAGCAGAATGCTGAACTTTGCATCGGCCTCTGAATATTCATGGCACACATGGGCAGCGCATGTGCCGATGAACACACCTGGGCTGGAGCACAGGCTGCCTGGATTCCGCCGGCTTCCTAATTACAAACACACCAGCGGGAGAGATGCCACAGGTCAGTCAGCGGGGCAGCGGGGTGAGGGGGAAAGTGCCAAATTCTCAAAGTTTCCCAGAGCACAGTAATATCTACCCCTTTTCCAGCACCTTTCATCTGAGAATGAACCAGAACCAGACCTGTCATCGAGGAGAGCAGGCGCCTGCCAGCCTCATGCTCCCTGGCTGCTCTGATGTCTGCCTGCTCGCTTGCTCTCACCCCCTCAGCCAGTCTTCCATTCCGTGGCGAGTGTGCAGAGGAATCAAATCACTGGATGTTGAATTTACACAAAAGCAGTATTTCCTTGGGACTCCAGTTTTTTCCCCAGTACTTTAAAGCAATCCAGCCATAACCTTGGCGGTTCTGTCAATGTCAGGGTTATCATGTCCCCTCTCCACTGAACTTCATTATGTTTTAGTTTAGAACTAAGTCCATGGTGATGCTTTTTCTTTCCCAGTCCCCATGCCTTGATGGGTTTCAGTCTTTTTTGTGCTGATGCTGCTTCCTCTGATTTGGATCTCAAGGGCTTCCAACTTCTATGTGGCTCCACATATTCTAAGAGTTAGTTCTGTTTCAGAGCTGAAGTGATGGGCTGTTCAGTCTCTTAAAAGAGAGACAAAGGAATTGTCTCACTCTAAGTTACACAGAACTAAGTGTAATTTTTACAAAAGGACATAGGCATAAGATTACATATGAAAACTAAAGATGCAAATAGATGAGATTGTGTTTTGCTGTCAATCTCTGAAGCACCTATGATCAATATACCAATCATTAATATTTCTTTCTGTTTCAGATAGGATATGAGCTGCCGAAACCAACTCAGAGGGTCTTATAAAGGAACTGATACGTGATGACCTAGTCTGGGTTGAGAGCCCTGAGTTGTCTAGGAAGCTCCTTCTTCTGGAGGCCTAGTGTTCTTCTCTGGATAGCTCAGGCTAACTTAATGAATGGCCTTTTCCCTGGAAGCATCTTGAGTCATTGTGAAAAGACAGGACCATTGGTAAGGTACCAAAATTAGATGACAGACAAGACATCGATAGTCACATAAACACTTCTCAGTGCCCCCTTCCCTGCTCTTCAGAGAAAGAAAAGATTTCTTTCAGCCCATTTCTCCTCTCCTCTAGAGTTGAGACATGGGCAACCTTTTCAGTGACTGAAAATGATTTAACGACTATTATTGTGTATGTGTGTCTGTGGGTGTGTGTGGACACGCACATGTGTGAGCGCTTGCCCCAGAGCACATGTGAAGGTCACAGGACAACTTGGAGGAGTCAGTTTGTTTCTCCTTGTTGAGCCTGGGTCTCTATTGTTGCTTCTTCTCTGCTCTAGTCTCGGGGCTAGCTGGTCTAGCAGATTTCTGGGGATTCTGTTGTCTTTGGCTCTCTTCTTGCCATAGGAACATTGGGATTTCATACGCTTCCCACTACACATGACATTTTTCACTTGGATCCTAGGGAACGAGCAGTGAGTGCTATTACAGACCTAGCCAGCCCATCTGGTCTGAAAGTGAAAGCGGCCTTGCACCTCTGACTTTTAGCCTCTTTAATATGTCATTAAAATGGAAGCAGGAGCTAAGAATGGTAGAGAGAAACCAGGTAGGCATTTCTAGCCCAGGTTTGCAGACGGATATATAAATAGGAACATGTAGAAATTTGTGTACCTAGTTGGAAATGGGGTAAAGAATGCATTTTTTTTCTAAGGATGTTGCTAAAAACATTTATTTCTTTTCAGTTTGTATGTCTTAGTTAGGACTTTATTGCTGTGCAGAAACACCATGACCATGGTAACTTGCATAAAGGAAAATATTTAATTGGGGCTGGCTTACAGTTCAGAGGTTCAGTCCATTATTGTCATGGAGGGGAGCAGGGTGGCGTGCAGGCCGACATGGTACTGGAGAAGTAGCTGAGAGTTCTAGATTCAGATCGGCAGGCTGCAGGAAGGGAATGTCACATCAGACCTAGCTTGAGCATCTGAGATCTCAGAACTCACCCCAAAGAGATAGACTTCTTTCAACAAGGCCACACCTCCTCATAGTACCTCTGCCTATGGGCCAAGCATTCAAACACATGAGCCGATGGGGGCCATGCCTACTCAAACCACCACATTGTGCATGAGTGTTAGTGTGCACGTATGTGTAAGCACCACTTCCATGCCTAGTGTCTCAAAAGGCCAGAAGAAGCAATCTCATCCCTTGGAAACAGAGTTACAGACAGGTATGAGCCATCATATGTATCTTGGGGACCAAATCAGGGTCCTCTGAAAGAACAAGGAGTTCACTTCATGGCTGGCGCATCTCTCAAGCTCAAAGGGTGTTTATTTTAAGGCAGAAAGTATTAATATTAATCAAAATAGCAAGGGCAAAAATAAAATTGAACTTGAAATGAAACGTGAGTTCATGTTTATTTACTACTTTGGTCCTAGAGATAGAAACATGGTATCGAAAGTTCTAGGCATGCGCCCTACCACTGAATGACAGTCCTAGTCTAGGTGAGTTACTCTGTAATGCAGAATGCTGAGGCCATACATGTATGTGTGTGCACATATGCTGATGACAGTTAATAAATGGGCTCATTTCTCTGTTAGATTCACTAGAGGAACTTTAAACAATTGATTTGATTAGAATTCGCATTCCCCAATAAAATTACACATACTAGATCACATGTTATCTGAATGAAGGTTTGTCTCATACTCAGGAAAATTGGTAAGCTGTCTGACGCAAAAGAGAGTTACGACGTTGACCAAATGCTTCCCTTTTTCCCCATCATCTTTAGGGTTAAAGGTAAGTGGATTCTCAAGAGAAAAGAATTGGCAGGCAGTGGGCAGGAAGTGAAGATGCAGGCTCAGTTAGTTCTTAGTGTGGCCACATGGCCGGACCACTCACAAAGCCTATGTGTTAATATTGTATCTTCCCAAATCTGTTTCTCATTTTATTTATTTATTTTCACACCATTTGCTGAGAATGCATCAGCCTCTTTGACCCACTTAACAGTTCTCTGCCTCAGAATCATCTCTTGTCTCCCGGAAGTCTATATTTATAAGGCATGAATTTTAGATCACAAATCCGGCATTGGGCGTTCCCAAACCCATTTACAGCCCAGGAACAACTGTGGAGACCGGTGAACCGGGATCTGCATGCCAGCGGCCTTGGCCCCACGCTAAAACCAAAAGCGGAGGCTCCTGCAAGGCAGCAAGATGTGCCAGAAAGCCCCGTATAGGGTCCCATCAGTGGGCAGCACAGACAGTCCTGGCCCGTGTGTCACCTCGGGCTCACCTACATATTTCCTGCAGGCCCTTTGGCATGCTTCTGCTCCTGGGTTTCCTTCCTCATCTCTATCCCTGAAGTTCCAACCCAAACAATAGCCCCAGATTTTCTCCTTGTGCCATCCCCACCCATGGCTGCCTCCTCCCAGCACAAGCAGGTTGCAACTGCCCCTTCTGGGAGGCAAGCCGAACCAAATGGGGTTTCTCTCTTGATTTCCTTGGGTTTTAATTTGAAGAAAAAGAGAACTGCAGGGGATCGAGTCAGCCTTCCAGGGCTCCATCAGCAGCCTTCGTCTCCCGCAGCTGTTCTGATTAATGGCTGCACCTCCTGCCGAGCCCCTGTAATAGGTGTCAGTAAGGTGTTTACTCAAAGTTTTACACCCAATTGTCATGAAGGTCAAAACAATAGGGCGTCTCCCGTGCAGGTTAAATATCTTTCCAGGACTTCCAGTTTTCTGGCTGCTTGCTAAACTCTGTAGAGTCCCGTAGTCCCTGAGGCTTATTCCTAGGGTCCTTTGGGGGAAAAAAAGACTTCTGCCTGCCTAGGTTTCATAGCATCTGCTAGGCTCCTGGCCTTAGGCAAAGAAGAGGACTAGTGAACCGCAAGGAAGGCAGATCTGGAGCTTTGGAGTAAGTGATGCGGTCTCCAAAGGTCTGAGTGGGTTGAATGCCACATCAAAAAGAAGGGACTAGAAGGAAGAGGTAAAGGATAAGGGAGTATGGGCTGGCTATCCAGCAAGCATGTAAACCCTGTATGAAAGCATCACAATGGACTTCGTCGTTCTACACTGTGGGGTACACGTACAAAAGCATCCCTTCCCCAAGAAGGAACATCATACCACATAGAAGTGACTTGCTCCTTAAACTTAGTGCCTCTTTTGCTACTTTCGGTAGCAACCACCCTTTGGGTTTTCCCTCACTTTTTTTCATCTTCCCCTAATGTTCTCCCTTCCTTTACCTCCTGCACTGACTCCAAAATAGAGAGAAGTAAAAGAACCGCCACAACTTGGAAATATTCGCTTCCATCTGCTGCCCATGGTGTTGGGGAGGGGAGTTTTGACCCTGTTTCTGAGGAAGAGGAAAGAAGGGTTCAGAGTGAATTTCTGCAATATTCTCAAAATGCTGCCGTATGTTAGTGCAAACCATGCCTGGGGTGGTCTCCATCCTTGCATATATGTGAGCTTTTTGGTAGTTTTTGATTGTGTGTGTGTGTTTTGTTTTTTTCAGATGTGGCAGCAACAGAAAACTACTAGGGTCTCCCAAGCTTCCTTCTGGGATGGGGATTTTTAACAGCATCAATTGAGCTGAATTTATTCCTTTCAAAACCTCACATGTTCGTATGCTTGTTTTAAAGTTTAATGAATGGTTGATTGTCTTCGCAGATGGCCTCGTTGCACATCCACGGGTGTCTATTTCCACTTCTCCAAATCTGGAGACTCATGTAGCATACTTACAAACCATTCAGTCCGTTGAGTTTGTATATGGATGCATGGCACAAAGCACCCGTTCAGGAGAAAATTATTTCTACAAGATTTTATTGAAACCCAATAATTTGCTAAACACCCTTAAACTTAAGAAAGATGCTGCAGAATAAAATAGGAGTAAGGTCTTTATTATTATTATTATTATTATTGTTATTATTATTATTATTATTATAGAGATAGTCAGACATGAACACATGAATAGGTAGAGTTGAGAACAGAAGGCAAAGAAGCAGGAAAGAAGGGCGCCTCTGTCCTGAACCTGAATCTGTTGCATGGTTGGTGCTCCACTCTCTCATGGCATGGAGGTGGGAACCGCCAGCTAAAGTAGCAAGAGCAATGGGGAACTGAGTCTCAGTGTGTCATCTGGGAACTGCTGGGGCTACATCTAAATTCAACTCGTGAGATGGTGCTGTTGCGACTCTACTGAACTGAGATTCACATTCTAGGCAAAAAGTCCAAGCATTGAGCAAAGGCGTTTCGGGGCACCCAGTTCTTCATGGAAGTTAGAAGCCACTCTGAGCTCAGCATGTATGGGGCAATGGGTGGGTAAGGGATGGAGAAAGACACATGCTGTGGAGAACAAGTCCATGCGATCCTGTCGAGAAACTTGAATATAAATGAACAGTGGTTGGGCCATCTCTAAAAACAGAACTCTGACTCACCGTTCGCAACAAGCAGGTCATCGAATAACCAGCCTAGGAAGCCAGCCAGCTATCTGTCAGTCAGATATGTAGACACTTAATCCACTATCTCTAGCAGCAACCCTCCAAACCAAACAATACCTTTAGTTGCAATCATCCTCAAATGACTAGGACGTTATGAATAATTGTTGACTTTTTAATCTCCTGCCTTCTCTTCCCAGCCAACTTCCAATTTAGGAGCAATGGGAAAAAGCCAAAAAATGAATCGCACTCTGCAATGCCGATGTGAGAAGGGCACAAAACCAGTCACATAGGGGATCTTCTTTCTGGGGAGCCACTTGAGAGCATTTCAACCCAAGGGCATCCCGCAGTCCCCTGTGCTGGCCACACCAAGGCTCTCGGTCTCCTTGGCCTGTCTCCATTCTGCCATATGCAAATGGTAGTGGGCAACCCTCTGTGACAAGCTCTGGATAAAAAGCCCTTTCCTGCCCTCTTCTGCTTGATTCTTGTTGATGTTCACGCTGTACATTGTAACAACTCAGGGGTTGGAAGGCTGGGTCAAGAGGAGGATGCTGTGAAGTGGGAGGTGCTGATGTAAAGCCCAGAGGGAAATGAAGTTACATTGCTTGACTGAGGCAAACCAGAATGAACAGAGTTTTTGGGGAAACTGAGTCTTAGATAAGAGACCAGTGGGATTTCATGAGAAACAAAATGTAAGGCTCTTTGATTCTGAGACTATCATTTCAGGGCTTTTAATTAAGCAAGGGGCCTAAGAAGGCCACACTTTATCTCACAAAATGGGCCAAACAAATCTATTATGTCAAGGTTATCTTTGCAGTGGAGAAACTGATGCTCGGGGAAATGAAGGCAGAAACCCGGGTCACAGAGCAAGGTGTGTGAGAGTTTAAAGCTGAGCTATGCTGATCCCAACCTTGCATTTAGTCGCTCCAATGTCACTGTTGTTTCATTGCTTCTGGGACACGGGTGTCAGGAAAACGGAAGTGAGAAAAGGAGCTTCAGAATTAAACATCCAGCCCTGAGAATCTCGTTTGCATTCTTTTTGCTTGTTCTGTTTTATTGTTTTTGTTTTTCAAGAACGGGTTTTCCTGTGTAGCCTTGGCTGTCCTGGAACTTCTTCTGTAGACCAGGCTGGCCTCAAACTCAGAGATCTGGCTCCTTTTGCCCCTCAAGTGCTGGGATTAAAGGCTTGTGCCACCACCTCCCAGCTGTCTTCTGCATTCTCCATGGTAGCTAACAGTACCCTCACCCACAGTCAGTGTCTCTGGTTGCAGGGGTAGATGCCATCTGCAGGGCTAATGGGTTTGTGTTAGAATGGGTTGGATAGTGACTTTCCATTGAGCACAGTTCCTTACTATCTTCAGGGAAAGGATTTCAGGAGTTATGAGGATAGCTGGATCTGCAAATATTCAACTGACTGAGATAAAATGGATAGTACTGGAGCATAACCTATGAATGTCCACCTACATGCTTCAGATCACCTCCGGAGTACTTAGAATGCTCCAGGGAAGCAAACTGGTAGGGGAAAAGTTGCGATGCTTGTTGTTTAAGGGATACTGACAAAGGCAGCTGCAATATGTATTCAGTACAGAGACAACTATCTTTCTAGATTTTTGAATTTGCCATGAATTGAATCGACTTCACAGAGCTCACATACAAAGAGCAGAAGTCAGCGCTGCATTTGTCCTAAACATGTTGTCGGCACTTCCCACTGCCCCTCCTAGCTTACTCCTAGCCATCTCCTAGCCATCTCACTAGCCAACTGAGATGCTTCATCTCTCTGCTCCTGTGTTTGCTCAAGGCTAAGACTAGAAGAGTATGCTTGTCAGTCTCTCTGATGAGCTATAAAATTCAAGTGGCTTCCTGCACATAAAAAGGGCTGTGAACCTCACACTGCGATATCAATGTGAAAAATCCATACAATGCATTCCTTACTTGGTTTTGCATAAATGTTTTAAAGGCCGACAATTTTAGGAGCATGTTTCTAAGTACCTACATCTCAGTCATTAGACCTATGTGTCCCCCACAAAGCCATTCTGTACCCCTTTCTGGTTCGCCAAATGCAATGTGGAAACTGTTGAGAGACACATGGAGAGGCTTGGCCTGTCTTCATGAAGGATAGCTGTTTATCCTTCACAGTCCTCTTCATTATTTCCTGTGATGCAGTGTATGCAGTATGCTCTTACTGAGCATGCTCACACCAGTGCAAACTGCTACAGTATTGGATTGCAACACGGATGCTTAACAACCACTTACAATTACTGTGATGATCATCATAATTGAAGAGCATAATGCATTTCAGGAATTAAAGGTACACATAAGCTATCTTGGTCTACCTCACTCATTCCCAGGCTGTTTCACTTCAGTAAATATACTCCCTTTACTTTGGAGCTCTATATTGATATAATTAACCTTCCCTATAGTACATGCTTTGCGCTTAATACTGGATATACAACTCAGAAGTATTTCATTGCATTTTCTTTCCCATTTTAATAGGTCCTATTTCATTTCTAAATTAAAAAGCATTAGGAACTTGCTACTGGACACATCATAGTTACAATTTTCAAAACCAGATTATGCATGGCATAGTATTATTCAGTATGCCTTATCTTAGCTATGACTTCATGACTACAAAAACTTATTTTGACAAAAAGATTCCCAGAAATTTGAAAGGGATGAGAAACAGTTAAAGAATAAAAGTATTCTTTGGTTTATCCATAAAATAAATGAATTTTATTTTAAATAAGGGTCATTTAAAATTTGTTTTCTGGTGCTCTTTTCTCACTTATGGGAGAATTTAACAATATCCTGATAATTTATCAAAAGTATTTCAAAAATTTTAAAAAAAATTCTTGGAAGCTGTATTTACCAATTTCTATAAATATCATGCAATGAAGTTACAAGAACTATACTTCAGGCCATAGACTGCCTTTATGTTCTGAAAACCTAATCTATTTATTATTCAACCCCAAAGGATTCCTTGGGAACCTCAGTTTGTTTGCCAGGGACCATCAGGCCCCTCGGGCAGCAAGTGACAAGCTCAGTGCTTTTCTGCTCCATCCTCTTTCCCCAGCAGCCCCAGTATAGAAGTCCCCCAAGGTCCTGGCTCTCAGCCTTCCACACCTTTGAGACTGTGTGTGTCACTCTTCAGGACCCTTGGAGGAGAGACTTCTATTATGCTCCTGGGTTACAGGCAAAGATTCAGGCCACGATTCTCTCACCCCGCTTGACAGAATTACTCACTTTTGGGTCAACTGACAGAGGCAGAGGGTGAAGCTAATAAATAATAGCTGAATTTCATTTGCCTGCACAAATCGGGGATGAGGAGGGCTTGATGGGAAAGGTCATATTAGCTGCCCTTTCTGATAGTCTCATTTACATAGGAAATCAACTTCCTATCATTTATGACTGAGTACTTGAGATAATCACCTTAAAGGGTGCACAGATTGATTTTGGCTGTTAATCTCTGAGGTTGCAGCTCCTGGTGGCCTGGCCTAATTGCTTTGGGTATTTAGTGAGGTGCAACACCTCTGTGGGAAGCAGCTGCAGAGTGAAGCTGCTCACCTCATGGAGACTGGGGAGCAACGACAGAGGGAAGGAAGGGCAAGAGCCGATCATCCCTTTGAAGGGCAGGCTCCTAATGACCTGCTTCCTCCAACTAGGCCCTGCTGCTTTAAGTTTCTGCCACTTCTCCATAGTGACATCAGCAGAGGACCAAGTTTTTAATAATGGAAACTTTGAAGACACTGGTTTATTTTTATTCTTTTCCTCATACTGTGACCCAGGTTCTTCTAGAGCGTATACTGTAGGCTAAATTGGCCTGAAACGGCCTATGATCTTTCCGTTGCAGTCCCCTGAGTACTAGGATTATAGGTGTGAACTCCCACAAGGTATGGGAAATTAAGACCCAAACCATAGTAACAGGTACACTGCACTGAATTTAAGTTCATATAATGATTGCATTTTATTTTATTAGAAAGGCATTCATTACCTAACATGTGAAACTCTAGGAAACTCTGTGAAGGAGTGGCTCTAACATTTTAGTTAGTACTTGCTATGTGAAGTACAGTTTTGTTTTCTTTTTTTGTTATCATTTTATAGTCAAGGAGGCTACAGCTCTGAGACAAGAAGAAATTGGTTGAAGCTGGGGTCATGACCCACAGATTGTTTAGTAATAAAATCTCTGGCATATTCACCACCAACATGGAAAAGAACTGAGGAGATGACTAAATCATTGAAGGGTCTGCCACACAAATATGAAGATCCGAGTTTGGAGCCCCAGAGTCCACCTAACAACTCAGGGTGGTGGTTCCATCTGTAACTTTGTAACTTGCTAGGATTACATCTATAACCTGGTAACTTGTTAGAGGTCCATATATAACTCTGTAACTTGTTAGAGGTCCATCTATAACTCTGTAACTTTTTTTAATATTTATTTATTATGTATGCAATATTCTGTCTGTGTGATGCCTGCAGGCCAGAAGAGGGCACCAGACCTCATTACAGATGGTTGTGAGCCACCATGTGGTTGCTGGGAACTGAACTCAGAACCTTTGGAAGAGCAGGCAATGCTCTTAACCTCTGAGCCATCTCTCCAGCCCTAACTCTGTAACTTGTTACAGGGACTTCTATAACTCTGTAACTTATTAGGATTTCATCTATAACTCTGTAACTTGCTAGGATTACATCTATAACTCTGTAACTTGTTAGAGATCCATCTATAACTCTGTACCTTGTTAGAGGTCCATCTATAACTTGTTAGGATTACATCTATAACCTGGTAACTTGTTAGGATTACATCTACAACCTCGTAATTTGTTAGAGGTCCACCTATAATTCTGTGACTTGTTAGGATTACATCTATAACTCTGTAACTTGTTAGGATTACATCTATAACCTCGCAACTTGTTAAAGGTCCATCTATAACTCTGTAACTTGTTAAAGTTTCATCTGTAACCTTGTAACTTGTTAGGATTACATCTATAACCTTGCTTGAGGAACAGAGGTGGGCTCCTCCCAGAAGTTTACCGACCAGCCAGCCTAACCACTGAGCCATGACTTCGGTGAGAAGCCTGTCTGAAAGATACCTCTACATGCATATGTGTGAACACACACACACACACACACACACACACACACACACACTGTTCACAAAGTTTTCTTTTCAGAATATTCAGAGAGGCAGAGAGAAGGGAGCCTTGATTTAGAAAATGTTTCCATAACACTGGGCCTTAGGCAAGCCCGTGAAAAACTTTCTTAATTAGTGATTAATGTGGGAGGACCCTGGCAGTTTGGGTGGTGCTGTCTCTGGGCTGATGGTCCTGGGTTCTGTAAGAAAACACAATGAGTGAGCCATGAAGAACAAGCCAGTAAGTGGCACCCCTCCATGCCTCTACATCAGCTCCTGCCTCCAGGTTCCTGCCCTATTTGCGTTCATGTCTTGACATTCTTCAATCATGGACTATGATGTGGAAGACAAATAAACCCTTTTCTCCCCAACTTGCTTTTGGTCACAGTGTTTCATCACAGCAATCAAAACCCTAAATGAGGCTGTTAATACCCATCCTTATTCTTCATTTTATTGCCTCAGGATTTGTTGTAAGGTTAGACCATTTTATTTGTCCAGTCTTCAGTGACCATGAGAAACATAGTCATTATTTTGCTATTTCAAGCATTTCCTTTGGGATAGATTTGCATTCTCATGTGTTTTACTGTGTTCATAAACCTGGACAAATGATAATTAGCTGACATACTTATCCTAAAATCAAAATAGCTATATCATGAGTTATCACTTAGTGATTGCTTGTGTGGAGAAAAAAAATACTATCATTTCTTGATTTTTCTTTTTAAAATTACTTTCTTTTAAAACAAACCTTACATGTATGTGTATGCATATCTGTGTGTATGCATGTACGCATTAGTTCAGGTATCACAGAAGCCAGAAGAGGGTGTCAGATCTCCTTTAGTTGGAGTTACAGGTGATGTGAGCTAGACATAGGGCACTGAACCAAATTCAGGTCATCTGGAGAGCAGCAAGTGATTATAGCCACTGAGCCATCTCTCTAGCCACTTCTTGCTTCTTCATTAAGATACAAAATATATTTTACTTTTACCCCAATATTTGATAATTAAAAGAAATAATGAAACTATTTCCTGAAGGTTTTCTTCTTTAATTTACAAATCACACACACATACACACACACACACACACACACACACACACACACACACACACACACATATTCTGATATGTTTTAGCAGAATAGAAGTGGCATTTAATTTTTTGGAACACATCGGTAAGTATCACGATGCCTCTGATATAAAGTTGAAATATTCACTGAGCTCATGTATGCAAAATACCTGAAGAGAGTAAGCATCTATTTAAATGTTAAAACCCACAGGCCATCGGCCAGAAATGTTTTAGAGCTGAAGAAGAATAAGCTGTGCTTTTGCCTGCTGCAATTACAGGCAAGATGCTGCACAGCGGGGGGGGGCATTCTAGGTGCTGGGAGAAGTTCTCTGGAAAGGCAGTCTTACTCTCTGTTCTAATACAGAGAAAGGCCAGTCCGTGTGTTTCCCTCCCACCGCTTTGCCAAAATCTTCCAGAGAGCAGACCATACAATATGCCTCCACACACACATTTCTCTGGAGCCCCATAACCTGGGCACACACCTTTCTAATGCTTTCTATCCTTTTCATGCCACACCAGAACCCACGTGGCACCACCGTCTGAAGGCAGGCGTCAATTCCGGCAGCATCTTCCACTGTATTCAATGGGTGCAGTCTCCATGTGTACCCTGCCCCTGGGTCAGGGCGTGTGTTATTGCGGAAGGTGCCCTGACCAGAGACACAGAGAGATCACCCTGTTCCAGCATCGAATCTCCACAGTGCTGTCTCTGTGGTCATTTGGAATGTTCTGTGACTATTCTCAAACTTAGAAACTGAATTTGCAACAAGGATAGCATCACATACCTAGTAGGGTGGAATCTAGGCTTGTAAAATGTTTAAAAGAAGTTTTAAAGATATGTATATAAAAGGATGAAGGGAATGTACATGATGTTTATAGCTAGCTCGACTGGTTAGAAGGGCTACTTTCACACACAATTTATGACATATATATATATATCACATATTCATTCATGCACACATACTTACACATGCATACATACATGTACATATATATGTGTGTGTGTGTATAATTGCTCCTACCAGGACGCATGTGGGCAGAACTGAGCAGCCTCCAGGCTCAGGTCCAAAGAATGAGAAGACAGAACAAGGGGTGTGAGGAAAATTACAGGAACAGCAGGTGTAGAGGCCCATACAGGAAAAGAGGTTTAGGAATTGAGAGGAATGGGTAGACGAGGAGGAGGAGGGCTTTAGGCTTATCAGTAACTTGGGAGCCTGGGTTATTTATCTTGACAACAATGAGGCCCTTTGGAGGATTTCAGTCACAGCACAAGGGGTGACATTTGAACTGAGATGAACACATGGGCTTGAGTCTGTAGAAGGGTCCAGGGCACTGGTTCTCAACCTTCCTAATTCTGTAACTCTTTAATACAGTTCCTCATGTTGTGGTAACCCCTAAACATAAAATTATTTTGTTGCTCATCCATAGCTGTAATTTTGTTACTGTAATGAATCATAATGTAAATATCTGATATGCACGGTATCTGATATTCATCCCCTGTGAAAAGGTCATTCAACTCTCAAAAGGAGTTGGAACCCACAGGTCGAGAAGCGCTGGTCTAGGCGGACATGCTTCTTGGTGTGACCACTGTTAGTGGACTGATTAGGTAGGCAGCTGTTGTGGGTATCCCAGGAGGAAAGCTGGTAAACTGGACCACTGGGATGGTACTGCAACAGATCAAAGGAGAAAGCGGAGGCAGTGTCAAGCCAGCTTGGTGAAGGAGCAGATGGAGTCCTGGAACAAAGACCAAAGATTGAGCCCACGATCTGGGTCTGCTGCCTGTAGCTGTCTGCTGTATACCTCTCTAGCTATCTGTGGTACACCTTTCCTTGGCATCAGACTCCCTCACAGGAAGATGGCTGACTTCTCCATCCATGGAAATGCAATGCAAATTCATCTGGCAGGAAAATCTGGACTGAACAGATACACAGTTACTTACAGTTTTTATTCTGCTTGCATGGAATATTTTGGTACAAAATTATGTCTGTGTTTTATTACCCCAGACCTCACCAGGGAGGTATATAATATGTAGTGTACATATAATTTTACTTGTGCAGATTCCGAGGTACTCTAGATTCAAAAATACATCTGCTCCAAGGGTTTAATGGACCTGTAACTATAGTTTTAAAAAGCAGGCTTACAGACATACTTAATGGAAGTCTCTGCGCAAAGTCAGAACCCACCCCTAGGTTTGCTCAGTACCATTGTACAGACCACTGACCACCACCTTTACCTCCCCTGACCACTGCTTGCTGCCTTCCAGATCTTGTGGAAGCAACACACATACTGACCAATTGCCCTCTCTAATTAGGAAATGTAGATGGTAGGAGGGCAGGTAAACAAGAATAGACGGCAGAGGGGAAAGTTTCCTCCCGGTTTCCCTAAGATCCCCTAGCACTTTCCCACTAATGTACAGCGAAGCCACTCACCTTCGTTTTTTTAATCACAAACCTCTTTCAAAACCATCTGTTCCACAAGGCATCTCGCTTCCATTAACCGCACGCATCTCCAAATGCTGGCACTGCACTGTGTTTTATTGTTCATCGTCTCCTGTGTCCTTGTGTGCGTTTATATTGTAATCCCCCAAAAGGAAATGCTTGCTTTGTTCTGTCTGCTGTCTGGGTATGCCTACTGCTGAATTGCACCTATGCTCATGGAAACCATCCCATGGACTTGTATCCTTGAAGGTCAAGGGTCACTACTTGTTGTCTCTCTGTAATTCTGGGGGGAAACTTCAGAAAATGTGACTGTTATTTAAGTAAGAGTTTTTACTAATTTTATGGGAGAAAAGGTTAAATTTATGCCCTGGCAATGCTGAAGTATGCATGCGCAGCCCATATATGGTGATTCTGTTGAACTTGTCCATATTGGGTTTCATGGTCAAAGCCCATGCCTTTAATCCCATCACTTGGGAGGCAGAGACAGGCAGTGCAGTTAACATGTAGTTAAGGTTGTGTGCTTGCCCTCAGTAGTAGGTATGTGATGGCTGGTCAGAAATAACTGTGAAAAGAAAACACTTATTCTCCGAAGCAAGGAGAAGTCTGCACTGCAAATCCATCCATCGGTGATAGCAAAAAGAGGATAAAACTGGGCATGGTGGTTATGCCTTTACTTCCCAGTACAGAGACAGGTAGATCTTTGAGAGTTCGAGGCCAGCCTAGTCTATATAGTAAGTTTCAGGGCAGTCAGACCTTGTCAAAGAAGGAAGGGGAGAAAAGACAGCAAACTAATAAATGTTTCTAAGTTCAAGTAAATACTCAAAAGCCAGTACCAGTCTTGCAGGCACAGCTACATAATCTCAGCTACTTGGGAGACTAAGGTAGAAGGATTTTAAGTGCAACACCTGTCTGGGTTATAGAATAAGTTCAAGGCAATCCTGGGCAATGTAGTGAGAGAGACCCTGTCAAAGAAAAAATCACGTGACAGAGGAGCTGTGGATGTAGATCAGTGGCAGAGCACTTGCTTAGGAAGCATAAGGACCCACGCTGCATCCCCAGCTCTGGAAAGAAAAATAAAACCAGAAAATTATGGAATCAGAAAATGCTTATTGAATTCATAACATGCCAGACACACTTTGGCTCCACGAAGATGGTCTCGTTTTACCATCCAAGTACATCAAGCGAGTGACGTGATTATGCACATTCTTTAGATAAGGAAACTGAATCATAGTCAATGTTGTAAACAGCTAATTAATGATGAAGCAAAAGTTCAAACTGTAGCTGTTGGATTCCAGAGACAATCGTATCTTCAGTGTGCTCCATTTCCACGATTTTAACTGGTCATCATGGAGTTTTTTTTTTTCTAATATGCATTCCTACAACCGTTTGTCTTTCTCCACAGTGTTTTTATTTCTCTTGGTGTGTTGGAGTCACGGTACAATGACAAAAATCAATATTTGCAGAGACGAGACTGCTGACAATGAGGCCTGGAGATGGAATTGGCAGTAGCTGTATTTGGGTTTAAGCTTAGGTCTCAGGTGTTGGTTCCAGGAGCACTTCCCTGGGTTTCTCCTGACAGTTGTACAAATGAGTCTCTACACGGAAGTCTCTCCTTCCACTCAGTCTTTGATTTAAAGCATTGTATGCACTTACGGGGATAGCTCTGTCAGGTTAAATGATACACAATGTATACTCAAGAAATGTATGGTTAGGTTCAAGGGAGCAGACCTCCCCCTTCTTCAGAAAAGTGTGTAGGTGGATGCAGGATCCATAAAAGCAGAAGACATGTATGGCTCAGACTACTCATTTAATGGTCTCCTGGGCCTCCAACATTGCATTTGTCAATGAATGCACAGGGGAGTTGACATGCCCGGTGTTCTAGGCATCTCTTCATCATTATAAAACATACGTGAAATAAAGACAAAAAGTTCCTTTAGGCTCATGGGTTTGGAGTTCCAGTTCATGAGCGGTTAGACCCATGAGTTTTAGGTCTCTGCTCAGCCCATTACCAGGAAGCACAGAACAGGAAAGGACAGGATCCACACTCTCACTTGTGGGACATCCCATAAGGACCAAGACCTATGGGAGACATTCAACATTCACAAGCATCTACTTAACCCAATAGAGAACCAACTGACAACATACCAAAGTGAGGATATTTTTAAAGCCCAACTTGTTAGACCATTGAGATTTGCTGGGCTATGTACAAGAGCATGGGTAACAGGTAACTTACAGGAGCAGAAATGAATTAAGACAGTTGCATCACCAAAACCTTCTCCAGCAGGGGTGACAGCTCATAAAAGTTAGGAACCTGGAGTCACTCTACAACTTGCAAGCAGTTTAACAGATTAAAATATTTCTCCCAGGTTGTTAGCCTGGTCTCTGCCTCTTGAAGGCATTGTATACTGTCTGAGTTCTTATATGCTGTTGAGCTTTCTTGAGAGTGTCTCTCAGCAATCATTCCTATTTATATGCTTGGAAAGGATCTAGTGCATCTGGTCAGCTTCAGGGACTTCCTGAAGCTTTTGGTTTGTCTACTTCATGAGTTTTAAGGAACTTCCTTTCAATTTGTTTGTTTGGACTTTGGTTTTTACCATCCTTTACATCATCCTGAGTTTTGATCAGGTTCCCTCCATGATGGAATGTTTCACTGGGGAGCAAATTGCTACATAACAGGTGATCTCAAGGTCATGAATTCTTTTGCACTATTAAGTTGTGCCAAGTATAGAGGTTTCTCAGGCCTTCCACAGTCATGGAACAAACAAAGCCAAAGCCTATGGCTAAGTGTTGCATTGGGCCAAGCAGGGCAATGCCTGCTCAGACATTTCCTCTGCTCTAACTACTGGAGCAAGAGGAGGGGGACCAGAAGATTGTCAGTGACACTCAAAATGTGCGTATCAATCATCTTTAGGAGCGGGAAGATCGTGTTTACCAGGTGTATGTGTCTATGATCTCAGCATGCCTGGAGGCAGAGGCAGGAGGATGAGGAGTTGTTTGATGTCTCCTTGTATAATGTGAGGCCTTGCCTCGGAAAACAACAGCAGAGCAAACAAACCAAATAAAGAACATTTCGTTAATGTCAATCACTCAAGTTTAATCATGTTTGCTTTGATATCTTGTGGTTTGTTTAAAAATGTTGTTCAATCCTTGAATGGAGTCACAGTTTGTTTACAACGAGTTATTTCATTAATTTAGGTATGATACTAGAAAACATGTACTGTAAGCTTATTTTGTTCCAGAAATTCTAAGAAACAATTAATACAGATACTTTTTTGTTCCTTAGTCAGTCCACAGAGTAAGCATCCTAGGGAAAAATGTACCTCTGTTGATACTCCAGAGATGAGGAACATGAGGCTTGAGAAGGTTGTCGCTTATCAAGGTCACGTAGGTCATGCTTGGCTCACGATTCAAGCACAGGTTTATAAACACAGGACCATAAGGCACCGCTTCCCCAAAGTCTCCTGTGCATAATCACTGGGAGGGTTTGCTAAAACACAGAGCGCCTGCCTCCCCTATGCCGTTTCAGATTCATCCAGTCTGTGCTGAAGGCCAGGTCTGCATCTCTACCAACTCCCTGCAGATGCTGGGACCACTAATGGGAGGTCCGGATTTCTCACTGCACTGTGTCTGAATGGCAGCATGCTCCCCACTGTTTCTTCTTTTACTCAGTGGAATGAAGATGCTTTTGGAGTTCTGAGATGATCCAATCCTGGGACGTTCAGTGACATTGTTTTGTGTGCCTCCCTGCCTCTCTCTGCACAGGACAAAGGATTTTGTCCCTATTAGCGGTAGAAACGGGTTCAGCTCTTGAGGCATTTTCTTGTTGGAACTCCAAAGCAGCACATCCATCTTACAAATGATGTTTCAACTCCACTCAAATATAAATATTTATGAGTGTGAGGTTAGCCGTTTGGCATGCGGTACATATTTTTGTTCAAATTTTCCCATTAGAAGACAGTTCTTTGGGAAATCCTTAGAAACGAATATTGCATTTGTTTCATGATGATTGTAGACAAGTCAACAGTACCCCGGCCCACATTCCAGTTGCTGATGAGAGCCCGTATTCCCACAGTCTTCCAGTGCTAATGAGTCACAGCCTCAACACTCAGCACAGTTTCATATGGTTACGGACTCATAATTAAGGAAGGAAAGTTATGTACAAAGAACGACTGAAGGATCAGTAAGAAAAAAGATCAAGAGGCGTGCAGAGGATAGGGAGTCAGGCTGACCAGGAGAAGAGGAGATCTAGGCAATCACCGTAATGCACATCAACATGGACCAGGTCCTATATCCCAGTCTAGACAGCAAGGACACTAAGCCAATTTCACTGTGTCTAAGGATGTTTTACCTGTAACTATTCTTGATGTGTCTAGTTGGAGTTTGTCACTATGGGGTAAAACACTTGTTCCAACAAGTTAAAATCAGGGCGACAAGAGCAGGGACATTCACAGATGTAAGAACACAATCCATGCGCACTCCCTTTGGTTGGCTATGTGAATGCATGTGATGTTTTGACTCTAAAATGATATTAAGGCCACATGCATACAGCTGAGACTGCAGTTGCAATTTTGAATTTAGGTCTTCTCTTAGGTTAGTGCTATGCAGGATGGTTCTTTCTGTAGATGTCAAGCAGCAACAAGTGGCAGGCAGTCTTCCAGATGCTGATCTAATCTCTAAAAGCTATGATGGGGAAGATTGGAGCTTGGAGTCAAACAGACAGAATATGACTCTTTTGTCTTTGGTTGTGTTGATGAGTTTATAAGTGAATTGGTTTTGTTGGCTCTCACTCTCTTCATCTTTGGATGAAGTATTGGTAGGAGGAATATTTTCATGGTTCTTCATACAATGTGCAGCTTGTTAACTGTATTCTTCAATGATATTACACCTAGAGCATGGTCTCACATGGTTAGCAGAGACATGCTTGTTTAATATTGCTGAAGCGACTAGCTGCTTTTAAGTAAGCCCTCTAGAAAGAATATTTCATTTTAGGCACTCCTAGCTTTCCCAGGTTCTGTTCATATTTATGGGTTCGAATAGCAAACATATTAGGAATAGCCCTGCGTCACAGTGTAGACAAAACCGTGTTCCCTTTTGAAAGCTGCAGTTTTACCCTGCTTCAACTGAATCCACAGCTGACAGAGAAGAGAAAACAATAAAATGTGAGGAAGCAATGACATAAGAAGAGAGGAAGAATAGAAAAGGAAATGCAGAGAATGGGAGAAAGAAGAAAAGGAAGAGCAGGCTGTTCAAATGTGTACAGTGGGCAATCCAGATGTTCCAAGTCCTTCACTAACACAGCCCTAATGGGCTCCTTGGCTGCAGTCTTCCACTCAGTAAAGCCTGGGCTTTGGCCTTTCCAAGCTTCCTTTCAGTTAACTCTTGTAGCAATACAAGAATAAGCATTCTCCCCCATTTTGAGGAAAAGATGATGGGGGAGGGGAGGAGGGAGGGAAGGAGGGAGGTATCCCCATCTGCTGTGGTCATAGCCTCTAGTTTTGGTTCACGGTTTGCCTTTCCAGTAGATCCCTTAGATGCGCTGCTTCTCTCACTCATTCCAAGTTCTCAATATTCCCTGTAGTCTTAAGGTGAACACAGGGAGTGTGAGGGAGAATGTGGGACATAGCAGCTCATTTTCCTCCTCCCTTTTGATCTGCAAATCTTGGTGTCAAAGGGAGAAATACATACGCAAGAAGATGCCCAACCCTGTTGAATTTCTAAGGGTCTGAGAAGCACACACAGGGGAAGTTTGGGAACTTGGAAATCATATGTTAAAAAAAGCAGAAAACAATTAAAAAAAAGGCAACTTTGAAGACATACGATTTTAGTACATCTTCCATCTTAGGAAGGGGCATGGGTAGAGGTGTCATGTGACCTCTCTTCTAGACATGTTGGCTGTGGCCAGCGCATTCTGTATGTCATGTTCCCACCAGGACCTACTGCTAGATTGGAATTCTCCAGTGTTCCACATCATTCCTCGCATTGCTGTTGAGTGACTGCCATGAGGGAGTTTTAGCATGAGCCTAACATTATCTCAAGCAATTAGGTTTTGGTGTTGCTCCAGTACTATTGATTCACATAACTTTAGACTTCTTGAAGTAACTCTGACTGAGCAGCAGTGGAAGAATTTCTGGACTTGAGAATTCTTTCATTCTAATCTCTCTTTAGTCAATACCCCATTTAAATCATCTGTTCAGTTTATTAGGAAATCTGCACAAAATCAGGTCTTAACATGTTCAAGGTGCATGTGTGAACATATAGACATAGTTACACACACACACACACACACTCGGTGAGAGAGAGAGAGAGAGAGAGAGAGAGAGAGAGAACGGTGGAAGGCATCATTCGAGGAATGACATTGGGAAGTAAAAGCTTTCTAAAGCTAATAAGAGCCACGCTGTTTGCATCTTATTTTATTAAGAACAATTCCTACAATACATACAGTGTGAGCCTTCCTCCAGTCTACACCTTGACTAGATACCAGATCAGGGTAGGCAAAATAAATAAACAAATAAAAAAATAATTGCTTTTCACTGAAGCATAGAGTAGACGGCGATAGTGTGTGTTTGATGAAGGGGTTGGTCACACAGCTAGCAGTATCTCAGATTCCTCTTGAAATACTTTCCTATTCATCCTGGGACAGCCCAGAGCAGAAGAATAGTTTTTAGCCTGGTGTGGGTGTACATGCTGGATTCCTTCCATTCCCTGTTTCTAGACGCTGCTCTTCAATTCAGGACTGGAGATAGCATCTTTCAAGGCTGAGAATGTTCATCATTCCCTAAGAGCTGGGATTTTTGAGAGTATCACTAGAGAACTAATCAGCTGCTCTTAGCGTCTCTGAGAAAACATGCTAGTGACTGGGGGAGGAAGTTAGAGGAGGTGGCCAAACACAAGCCCATGTTTGTTATGGTTTGCCTGACAGAGGGATTGCCGAATTTGGACTTTTCTCCCATTCATGCCTCCAGTAAATCCAAACATATTAGAGCTTTAAATTCTCCTGGGCCCAAAGGGCTACTTACGAAGTGGATAGAAGGAAGTGACAATACCGTTAATGCTCCTAAACCTCTCCACAGAGCCACCGGAGCCTCACACACAGCGAGGGGAAAAGCCCATCTTTACGGAAAGACACTTGACTTCAGAAGAAAACAAAATGACAACAGGTTCTCCCATCTTCAGCATCCTCAAATCAACCTGGGATTTTAGGAATCAATCCCAGACTTGGTGAAGTGGATCGTGTTTAAACACTTTTGGGTCCGACGTCTTCCCTGCTACTGAGAATGCCTGTGTAAGAGAAATGTGTTTTCTTAGTGCAGCAAGATGACTGGGTGGGTAAAGGAGCTAGCTGAGTACACCTGACCACCTGAGTTTGATCCCGAGAATGCACCTGAAGGAGGTGGAAGAAAGGCACTTGACTCTACAATGTTGTACTTGGGCTCCACTAACACCAGGTAGCACAAATCCCATGCCCACCTCCATCCCACCCTCTCTTTCATATACACACAAATAATTGTTTTGTTTTAAAGGGATAAATGCATTTATTTTCTCTCTCATTTCTACAAAATTCCTATTGGCTCCCTTTCTTGGTGGCTCCAGTCTGGGCTTCCTTCTATCAATGTGGGATCCCTGTTTAGATAAATTTCTTAATGGTTATCAATGAGATATTGACATTGCTAATTTGTCTCCAGTTGATGGACCTTCCTTGCAGTTGGAAACTCCCTTTGCTAACAAGGAAGAACATTCTAAATTATAACAATGTGAAAGGTGTACCAGTGAGTCCCACCGTCAATCCAAGACTTGCTCCCAGGTTCAGATCATGATGGAGCCTTGTTCCCAAGACCAAGGCATGAAAGGCCTAGAAATTCATATCTAAACCAGGGCTCTCCAGCAATAGTATTGTGATGATGGTGAGGTTTGGGGCAATGTGCCAGAATGAAGCTTGCAGATTGGATTTCATTTATATCGTGGACTTAATTTGCCAGGCTTAAGGACAGACAAAGACATATCAGTGGCTGCGAGCAAATCTATATTTAATGTACACCAAAGACTCCTGTAGTTTCTAACAGTTGTCACAAGAAGGGTGAGGTAGGCTTTCTGAAATCATGACCATCACCTTGGAGCAGATCTTCTTGTTTGTCTTTGAGGAAACAAATCTACATTTAACATAAATGAAGCAGCTTGGGTTCATCCTAAGGAGAGGGTAGAACACTCTGATTTGCCGAACCGTGACCTTTTGGAGCAGTCTGTCATATCAGTATTGAGCTCCGAGTAGAAAGATTGTATTATGTTCCCTAAATTATGAATAGAAAGTGATACCCTGACAGTGGGAACTGGAGGCCTCTTGGCAGGAGCGGAAGTAGGGATGGGGTGGGGGAAGCCTCTCCAGTGCATGACTGAGGAGAAGAATTCTCCTCTGCTTCTTCATCATTATTTCCCAGTGGAGAGCTGAGCAAGCCCATGGTTACCAAGAGACTTTTATCCTTGAAACTCTGCTGGAGCCAGTACTGAAACCACCAATCCGGGGACCATAGGAAGCACCGGGGGGGGGGGATGTCTGTGTTTAGTTAGTGACACCTTGTGACAATGGAGGAACAAGTATAACTGTTGTCCCAGGGGCCACTGCAGTTAGCTGAATCCGAAAGACTTCAGAAGTCATTAGCTCTGGAGACTTAAGTATTATTAGCAAGCCCCAATGTCTTTGCCTCACTAATGTCAGTGTTGGAGGACGAACTGGTTCGATTGCAGAACTTTCACACTCAATCCCCTTTGGTCGTCACTAGGTGTGGTGGGGTAGTGGGGTGGAGATTCCAGAAATCACCCTCCACAGCCAAGTTTATAAGTTATCTATAAGCTGACATTTGCAACCCTTACTAATGTACTTAGCAGTTTCAAAACACAGGTTCCTAGCTGAGTTAATTTATGGAGTCTTTTCTTACTGGGCTGATGGCCTAAAACAGTGGTTCTCAATGTGGGTTGCGACCCTTTGAGTGGGAGTGACATTTTCACAGGGGTAGCATATCAGATACCTTGACCATCAGATATTTGCATTACAATTCATAACAGTAGCAAAATTACAATTATGAAGTAGCAACAAAAATAACTTTATGGTTGGGAGGTCGCCACAACATGAGGTATTAAAGGGTTGCAGCATTAGGAAGATTGAGAAACCACTGGATTAAAAGCTATCAGCTACCTCCTACCCCATGTGGTGTTGTGATTTATATATGTGTCTATGTGTTTGTGTGTGTGTTTGTGTGTCTGTATGTGCTCCAACTAATGAAGGAACTACTAAAACCTGTCTTATGTCCTCATATCATAAAACCACCTCTACCCACCCTAAGGAAGCCTTCATAGTCACCACGGTCCAGGAGAAGTTAAAATTTGACAGAATCTATTTGATGCAGTATAGCCACAGGAGAAGCCACAGAAACCCTTTATCAGACACAGGTAACACAGAAGCAGAAATACTTTTTTTTAATGCCTAAACTACACTCCACTATTGTGAGTGGTTTTTCTTTGTTGTTGTTGTTGTTTGGTTGTGTTTTTTGTTTGTTTAACTTCGTTTTAGAATTGGTCTAGTTCTCTGTTCTTTCATTCTGGACGGGTGCTTTTGGGAGCTTGTCATGCCCCTGAATTTGGTTAGTTTGTGTTCAGTGCACTTTTCATTCTCCCTAAAGTTTGGGAAAGGATCTTTAGAGATAAGCTTAGGTTGGCTGTGCCCATGTAATGACATATGAATTGGTTAAAGATGGCAAAACATGATTCTTTTTAACTTTAAACAATATTGAGAATTCAGGAACCATTAAAACAAGCTGGATTTCTTCTGCCCTTGAAAGGGCAGCATTTTGGAAGCAATTGGAGGGCTAAAAGGAAAAGGACACCAACATAGATGACAATGGTTGATGAAGTTAAATGTTTGACTTAGTGAATTCTGTCCCTTATGCCATAAAAACAGGACAAGTTAAAAATGCTACAAGAATCTCTTCATTGGAACCTTTCTCTTCACCTCTTTACATATGGAATTTTCCTGTAATTTAAGGGATCACATGGCAGAATACGAGGTCTAAGAAAAGATAGGTTGGAGGAAAGGCAAACTGACAATTAATACATTTATTTCTTTTTGCCTTCTTTATAAGTTAATGGGTGTTAATTAATAGGTACTAAAATTAATCATGGTAGAGTAGGATTATTCAACATTTTTGGGTCCTATACAGTGGCAAGAGCTTCAATCAGAGGAACGCACCCTCCTACAAGTAGCGCTTAATTACAGGGATTAGCAAGGAGCAGCTCTTTTCGTTCCCTTCCGTTTTTTTCTAGACATATTCCAGCAGAAACCCCTGTTCTTACATTGCCCCATAGTGCAGCTGATACTAGGGATGAGCCTGCTGATGGGAAGCATCTGAAGAGAACTGGCTGAACAAGCGTCTCCAAGGAGTGGGTCTGTGATGCTGTGAACCAAACGAAAAGCAAAAACAAATAATTTCCTTTTAACTGTGACCGAATCCAAGTGTCTTTCTAGTATTAAAGAAGCAAAACAGTCCTAATTGTTTATTGATCGTTCAGATCATATAAACCCAGGATGTATTAGCATGGTTCGCCTGTTCCTATTTTTGACACGGGTATCGGGTTCTAATGGGGACTGTGAGGAGCTATGCTTCACTGCTGGGTGACAGTGAGCTTTGATGGCTGTTCTCTTGGATGGCATGGGATTAGGGCATACGTGAAGTGGGTGCCTTCATTCACCCGGAAGATCGTGAGTGGTTTTTCAGGTTGACTGAGGATGTCTAACTTAGATCATTATATGAAAATTTGTTTGGCCTCGCTCTGGAGCCATATGCCAAGTAGAAAGCTGGCAAAAATGAGATGCAGAGTAGGGTGGGTGAATCCACAAAGATGATCCTTAGCTACTCAAAGGAGTTTCTGGTCAAAGTCTTCAAGCACAGTGCACGGTTGTAAAATGGAGTGGGAGGAATTTTTTTCGGCTATTTTGCAATTTAATAATGTCAGCTTTTAGGGCTGAGGAGTGGGAAAACGGGGGTGGAGTAACTGGAGTAAGAATATTCTAGGATTAAAATGTTATCTTTAAATATTGTGCTCCCACGGCACAGCGACCCAGGGCTTTCATGCTGGCTGCCAAGAATGACTGAATCTTTTTCACTGCAGATGCAATTAAATGTTCTCGGGCACCACTAGGTGGAGGTGGAGGTTTACTCAGTGCTCTCTCCCATAAAGCGGCCCTTGGATGGCTGGAAAATCCTTAACAAAAAAATTTAGTGTTAGAGATTGATCAATTATGAATCATGTTAGCCTCACATTCACGCTAATCTTTTAGGGGGATGGGCAAATAGAGTTTAGAGTTTTCTTTAAAAAAAATCTCCTTTGTCATGCAACCACAGCCAAGGACCCTCAAAGAACAGTTTATGGTTGTCCCCTGTGAATTATTTTTCAGCAATAAGTTTGAACTGTTCAGGCTGAGAGGGTGCGTATATCCTGGTTATAAACTGTGTACTGCCAACACACATATTGTCCTTTATTCTCACACCAGCTGCTGGTTCCTATCAGTGGTCAGGAACAAACAAAACAGAGAGAGAGAGAGAGAGAGAGAGAGAACTCAGAGAGAGAGAGAGAGAGAGAGAGAGAGAACTCACCAACAGTTTCCTTTCCAGCTTTATGAGCGACAGCGTGGCAGCCACTGGCAGGAGTTGGGAACTGTATGTTCGAATGTAAGGGGTTCTTTCTAACTGTGGTACTTTTCTGAGAATCTCATTACCTCACATCTCAATGTGTGAAGCGCGATTCACAGCGCGGCTTGCTAAAGGCTAGTTAGCTCTTGTCTCCACGGTCTTAGGTGTCTAATATCCCATTAATCAAACCTTAGTGAGATGAAGCATTTCAGTTTGTTTTGGCTGAGCCTCTTCTCTCCACTTAGTTGACCCCTTTTCTTTTATGCAAACTCTTCCATGCCCATTGGTAGATGGCATGCGCTATCAGATGGCTTCCAGAATAGATAATAGGTACCAATCGTTTTCTGGGAAGGCAGGGAGTCATTTATTATTCTTCCTTTCACACTTGTCTCCCAGATGGAAATACCCTTGAAGTTCATTTAATCATTCACTCACGGTTTCTCACTCCCCCATTCTCTTTGCTCCTTTCAGGGGAAGAATACCTCATAGATTTCATCTACGTTGCCCATGTAACCCTACTCTACAGAGAGGCTATTCCACCTGCCACCGATCCCATTTAAAGACTCGATTTTCTCATGAAGGAAAGCCACTGTCCACTCATGGCTGGGAAAGTTCAAAGAACAATGCCATCACTGCCACGCTACAATCATGGAAGTCCAAACCCTCCCCCCCCCGTGAGGTACAGCAAAGTAAAAAAATAATGAATTTTTGTAGTAAAGAAATCATTATACCAAAAGATAATTAGAGTTTTAGGATGGCCAAGTGGCCTAAGTTGCCAAAAGATATATATATATTTAAAATCAGAAAATCTTTGAATATCAAAATATTTACAATTGAGCAAAATCAATTGATTAAGGCAAATGGCAAACATTCTTAATAGGCACTAACTACTGGTAGGGAACAGCAAGAATTTATATCGAAGACACAAATTTACAGCTCCACATTGATCTCTGACGATTAGAGATTAATGATAAGGAAACTTAAATTCCTATCCCAAATGTATATATCTACACTGAGGACCAGATAATTCCAGTGTAGCGAACACCACGTAAAGAGAAAGTTCCATTTTCTGGATTCAGCCATGTGCTTTCTTAAAAAAGCTTATTCCATTGCTGTCTAGGCCACACTGATAGTGCCTGACCGAAGTACAGCACTAGAAAACACACAGTCTGCCAGCCTCTTCTGGCCTTTGGGAATCTGCTAGTCTGACTCAGGAGTACAGGTTTGAAGAACGCCAGCATAAATGCTGTAGGAATAGCATCTGTATCACTCTTCTATTCAGAAAACTAAATATCCCAGAAAATAGGAACAATGTAAAAATATATAATCATTTATACATAGGAAAAATTAAATATATCTTTATAAGATGTGGTTTTCCTTAGAACACTTGAACTGTTTTCCCTGCTTAATTGGAGCAAGTGCTATAAAGATCAATGTGTCTAGGGTTACTGTTATCCTTATTTTACAGGTTTAGAGGAGAGATTCAGGATCATACAGCCAATGCGTGACGAGGCTAGGATGCAGTAATGGGACTTGCCCAGGACCATACAGCTAATGAGTGATCAGGCTAGGATGCAGAACCGGGTGACAACTTTCAACACACACTTCATTATCATGCTTATTTTACACACTACATGGCAATGTTTCCTTGAATGAGAGACAAGCTTATACCACAGCGGTCGCATCAAATTTGTCCAACAGATTAAGTGTGGTGTGTAAGTGCATGATGCTTACGCAAGGACAAGAAGGGCCATTAGCACATTCCTTAGAACACACTCCGTTTGTAATGGGACCCAAGTCCATATAGATTTTCTTCCAATACAGCACAACTTGTTTATTTTATTTTTTTAGAGGAAGGATTTTTCTTAGCTAATTTGGACATGTAAATTATCCTTTAAAATACCCAATGGTAGTGTCACTTTTTTTTCCAAGAGATAAATTTAATTTTCTCACTTTGCATTCTTCTTATCACTTGATAGCATTTTTAAAATTTAAAAATAACATTTTTAACATATCACTAGTCTTCCCAAAAGTGATCATAAAATACAGGCTTTAAATTTCTTTTTTAGTACAATCAGTACACATACATAAGGATCTTATTAGGAAAGGAAAAGTGTTTGTGTTTTTTTAAAAAAAAATCAGTCTGTGTTATTTTTCCATCGTGGAGATAGAAATGATTGAGACAAACCAAAATATCTTTAGAATTACCCTATATGTTGGTTGATGATAACCACTTCAAGCAATATGCATGTGACTATCACACAAGTCCCTGTGCTCATGGACATGGGTCTGAACGAATGTACACAGTCAACATAAACTTTGCTCAAGAGAGAGCAGGGAAATGAGCATGAGCTGGCATAATCTAAACATACACGTTTAGTGTTAGTCTGACTTAGAGAAAGCCATATCTAAGATTTTGTGGGAACCAGAAGGTGCGACCTTTGTCGGGCATCATCCCCTTCTCAGTGAGACCCTGGCTCCTCTTTGATCCCAGCAAAGTTTAAATTCCTCCTCATCAGTTACCGTTTGTGTAGACAGGTGGGGTGCTCACCTGGGCAGTGACTGAATCATAAGAATGCTTTCGGAGGCTTGTCCCTGATGTGGCCAGTAAGCTGACATACGCGGGCTCACTGTGCGTACACAGAAGTTAGATACTAAGAATCGGTAAAAGAAAATTCAGAGTAAAACCAGAAAAGGATTTCCTTAGTGGATGGGGTAGAAAGGGAAACAGGCTATGACAGAGCGTCACACTCAGCAATTATCTCGGATGTGATGAGGAACAAGGCGATTGCTAAGAGGACCCACAGTCTGTCCTCAGTGCTTCTGACAAGACGTTGTAAGGGTTTCTAATCTCCCACCTTCCATCCTTACTAACTTTGCAATTGGGATTGAACAGCTTTGAGCTTCCATCCGTCTTTTGCTTTTGGACTCTTGACAAAAGTGTGTCTCCTGAACAATCTTCTTTTCAGTGATTGGGAATGCTAAGCAAACCAAATGGAAGAGAAAAGCAAGCAACAGCAGCAACCAAGAGGAGCTGGGCTACCTTGAGAGGCTCCTCTCCACTGACAGAACAAACGTGGGATCAAAACACAATGTCGTTTGTCACGCATGACTCTGTGTCGATCATGTTTGCTGGAAGGATAAGTGAACTTTACGGGAAAAGACATTTATCTAAATTATCCTGATAAAGTGCCATCACTCTGGGTAAAGAGAAAAATGATTGGGAAGGCACACAAAAGTCTTGCATTGGATTAATGGAGGTGTGGAGTAGTTAGTGCTTCCCGAACTTGGGTTTCTGTGGGTAAACTCAGCTCTAATACCGCCAAGTTTTCTTTGTGACTACATGCTCAGTTCTTCACAACACGATCCAAACCCGTATAAAACACGAACTTTAATATAAACGGAGACTTCACTGGCTCAGTAATATAAAGCCAGTTACCAGATTGTAAACAAATATAAGTACGTGCACGAGTCTGTGCTGACAACAGATAAGAAGATAGATGCGGATCTTCTCTTAATTAGCCTTTCTTAATTAAAAACAGCAGCCGCATCGTGATCAAAATGAACTCTGGTGGGAGTGTGGTCACTTGGTCTTCTCTGTATCACTTGAGGAAAATTAGATTTTTCCCTCCTTTCTAGGATAAATTGTGCACTAAAGAAGGAATAAATGGTGTCTGTGAGCAGTGTCCCCTTGGTTTTTATCTGCCTGAGATGGATGTGCCTCTTGCCGTTTGCAGAATGGCGTGGGGGCAGACTTAGCCATCATTAGCACCCCGGGATGGATCCAACTCACTAATTACTTATGCTGTCCTGGTTCACTGAGATTTAAGTACCAAGTCAATCCCATTATCTGCAGTCTCCCAAGCTTGCCAGAGTCATCCGTCTTTCATGGAAAAGAAGCACAAGGGTTATCAATTGGGCCCTGCAAGACTTGGGATTTTCCTACTTCCGGAGAAGGCAAGATTAGTGAGACTCAAGTCCAGGCCCTGCTAAGCCGCACTTTGGATGCGATAAAAGTAAATAAGGTGACAATTATCCATAAGTATGGGAGGAAACTGGGAGGGGAAAGGCAGAGAGCCAGTGGGCATGGAAGAAAGTAAAGGAAAAGATAAAAACTGCACAGGGAAGGATGACCTCCTGCTGTGACTCCAGCCTGAGGTTTCCAGCAGTTTTTTTACATCACCTCTGAGCTACAAATGATAATTCATTTGTTACGAACACATGATAATACACTCAGAAATCAGAAATTAAAGTAGTCTGAAGAGCCGTGCCCCCCGGGAGAGGAGCGATAGAAGCAGAGAAGCGGCCCTGGGAGTCTTGTGAGTGGGCGACATGTTCAGTCTGTGGGCTGTGAGGCCAGGCCTCCTCGGCTGCTTGGGACGGGTGATTGGCACCTGCTCTGCAGAGGGGAAGGGCCTGGCAGCTATTGGCAGCGCTGTCACGTTCATTTGCACACTTTACGGAGCAGCAGTGTGGCTACTAATACAAAAAAGGATCTTCCGAGCAGCGTGACATCTCTTGGAATGGAATATTTGTCTTTACAAATGATTGCTCTGCTGCCAGCACTTGACACGGTGCTCGCAAACATGTGTAATTGTTGGAAGTGTAATGATGATTATTTGCATATTTAATGTTCAAACAGTACTGAAGAAGCAACCTAGACTAAACCTTCTAGGGGAAGATTTGAATATGTTCTGCATCAGCTCGAGGAGTCCCAGGAAGCAGGAGGCTGGTGCCGGGCAAAGGCAGGAATAATTGGCTTAAAGTTCAACCACACCACCCTGCCTGGGTGCTTTTATTCGGGGACACAATAACTCTCTCCAGGCTCATGGGGGTGGAAGTTCACCAACACCAGAAATGTGCTTTCTCTTGGCTCCGGTTCAAACATAAACTGCAAGACGCTCTGTGTCAGCCTGGTTTTACATTAACCAACTGTGAATCCAAGGACTGGAGCCAGGAACTAGGCATGCAGGCTTTGCTGCTGCTCTGAAGAGAGCAAGTACACACTGAATTCGTTACACACTGTGTATCCATTGCGAGAGGGAGATGGCCTTTGGGCTCTAACACCCAAGACATCATCACTCCAGGGGAGCCATCTAGCTGGAGAACTAAAATGGTATCACTTTGGCAATTGTAGGGAAAAGTTTTTAATTGTCTTAGGATGACAGCAGATTCACTATTAAGAGTTTCAGGCTTTTATTCCATGAACCCTTGTTCTATCATGCTCTCTCTCTCTCTCTCTCTTCTCCTCTCTCTTCCCCCCCTCAGAAACAGAGAACAATTGGTAATCTAGAATATATAAAACCCCACACCCAACCTTCTAGCTTCTTAAATGTATTTATTTATTTATTTATCTATCTATCTATTTATTTATTTATTTTGTGGCTCTGCAGCTGCTGGACAAACTCTCGAGTACTGGCTACATCCCCAGCTCGCTCTCTCCCTTTAATTTAAACTCAAATGTTCCCATAAGGTATGAAGTCAAGGGCCTTGTCATTCCGCTGACTACATGTGACAATAGGAATTTGCTTGTGAGGCTGCAGCGTTTCCTGGGAGGGTTTTCCCAGTCCAAGGATCCCTTGCTGCGGATATTCAGAACTCAGGCTGTTTTGGGTAAAAATGATAGCTTGCCACACAGGTGTGTGTGTGCGTGTGTGTGTGTGTGTGCGTGTGCGTGTGTGCGCGTGTGTGTGTGTGTGCGTGTGAGTGTGTGTGTCTAAGTGGAGGCACAGACACTGGTCCTCAGAACTCAGAACCCTGTTGTCCTGCCAGCCAGTCTGATAGGCTTTCGCAGCAGGCAGACCTGTGCTTACCCATGCATCTGAACACATCCTGAACAACTTGAAATGTAGAAACCGTGCTGCCTATTCCAAATCAGCAGGAACGGAGGCCTGAGATGGGTAGTAATCATCGTGGGGAAGGTGCACCTTGCTGGAATCAAGAGAATAATTTTTGATAATGTAGCCACTTGATCTGGTAATTTGGCCTTTCACCTGTAGCGAGCGACTTCACTGGAGACTTTTTGAGCTATTAGATGCCTCTTACTTGGCGGCTATCCTGTTCTTGTCTTTCAAAATATGTCTAGTAATTAGCTTTCTTTCCTTTCTCTCCTCTGCCCGCCTTGTTTCCTGCCTACACTCCCATTTTTTTTCTCTTCCCCAACTCCTCCACCAACCCCCCCCACCAAGAGTCCCACTGCCCTCTTCTTGACTATGGGTCACGTGGTAATGCCCCTTTGCCTGTCACCATGCCATGCAGTCGTGTAAGGGGCAGCACTGTGGAATCACTCAGTTATTATCCTGAAAACTGGTGAACAGAGATGGCATGTCTCCACTTCTGTCCCTGTCTGCTGTTTGCAGCCTAGCACTGAGGGATCCAGACTGCCAATGTTTCTAAGGAGCACAGTGCATGGACTCTGGACTGTTGGCCATGTTAACTTTGCATGCTCATTAGATAATTTATTTTTGAGATATCAATTAACATGAATTTCTGAGTATCGAAACAGCCAAGCTCTCTGAGGTAGGGTGAACATGGGGTTACCAAACCGTGTTAGTAGTGGTAACAAACATGTCCCTAATTCCAGATCTATTCTTCGTGTGATCCAATGAATGCTATTACCAGATAGAGAAACTGAGTCATGGAGAAAATACCTTACTACTGCATTGTCCAGCACCACAAAGGTCGAGAGCAGGGACTGAACATATTAGTGCCCTAATATGGTGTATACTAACACATGGGATTGCACATCATGCTCTCTGTCCTGATAATAATTTTGAGCATGAGCATTGTGTGTGAAAGCAAATCTGCTTTCTCTGGGCTGTCTATGACCATCCTTGCAAGACTCTGCTTGTCACTTACCTGTCACCATAGAAAGAAACTCATCAGAAGTGGAGATGATCTTTCTAGACTCCCTGGACCAGTTCATTGCTGCCCTCCAACCCAGAGTATAGAAAGCCAAGGGAATTGCTTTTTAATAGAATACTGAAACAGCCCTTGGGAGACAACGATGAATTCTATTCCTTGTTAAAGCCTTTGACGAGCCAAGTATTTAAAAACACATGATGACAATTAGCGCAATTTCTTCAGGGACTTGTTGGTTTGACCTTAGCCTTTTAATCTGTCAAAGTGTGCCGCTCAGCCAGCCAGCCAGACATATACAATGTAGAGGCATATGCACTACCAGGGAGTGAGAAAAGGGGGAAATGAGAAGACAAGAGGGAGGTGGGTCTTGGCTATTGGTCCCCAAAGGGGTCAGAGCTAGAGGAAGTCTCAGAAGCAAGTTGTTAATTTTTTCCTAAGCTTGACAATGGAAGCTGGTTCATCTGTGAATGTTCTAGAAGTCTTTCACTGTGAACTGAGAATCAAATGATTGTGTAGTTTTAAAAGTCATCGATGAGAGGGAGAAGGCATCAAATATCTTAATTTAAGTTTTGGATGTATGGAGGTGGTAGTCCCAATTGAACACCTTATGACATTTTGCAGGTTTAGCAAGAATATTTATTTTCACCAAGGATTCGTGTACTCTCCCGTTTTTCCAGCTGTAGTGGCTTGGGAGGGTTGGGGTTGGAGGATGGGAATGTTATGTGTCGTTTCTGAGTTATGGCACAGATGAGCAGGTAATGGTCTACCATATTTCCCTTCTGCTAAGGTAAATACAGGACCTGGAATTCCAATGGTGCAGCTACCAGCTAAGGTATAAGAGAGGACCAACACAAGATGAAAGATAAGCCCGGAGAAAAAGAATGGACCGGTCAGGCCTTCACAGCAAGCTGCTTTAATAGCAACTCATCTACTCTTGCAAGGCCTTGCTCACTTTGTCAGACCATTATCAATTCCTGCATGAAGGTGTCCATCAATTCCCCAAAGGTCAATCCCACCTCTTAAAGGTGATGCCACTTTTTCAGTACAGTTATATTGGGACCTTTCCTAATATTAGACCATATTTAACATAAAGCCTGGTGGTCATTAATCAATCACATAAAACATTAGTACTATTTTTATTTCTCCCCATTTAACAATATGAAAATAATTCTGTTTCTCTATATTTCTATTCTAGTCTACTTAATATGTGTGGATTCATATACTCAAAGAGCTGTACGCAATGTCTCCAAGTCACCTCTGCCAATGTTTGGTGATGGGAGAATCTCAGAAACCCTGGGACAAAAAGAATAATGAGAAACTTTTAGAATCCAAGAACAAGAGTTATATTTTAAGAATAAGGCTGCATTTAGAACAGAACACAGGACATATGTGGGGGCTTTAAGGTGGCCCGTAATGAACACAAAACAATATTCAAGGTTAATCTACCTGGTTAGCTTATCGTCTCCGCTAAAACTAGCCTAGGCATTTTGCTTTGGTTGGGGGTAGGGAGATGATAATGATGCTCTGCCTGTGTTGAGAGGACACTTGCAGGAGATAATTGCCACCACTAGCTTTCCCTCCGCCACCAATTTTCCTCTTACCTTTCTTCTGTCCTTTCTTAAGAGTTGGTCGTCTCCCTCTGGCTCTCTCTCGTTTAACTTTGTCCTCCAGAGTGGCGTGTGCTTCAGTTTCCCTTTCTCACTTTCTATGTGGCCCATGATCTAATTCTTTTTCATATTTTCATCACTGTGTGTGTGCTAAATATATAACAATCTATTCAGTGTTTCCTTTTTCTGAAGGTTTATCTGGGTGTCCTTGACTATAACAAACTTACCAGTTTCATGACCAACATGGCCGTTTTCATAGTCTGTATGGTCCAAGCTCCGCCCTGGTGCTTTACGTCATTATTTCATACATATCGGGTGTGAATCCTTGTCTTGGTCATCAACGTGGCATACTTGAGAAGAAGAAAACTTGATGGAGGAATTGCTACCATCGGATTGGCCTGCGAGCATGTCTGTAGGGCATTTCCTTGATTGCTAATTGATGTAGGAGTGCTCAATACACTGTGGGTGGTGCCATCCCTATGCAGATAGCTGAACACAGATCTGGGACCAAGCTAGGAAGCACGGTTCCTTTGAAATATCTGTTCCAGGTTCCTGTCCTAATTTTCTGCCCTGACTTTCTTCAGTGATTGGCTATTACCCAGAAATCTAAGATGAAATAAACCCCTTCATCATTGAGTTGATTTTGGTCAGTGTTTTATCACAGCAACAGAAAGCAAACTGAAACATCTGGAACACGAGAGGGCCAAGACAGAAGCCCATTGCCCATCCCTTCAAGAGTGTTATGCTCACTCCACAGGATACTCAACACTTAATAATGCATTGTACAGGTTGTAATTTGTTCTCCAAATTGGTGGGATGGAAAAGTTGTGGAGCCTAAAAAAGTGAGGCTTCATGCAATAGAACTAAGTCAAAGGGGACCCCAGGACTAGTAAAGAATTCATGCTTGTCTTTTGAGGTAAATTAATTTCTTTGAGACTGGATTGAGAGAAAAAGGGCAACGGTGACCCTGTTTACAGTTTGGCCCCTGTCTGATAAAGTGATCTTCCTCTCTCATGTGTACACCAATACTGATGCTATCCTCTCTGTAGCCATCAGAGGCTGCACAAGTGGGACCACTTGATTTAAGATATTTTGTTCCTGAAACTGTGAGATTAGAGACCCCATTACTTTAAAACGTACTACATCTGGGGTATTTTGTGACATCAATGGGAAATGAATTACTATAAAACCCCACTTACCTTTGGCTAGGTAAGAAGCATCATTATTATCCAACCCATCATTTTCATCAGAAAACTTACTTGGAGTCATTTGCATCCACTGGTCGGCAGAGCCTGTAAGACTGTGCTCAGTTATGCTAATATCCCTCCATTTCCATAGACATTGTCACGGTGGATGTTCTCCTCAGCCATCAAAACACCACTTTACCATTGATACTGTCTCTCCCAGTTCCATTGTTGACATTATTACCAGGGAAATTTTTTAAGTGAAAACCTGAAAGCAATTTGTCTCTAGTTTGAACACACCACAGATTCCTCACAGGTTGTGAAGAAGTCAAGGCCCAACTTACCTTTTTTGTCTGGAAAAGATAACCCTTTGTCTTGCATTTGATCCTGGCAGCCCCCTGCAGGTCCTGCTCTGCAGACTCACTCAAGGACTTCCCACAAAGTCTCCCTGTTCTTATTCTTGGCTCAGTTTAAACCCATGTAAGCTCAGCTCAGCTATTAGCAATTTTTCTATCACCTGCCCCACCCCAACCAAGGGTTACTATTGGGACATTCTTTATGGGGTTGCATCACAGCCTCACAAACACTTTGTAATAATTGGAAACTGAGGCTTGAGGCATTTAATAGACACAGGAAGCATAGGATAGATGCAAGAGGAAACTCAAGCAGGGCCTCGTGGCACAGTAATACAGGCCCAGCTATTCAGGGGCTGATACAGACTAAGAAGCTCAAGATCTGCCTGGGCAACTCAGAGAGAACCTGACTCCAAATTAAAAAATATACATAGAGGGTCGGGTTATTACCCAGTGACAGTGCTTTCTTGTCATTTATGAAGCCCTAAGCTTAATCCCCAGTGGTGAAAAGAATTAATTAATAATACATATTTTAAAAGTGAAGTAAGTAGGGCTGATTCTCACCTGTGTCTTTTGACATCATCCAGCAGAGCTAGTATCTATTCAGATTCTTTGGTTGCACTTGGCTGTTATGCAGGTATGGTGTAGCCATGTTAAGTAGATCATGGCTGTAGTTATCCAAAAGCCTGATGTGTGCTTCTGAAGTCACTTCATTGCTATCACATGTTCATGTTCACTCACAAGTACACACAGATAAAGTGGGGTTTTTTTTTGTAGTGACTTTATGTCTTTGAATTCAGTTTCTAAATTTGCCAAGTGATTGAGCTGATAAAAGACATATGAGCTCTGGGGTCTTGTCTTCACAATCTGTATTGCTAATGAAAAGAAGCTGAGTTTTAGAAGATATGATTTGGTCAATATGTTTTCTTACAATGTTGGCACGCTATTCACCTACAAAGCATTTTAAATTCTCGGTTACATAAATAACCTGCGACTCTTTGACAACAGAAACTGGGTATCGTGAGCCACAAGTTTCAATATAACCCAACCTTTAGTGGCAGAATAGATGCAGCTTTGTTGATTAGGGAGATGTGCATAACGGACCAAGAACTGCGTTCAAACCATATGTGTATTCTCTGACTAGGAGGGGACACAGACTATACTGGGGCTGCCCCATCTCTTCCTTATTTTGTTAGTTCTGAGACAGTAAACATCTAAGCCCTATGAAAAGTCCTATGCTGACACAGGATGCCAAATCCCTCCCAAGTGACTTAGCAAATGCCCTTCTCTATTGTTCTCAGTATTGGAAGCCTATGGTGCTGATGAAGGAAATAACTGCCCGGACCTGGAGTGCTCACTCTGCTCTGGAGATGTGTCCACCTTTTAAAACATTGCAGCTATGATGCAGGGCTAGCTCTTTAAAGTCAGTCATGCCAAATGAGTCTTCAGTTCTTAGGTCCCAGAATTATTAATGTGAGACAATCCAAATAGAAGCTATACATGCTTTTAAATCTTCCTCTCAACCTATTTTCTCACAAGAAAGAGAGTTCAAACAGAGTCATGTGCAATGTACACCTCCTATCTTGTGTTTGTAGCCCGAGGCACTCCCTTTCCCCAAACCTGGCTATTCAACAGGTTCCAAAGAAGCACACTGAACTCCTTTGTTCCCCCATGTGGAAACATGGTGTTGTCTGTCTTTCCTCTATTTGGCATTTTCAGCTTCCCCAGTCTGGAAATTGCCCCCTTGTTTCCATGGTGGAGATTTAGGAGCGTCCTTCTCTTCCAGCTATTTCTTCAATAGGTTCCTTTGACAAAGCGAATCTCTTTTATTCAGGCTCGCTACCGTTTTTGAAAAGTTTTCTTTCTGTCAGTGATGATAAGCTCTCCTGGGCTGTGAGTGTGGTGTCTCACGGTCCCCCAGCTAGGTGGGCTCCTGTGTGTGACGGTGCTATGTAAGAGACTTATGGAACGGTGACTTAGATGATCTGGAGGTGCTTGCCAACAGCTCTGGGATTCCCACTTTCTCACAATCATACATTGCTGTTTTACTCGGATGTTCCTTAACTCAACATGTTGTCTACAGTTGGGATAATGAATATAGATGACTAAGAAATAAAAATGAATGAAAGCGTATGAGTTTAGGCTGCTCCTTACACTAGCCTTCATTATTTAAGGATGCATTTATGAGATAATATTTTGGAGACAATATCTCACTGTGCTCTAACTAGCCTGGGACTTACATTGGCCATCTGATTTCTTCTTCCCCAGTGTTGGGATTGCAGATGTGAACTTTCTTCCCTAACCTCAGAATTCTGAACTCTTTACTTGATGCCCACCATGACAGTTCTTAAAATGCAGTTTAGCTCAGTACACACAGAATTTATTTTGGGGAGGGTTGTGTGGTAGAGAGTGGGGAAGTGCAAAAAAGAATGTGCCTGACTCTGGCTGGCACTGGAGGACTAACCCTAGGTAATATGACTAGCAATTTAGAACACCGGAAAGTAATTGCTATCAGACCCCAAAGCCATGGAGAAGTCTTTTAGACCAGAGGGATATTTCTTGCCCTATTATACATTGTTAGCACTAAAAAAGCAGCAGAGAAAGGATGCACCGAGACAACGAAGCACTCCCAGTAACCACGGGCAAAAGCCAACTCACACTAGGGACAAGGGGACTGCCTGTTGACAGGTGTGGAAGGTGCATGGGCAATAGGATGGAAAATGTTGGGCCAGCGTTTGACAGAGTTAGGAAGCAGAGGCAAGATGCTAAGATTTGGTAAGACAGTGGCTGAGAACTGGGATGGATCCTTGCCCTGAAGATGGGGCCAGTGGTGGTGCAGATCATAGCTGCTATGCTTTGGAGCTGGACTGGCACAGCACACAGATGGCTTGGACAAAGAAAGTTCAACAGTGAATACCAAAGCTACTACTACTAGTTCTGCCACTTGAGTACAGATAGATTGCTCAAGAGATGATGGTATGTAAGCCAAGTATTGACTTCCCCTCATGAAGATCGGGGGTACTGTGCAGAATAGTGCTCTTAGTCTACCTATAAACATGGACGTATTATCATCCATCCCATGATTTGAATTTTGAAGGAAAAGTCTGTGGAGTGATGGCATTCAAAATGGTGGTCAAGTCAACGGTGTGCCTGAGTTTCTGAAGACGCAACGCTCAGGACGCGAATAGACAGTCTGATTAAGTTCAGACCGACCATTTTGCAACTGATTCGGTCTCTCTGGACCCCCTCGTCAGACCTCACCTCTCATGACAAGGGGACACAATGCCTTTATCCCAGCTTTCTGCACCGCCCGGCCCACTGCTTTTAATTTCTGTTCCAGTCAACAGTCCTCCTTGCCATTCCCTTTTCTTCTCCCCTCAAGCGAAGATACTCAGTAACGTGCTCTGCCGGCTTGCTGAAGGAGCAAAGGGGAAGGCAAGATGACGGGGAAAGGAACTTCCTTTCTTCCAGAAGCAGTATCTTGGAGGTGGGCTGTCAGGGAGCCTGCGAGATCTGAAGTTTCAGAGATGAATGAAAGAAACACTCAGATAACAAAACAAAGTGCCGCGGAGGACGCTTCATCTGCTCTGGCCAAATCCCTTCTTTCTTTCCATCCTTTCTCTCCTAATAACAGCTGCCCTCTCATTCCCTGTTACTCTGCTGTGAGGAACAAAACCTCCCTCTGACTATCTGTTTTTCTTGTCTTCCCCAGAGTAGGTCTCATTACTGGTGATTAGCAGATGATTAAAACCAATTCAGCTTCCCCCAGTAGATATTTTCTCCCTGTTTGTGCCTAACGCGTCAGCCTTCAATGAACGTGCTCCTAAGCTTATTAACGGGCTCAGAGGATTAGCCGCCGCCAAGCTCGGTGGCTCCCATATTGTGATGCAGGGAGTGACATGGAACCATTTGCTGAGTGCAGACAGGACCGCTGGGACCAAACTATCTAAATCACAATTTTATTTTCCATGTAGAGCAAGATAAAAGAAAACCCAACCATAATTATAAAAACTCAACGTTTGGACAAGTCTGAAAATAGCCTTAGACTCAGTAGCAGAAATAGGCTAAGTCAATGAGGAGGGGTATGGATGGGGTGTGTGTGCGCGCGCACGTGCACATGTGTGAGGCTGTGTGTGTGTGTGTATGTGTTGGAGTGCAAACATGTTGCGAACTCATGCAGTTTACCTATGTTTGTCCTGGTGGATGAAACTAAAGGGCGTTGCTTAGCCTCTCTATTTACTGTGGTGCCTCCATAGCGTGTGTTTGTACAAGTCCCTTGCGGACAGATCTTTCTCCTATTGAAGACTATCACCAGTTAGGAGTGTTACAGACTATGAGCAGGGGTGTTGCTAGAAAGAACATTGCATCCCCCAGGCCTGTGAAGCCAGAGACAGATACAAAGGAATTCTAAGTAACTGGGTTCACTTCAGTTTAAGACCATAAGAATGCCATAAGGATTTTAAAGTTTTCCTATGTTAAAGGGATTTCTTCGTTGTATAATTAACTACATGATAATGGCCACGAAAACCACTAACATAGCAAGAGACTCACTGGCTGGTATCATAATTAACGCATTAGAAAGCACAGAAGGATCATGGTTCTAGAGATTCCTGAAAGGACACTGTCTCCTGTTGTCACCACGGTTTGTGATGCATTTAAAAGATTATGGTTGGGGGTGGGGGAGATAACACTGTTTCATTCTTTCAAATCATCTTTTTTTTTTTTAATTTTAAATCCCGAAGTTTTTCCCATTTATTTTTCCCCTCCTTTTCAATGCAGCTTAACTCTGAGAGTGCTGGAGCTTGAAATCTGTTTCTGATTCATAATAGCAACAGGGTTTGTAGAAAATGTCAACAAATCCCCCATCGCCGGAGAAAGTAGGAAATGTGAAAGGTGAGCCATATCAGCCTCACGTGGCTGCAGGATGGAGTGAATCTATGGAAGAGGGGAAGGGGGGTAACTCTCAGCAAACTAGATCTCTGTATCAGACAGTAGGGACCAGCTAGGCCAGCAAAACAAAGGAAACGATGATAAAACAATAGGGAAGTAAATGAGGAATTAGTGGATGATACTGTCAATCACCAGAAATGGCACAATCATATTTTATTTAGTTTCAATCACTTAATATCTAAGAACAAATGACAGACAAAGAGTTCTTATTGGCTTAATTTTATCAGCATTTAAGCCTCTCCAAGAACACCTCTGACCTTGGTTGGTCCTACTAGTAGGTAATAGCTAAAGGATCAACTCACTTCTCATTAAACAATAGGTACCAAACAAATGCTGTATATGCAATCAAATGACAGTGGAGCCCAGATGAAGGAAACAGAATACAAAGAAGCCTGAAATAATAGAGTTCACTAACACTCTGTGCTCAATGCAAGAAGTACTTGAAGCCACGTAGCCATAAAGAAACTGGAATGAACAAGGAAGGTATGGTTTAATAAGTTTCTTAAGCATTTTTTAACGTGCCTATGAGACATATTGCAGAGAATGGACATATGGGAGATGATTAGACAAAGAGAAGTATTGCTGAATGCAATTAATTCTCTTGGATGTGTTTCTCTGGCGCTTGAGAGAATTTTGGTGTCAGTACAGGGACAAGTTCAGGAGCAGGGCAGTGGCAGTCTCAGCAGATGAATAAAAGACACAGTGCCATGGGAAGGGGGGGGGCTATTTCTGTTCCATCCTCAGCTGGCTCTGCAGAGAGCAAGGCCAGAGCAGCATTTTGAACTGAGGCCTTTCTGCCTGCTGAATTAAACATCAGAGAAAGAGAGTCACTTGCTTTTCTTCCGCAGTCCCTCAAACAGCGAGCTGTAACACAAACACTGTCCTGTAACTCCGGGAACCGAGAATTACTCCCACTCCTGGATACACTGGGTCATCCTTTCAATCATAATTTGCCCTTCCTCTTCTTTGCAGTGTTATGGGATGGAAGGCCACGATGCATATGCTAGCACCTTCTGGGAGAGAATGCTCCACACAGACTTCTTTTATCCTTAGCAACAGAATAGCATGGCAGGCTGGAACCACAGACTTCAGCCTGGTCCAGCTCTGAAAGTCACTTGTGGCATTGGCTTGAAAATTCTGTGTCTCAAATACCTGTGATCAGAAGTGTTTCAGATGAGTGATACTGCATTCTTGATTTTGGAATATTTACATTTACAGAGTGAAAAATATTTGCACACACATCTTAAGTCTGGGACATTATTAAACAAGGGATTCACTAATTTCATGTAACCCTGTAATAATTATGGAGCCAGGTCATCTTATGTGGCATTTGTAGACTCCCTGTGCTTTGACTGTGATCTCTATATGAGGTCAGATGTGGAATTTCTGTGTGTGTTGCCAGGCCAGAACTCAAGAAGGTAAGATTTTGACTTTGGATTTTGGGTTTTAGATTTTTTTTTAAAGTATAGATGCTTTAGCTATATAATGTTGAGATACTTGTTTACTTAACAGGTCAACTTTTAATTATGTGTAAGATGGAGGAGAGCAACCTCATCTTAGATTGGACAGGGTAAATAGCTGGGAGGGTTATTCAGTATTCACAAGGCAGTTGCCCTGGGATGAGGTCACAGCAGTGCCATTTTATGACTCTTGAGGTGAAGGGAGACAAAAGTTATGAAATAATTTCTAATATGAAAACATGGATGAGCACAAGGGAAATCTGCTGAGTGTATGAAGACATGTATAGGAAGTGTGTGACAGAGAAGCTGCCACATAAGAGAGAGTTAGAATCAGAGTGCAGCAGACAAATAGATCAGGAAGCATCAAAGATCAGCACTGAAGACCGTTGAAATGACTCGGCCAGGAAAGGCTCCCGCTATGAAGTTTGACAACCTAAGTTCAGTTCCAAGACCTATGAGGTGGAAGGACAGAACTGCCCCTAGTAACTTGTCCTCTGACTTCCACTGATCCACATCCAACCATATATACACAGCACACACCTACTGCACAGGCATATGTGTACATGCATACATACAGAGGCAATAAATAATTAAAATGCAATAAAATAATGATCTCAGGCAACATTAAAAAGTGATAAGTGAATGTTCTAGGTCATAAATATTGTCAGGGAAGAGAAAAACATGAAAGTGTGCTCTCATTATCTGCTCACCTCCCAATAGGCCTTTAGTTTCTCTTCTATTGCTCAGAGAAACAACTTAAGGGAAAAACTTGACCTCATAGTTTCAGGTCCATAATGGTGGAGGACTCAAGGCAACAGGAGCTGGAAGCAGTTATTCACATCATATCCATAAATAAGAGCAAAGAGCAATGAAGGCATGCATACTAATGCATAACTCACATTCTCCTCTCTTAAATAGTCCAGGATGATCAGCCTAGGGAATGGTACCTCCTACAGTGGCAGATCTTCCTATATTTATTAACATAACCATGATCATCAATCCCTAGACATACCCAGAGGCCCTTTTCCCAGGCGAGTCTACATTTTGTTGCACTGAACTAACACTGTCGTTGTCTCCATCCCCAAATACTTAGCAGTGGGGAGGAAGTCCACTTAAAAAGATGCAGAAATGAAACTGCTCCTCACTATCCAAAGCAGTTTGTTTACTATACCTTCATAAGTACCAAGCTTCTGGAGCTTTTATTGCTGTATTTTAAAATATGTCATGGAATCTTTGATGAAATAATAATAATATTCTAGTAAGTAAATATTACCTATTTTATTTTACATACTATAAATATTATGTTATACATCTAGTTCATGATTTCATAGCAGGGCTAAACAGAGACGTTCAGATTCCACTTGAGTAGCTCTCACTTTCGTATGACAAATATAATGTAAGGAAGTCTCTGGAGGCTTTTGAATTGAATTATCACATCACTGATACCTTGCTATTAAAGACATCTTAGATTAAGATAAAATACCACTTGATGCTGAAAGGTAAGCTGATCAACTAATTACTCAACAAGTTTCAAAAGAGAGTCCCAGGAAACAATAGGGGGAGAACTTTGAAAATTGGAATATAATTTTCAAGTAATAAAGATTATGTCCCACTTAGGGCCTCGAGTGTTGACACTGAACAATCAGATGTGTGCCAGAGAAATGGTGTGGATTTCCCTAGGATGCTGGCTTCTTTCACGGCTTCCCAGATCAGCAAGTATGGGTGCAAATTCATACAGACTCTAACTATCCAAATAAACAGGTGACATTGACTGCTCTGTAGCTGCATATGTGACACTGCTGTTGAAACAACATGTAAAATGTTCTCAGACTGTGACTATCCTACCCAAGGCCGGCTTCACTAAGGTGGGAATCAAGGAAGCATCCCAGTCTCCAGATGTGCCAGGCAATGCTCTTCCTCTTAGAAGCGGGTCTTCAGCGGGTCAGCCAAGCTCTCGGCAATTCATGGTCTTTATTTGAATGTGGAAAAGATAATTTATATCTAACTTGTAAATCGTTCAAATTAATGGTAGGAGCAAAAGAGAATTATTTTAATGGTTGTTGCTCCAGTATAGGGAAAAGTAATGACTCAATAAAGATATGTGTGGCAGTGATGGTTACAATGAATACAGTAAAGTCAAGAAATTAAAAGGCTGAATCTAAGGCTTGGGTTGGTAAGGATAGGGTCATGAAAGGTATTATTTATACAGAGATCAGGGCATGAAGGACACATCCCTACAGAATAGCTATAGGAATGCTGACTTAGAACTGAAAAGGCACTGAGGTAGGATCATTCCTGGAATTTTAAATAGTAACAGAGAAACCCAGTTTTTGGAAGTGAGGGTAAGAAAGTGTAGAAGTAATAGACATGAAGAGGTAGGAGGGGGTGGGTTATGTTGCTAAGGAGACACTGGCTCCATAGTTCCCATGTGCTTCCCATTCCTAATGATATTTTGGATATAACAAAGAGAAGAATTTGAGGCATGTAAAAAATAAGATGAATTTTCTAGGGTTTCTAATATCCAAAGAATGGCATATTGAAAACTGTTTGATTTAGCTTTTTCTCCCATACATCCTGGGTGAGATGCGGCAGAAGTCTCATTATCTCTTACAGATTCACTCTTAGGCAGCTTCCAAACAGACATATAAACAAACAGTCCTCCTAAACTAGCCTGTTCCTATATAATTTTACACACACACACACACACACACACACACACACACACACACACACACACACACACAAACACACACACACACATACACACCCCAATATAGAGGGAAAGAAGTCACATAACAGTGTACCAAATTCATAGAAAAGGTGCTGGAGGGCCAGGGTTGACTTTTCCCTTGCCAGTATCCTGTAATAAGGTACTTTTGAGTCATTGTGAGTTCCTGTGCTCAATTCCAGCCTCACAAGAATAAAATGAAACAAAACAGAATTTTAGTTGAACCTGGTGGTGTACTTCTGTCATGTCACTTTCCAGGAAGGTAAAGCAGGAAGACTCCAAGTTACAAACCTGCCTGTACACATGCAAGACCTGTCTTACAGAAACAGTTGAGCATGGAGATTAAAGATAAAGGAATTACCCAGCAGGTCCAAAATCCTATGTTACCTCCCTTGCATTGCACATGCTAGAACAAGAAACATGAATGGGATGGAGAGTTTCCAAAGGGAATATCTCCAATTGCCAAGTTATAAGTAAAATCTGCACATTATACAAAGAATAGGAGGTCACCAGAGGCTAATGCCGGATAACTGTTAGTTATCTCTTAGGTGTCCTAAAGAACTCAGCACAGAAATGTTCAATAAGCAGTTGAAGTTGTTCCCGAAAAAGTTACATGTACAATTTGACAAGGAGATTATTCATACATACGTGGATACACACACACACAATCTTATACATACACATGCTTATGAAAAAAAAACAAATCCCTCACATAATGTGTTCAATAGCACAAATTATGAAGGCGGTGCCATTGAATTTGAGGAGGATGGGTCAACAGATGCAGTGAAAATAACAAAAAACCCTGGGGATATGGCCATTGGCTCAGGAATTTAGGAGAGACTAAGAGAGTCAACTTTTTAAATCCAATTTTGGGAAGGAGAATGCACTGGCAGTAAACATGTCCTTAAAGAAACAATGCCTGAAAATTTCCAGAACTCGATATAATGTACAACTATGGTGTCTATGGAATGAACTCATCCTGAAGAATTCTCAGAAACACCACCAAAAATCTAACCTCCTTCCATTGTGGTCAGGCTCTTAAATTGTCAAGCATTTCCCGACAGTGCCACAGGTTGGGGAGCAAGCCTTCTTCACTTAGGCTTTTGGGGGACATTCAAGGTCCAGACTACAGCATTCCACCCATGGAATCCCCAAAGCTAATACCCATCTCAGAGTGACAATGTTGTGAACTCCATCTCCAAGAGGCTCCAAAGTTATTGCACTAATAAAATATCTAAGTCAAAAGTTTTCAAGACACATGGCAAAAATCTTAACTTTAAACTCCTATTAAGATTAAAAAGAAAGTTACATATTTATCACCTTGAACAAAACTCAGCTCCATGTAGATCAAAGACGTCAACATAAAACTAGATACACTGAACCATATAGAAGAGAAAGTGGGGGAATAGCCTTGAATTCAGTGGCACAGGAAAAGACTTTTGAACAGAACACCATGAGCACAGGCACTAAGATCAATAATTAATAAATGGGACTTCAAGAACCTGAGATGCTTCTGTAGGACATGGAATACTGTCATTTGGACAATAGCAGCTTACAGAGTGGAAAAATTTTTACCAACTACATATCTAATAGAGGGCTACTATCCTAAAGAATTTAAACATGAAATATCAAGAAAGCAAATAACCCAATTTTAAAATGGGTAGGAAACTCAAATGGATGAGAAACACTTAAAGAAATGTTCAACATCCTTAGCATCAGGGAAATGCAAATCAAATCTACTTTGAGATTTTATCTTACAACTGTCAGAATGGTTAAGATCAATAACACAAGTGTCATATCATGCTGGCAAGGATGTGGACTAAGGGGAACATTCATCCATTGTTGGTGGGACTGCAAACTTATACAGTCACTACAGAAATTGATGTGGTGGGACCTCAGAAGGATGGGAATTGGCCTATCTCAAGATTCAGCTATACCACTCTTGGGCATATACTCCAAAGGTGCTCAACCATGTTCAGTGATGTTCTATTCATCATGGCCGGAAACTGAAAACAACACAGATGTTATTTGATAAAAGAATGCATAAAGAAGATATGGTGCATTTATGCAATGGAATACTACTCATCCATGAAAAAAGAATTAAATCTGAAATTCTCAGGTCTATGGGTAGAACTTGGGGAAAAAAATGATGCGAGGTAACTCAGATCCAGAAAGACAAATATGGCATGTATTTGCTTGTATGTGTATGTTAGCTGATAACTGAGTAATAGTCCCTAGAAGTTAGGTAAGTTAGGTAAGTTAGTAAGGGACTAAGGAGAAATATAGATATCCCTAGGAAAGGGAAATAGAATAGATATCTATGGATCGGTGGCAGGGTGTTGGAACAGGGGGATCAAATGGGAAGGAAGGAGGATGAGGAAGATGAGAGAAGGTTTACTGGGAGAGACAGATAAAATTCAGGGCTAGTTGAGGGGTAATAGGGAAACCTTACACACTAGAAACTTCCTTAATTTCTATATGTATGAAGGCAATCTGAATAAAATTACCAAATAACAGGGAAAATGTAGCTTGTCACCAAATGAAACTCCCAGTATTGGGACTGGGTTACCTCTAATAAAGTTGTTAGCAAGAGAGATGGCAACCCCCAAACAATCCAGGCTGTTGCCAATCCTAGATGCTGCTCCCCACAAACCAAACTGATGACAAGGTCCTATTGCTGAAGACAATACCCATACAACACATTGATTATGGAGAAGTTGAGCTGGTACCTACATAGAGTCTTTACCACTACATTCTAATGTCTTTGGGACAGAAAGGTACTCTACATGCTACCAAAGGAGAAATGTAAACACCAACCCAGTTACATACCTTTTGCTCTACAATGATATCCTGCCTGCTAGATATGCTAGTGCACTGGTGACCAGTCAATATCTGATTAGGTTTAAGGTTCCCCCATGATATGGAACCTGTGACTGACACTGCTTGCAAGACCAAGAATTTGAGACTAGATAGCCCAAGGACCTAGAGTAAAACCAAATACTACCATTATACTAAAGGAAGGTAGCAATTGTATGTTTCCCTCAAAGCCCTCCCTTCAGGGCTTATGGAACCCTGCTTTGTTTTGTCCTATTTTTATGTGTTAGTTTTTTTAAATCTTATTTTATTATTGCCCTCTAGATGACTACTTGTTTTCTAATGAAAGATAGAAAGGGAATGGATATAGATATCAGGGGAGTGGGGCAGAAACTGGGACCATAGAGGAAGAAAACTAATCAGAATATATTGTGTGAGAAAAAGAAATCTACTTTCAATAAAAGAAAAATATGAAATTTACAGTGGTTTGAAGATGGCTTCCCAAGTACTTGCCTCATATGGGAGAAGCCCTGTAAAAGCTGGGTGTGATGGCAGAATCTTCTAATCACAACTCCAAGGAGATGAAGATTGAAGGAGACTGAGGATTGGAAGCCTGTTCATCTAGCTGAATCAAAGCACTCCAGGTTTTGAGACCTTGTCTCGAAGGATAAAACAAGGTATACAGCAATTGAGGAAGACCGCTAACATTGACCTCTGGTTTCCATATGCACACATCTACCCACCTAGGTACTCATGTGCATACACAAATACATGAACACTTACACACACACAAACACACTAGAAACTTATGTCCTTGTAAGATAAGATGACACATGGAAAATATGACCATTGTAAAATGGAGGGATAGGACATGGGTCAGCGAAAACCATCACCGAACATGGTGAACATTAAACCGAATGGTCATGCTCAGCATCTGCAGCACATTTTAGATGATTTGAGTGCACATCTTTGTTTAGTTACAGCTGCTGTGAGTTTCTGAGTTCAAAGCCATGTTATGTCTGGAGAAGAACTTTCTACAGCACTCCATCTTATTTTCTGGTTCTTTTAATTTTTCTGTCTCCTCTTCCATGATATCAATGCTATTTGTCAGGCAGAACACTCAGCACTCATTTATGTCATCACAGTGATCAGTTCTGAATTTCAGCACAAACTGTCATCGATTGCAAAATAAGTTTTCTGACCAATATTGAGAGCAACACTGATCTATATGCAAAACAAACAAGCAGTCCCCCTAAACTCAAAAAGCTTCTCCCACAAAATAAGAAACATGTACCCTACAAAAACACAAAAGCTGAATCAAAAAAAAAAGCACAAACAAAGCATTTGAGGCAAAAATAGCATTTAGTTTGTTTTTTGGTGGCTGTCGACTTCTGGGCATGGGGCCTACCCTCAAGTGTGGTTTATATAGTTAATGAGATTCCACTGGAGAAAAATGATTTTTCATTTGCAAATGTTTGGTAATTGCAAAAAGCTTCTTGGCATTTTTAAAAATTAGGTTGTTTATTTTCTTTTGAGTTCTTTGTGTATTTCAGAAACATTAATCCTTTGTCAGATGTATACCTGGTAAGGACCTTTTATGTTCATATCCTGCATCTTCATTTGATCAAGTTTTTTCTTTCTTTCTTTTTTTTTCTCTACAGACTTGTTTTATGAGATTTCACTCAGCAGTTATTGACCTTATTTCCTATTGACTGGAGTCCTATGCAGAAAGTTCTTACCTATGTCTATACCTTGAAATGTTTTATATTCTTTTCTACCTTTTCCTCTAGCAGTTTCAGAATTTCAGGTCTTATATTTGAGCCTTTGATGCATGTTGAGTTGATTTTGTTTTTTTGTTCAGGTCAATGGGAACTGATCTAGCTTCATTCTTATACAGATAGATTTCCTATTTTCTTGGCACCATTTGCTACGGAGGCTGATTTATTCCAATGAGTGCATTTATAAGTGTTATGTGACTTAGCTGCATGAGTTTTAATTGGTATCTTTTCTTACACTCTACTGATCTACACATCTGTTTTTGTGCCAGTGCCATGCTGGTCCTGTAACTATGGTTCTGTGACATACATTGAAATCAGGTATGGTGGCACTTCCAGCTTCATATATTTATTTATTCAGGAGTTCTTTGGTAAGCTGTAGACTTCTGTGTTTCCAAATGAATTTTAACAGTGTTTATCCACTTCTGTGAAGAATGGCTTTGGGATTTTGATGATGATTACATTGTATTTGTAGATCATTTTCAGTAAAACAGCAATTTTCATAATATTGATTTTTTTAAATCCAATCTGTTAACATCTTCTAGTGCAGTCTTTTCTTTCTCTATCTTCTCTAGAGTGATAAAGTTTTCATTGCAAAGGACATTTATACTAGGTTTATTACAATTTGTCCAGGTGATTGTGAGTAGGATTGTTTCCCTGATTTTTATCCTCAGCGTGTGTGTGTGTGTGTGTGTGTGTGTGTGTGTGTGTGTGTATGTGTATGTGTGAAGACTGATGAGTTGTGTGTGTTAAATTTTATATCTTATCACTTTACTCAAAGTATTTCTCTTCCCTAATCATTTTCTAGTGGTGTTTTATGTGCTTTTTGTATAGGTTAACAGCTACAAATAAGGGTGCTATGAATTCTTCCTTTGCTTTTGCTTTTCTTGTCTTATTGCTCCAGCTAAAACTTGTAGCACTATATTAAAAGTTGTGGGGAAAGTGGGCAACCTTGTCTTATTTCCATTTTTTCTCAAGTATCTTGAAGTTTTTGCCACTTAGTATAATCCTGATTTCTTATATATAGCTGTTTTGAGCTTGATATATGTTCCTGTATTTCTGATTTCATCAGTATTTTATCATGAAGAGATGTTGGATCTCATAAAATCATTTTCTGCATCTATATAAGCATGTGGTTTCTGTCCTTGAGTCCATATATGTGATGTATTACATGTAATGATTTGTATATGTTGACCTATCCTTGTTTCTCTGGGAAAAAGTAAAATTGATTATGGTTATGATATGTTTTTATGTATTCCTAAATTCAGTTTGCAAATATTTTATTGATAATTTTTTCATTCTATGCTCATGGGTCTGTTGTACTATACTTAAATCCTTCCTTCCTCCCTTCCTCCCTCCCTTCTTCCTTCCCTTCCTTCCATCTTCTCTCTCTCTCTTCTCTCTCTCCCTCTCTCCCCCCTCTCTCTTTATTTGTATCTTTATCCATTTTGAGTTCTAGGGTGATAATGGTTTCATAAAAAGAGTTTGTCATTGTTTCTTCCCTTGACATTCTATGGACTAATGGGAAAGCACTGATGTTTGTATGCAGAACCAGAAAAGAGGCTCTGCTTTTATTTACACAGAGGATGAGAGCCTGTGGATTCCTTCTAGACTAATATGGTTTGATGACCCCCTGAAAGGTCTCCGTGAATACCAAAATTACTTTGCCCAACAGAAAGCAGGAAGCAGTTTGGAGAGAATTTTGCCCAAATTCCCTAAATGATTGTTTATAAATGTTTGTTTTCATTTAAATGGGGACATAATATAGAAATGAATACTTTGCATTGGTATGGATCTTGATTTATTGATACAAATTTAAGATCAATTTTGTTATATGTATATGTCTGCTCTTGATTCAGTTATTCTTGTGAAATTCACTTAAAATTTAATGTATAATTAAGAAATACAGGTTAGTAGATAGTCATCTATAATAGTCAAACATGTAGTCATGTTAGTTAGGTTTTCTAGATGTACAGAGATAGATTTCAAATGGATAGGTATACTTCAAACCCTTCAAAGACTTACAGAATATGGCATTCAAAATTTTTTAAGAACTTAGGACTTTTCATGACAATGAGACACATCTGCTCCTGGCAGCACCAATCTACTTCAAGAGGATGATGAACATCAAAGAGGCTCCTTATGAAGTTTGTTAGTCATTTGGGCAAGAAGCTGCCCTTGCCTGAACTGCTTAATGGTATGTTGTGTGAACTGGACATGCAGGATCCACAGAGAAATGACTGTTGAAGTTGCCTAATGAAGGTGAGACAGTCTTTCAGTGTTCCTGCTTCATGAAAGAGTCTGCCAGACATTCTGCATTCTGCAGACAGAAGAAAGTGACTGACAAACTACTAATATAAGTGGAACTATCTTTGAAATTTCCTGCTTCTTGGAAAAGTCTGCCAGATACTATGGGCCTGTAGGCTGAAGATGGATACCCCAATGTTACAGAAGGATTTTGGGTGACTGTCCTGGCAGTGAGATATCTCTGTCAATTCCAGAGTTTTCGAAGTTGCTTACAATGCACTTAGTGTTAACTTAGGTAATATATCTTTCTGGAGTCTTTGATGGAGTTAAAGAAAAATAGTTATAATTATAAAAGGTATATTAGATATAAAACTTCAGACTCACAAATATAGGATAGATGATATATTATCTTCCTTAATTTGCCAAATGAAAATGGACTAAATATTGTAGCTATAATTCCTACTTGATAACTGTTTTGCTGTATGCAATCTTGCTATGTTAAAGTTAAAACCTTTCTTTTTATTTAGACAGAAAAGGGGAGATGATGTGGGATTCCCTTCTGTATACTGTGAATATGTTTTTTTACCATTGTTTAATAAAGAAGCTGTTTGGCCTATAACAGGACAGAATATAGCCAGGCTGGAAGAGATATAGAGAAAGAGTAGGCAAAGTCAGAGAGGCACCATGTAGCTGCTGAAGGAGAGAGACACCCGGGAACCTTACTAGTAAACCATTGGCCTTGTGGTAAAATATAAAATAATAGAAATGGGTAATTCAAAATATGACAGTTAGTTAATAAGAATCTTGAGCTAATAGGTGAAGCAGTGTTGTAATTAATATAGTTTCTGTGTGATTATTCTGGGTCTGGGCAGCCAGGAACAAACAAGCAACTTCCCCATACAGATGTTAGCCTTTCTTTGAAAGTCTGGCAAAATTCATCAGTATTTTCTTCTGGTTTTGGGTTAGGTGTTCAATGAGGTGGAACCTTATTACTATGCTAGTACCTTTAGAGAAAGTGAAAGAGAGAAATTGCTTTCTTCTTATGTTGTATAGCACTTTCCTCTGACATTGCTTGAAACACTCTGTCATTTATTGGAGCTCATTAAGAAAGAAACGAATAACTCAAACATCTTCAGGAATTCCCTGAAACTGATCATATTCACTAGGTACCTCCCTTCCCAAGAATTTATTAACAGTTAAGACAGCTGAGAGTCACTATAAAATAAGCCCAGCCACCTGGAAAAAGTAGAGACCAAGGATACTGAAAGATGCAGAAACCTGTTCAGCTGGCTAGAAGAGGCTCAAAGTAATTGAGCCAACTGGAAAGAACTCTTTCCAACCTGCTGAGCTACATATACATGAAGGGTGTGCAGTGTGCTCTAGGATCCCAGGTCTTGTGATCTGTCACCTATGTTGAGGTGGGCTTTGGTGTTGCAGCTCTATTTGAGTTATTTTTACTCCTGAAAGTAATACCTCAGCCATACTTCTGTCAGTAACCCCAATAAAACTCATTGGTTCACCAAGTTGGACTTTGATTGTATCAGTACTTTGGTCTGTGGTGGGCTTCAAACTGGGAGTAAGTGGACAGTGAGTGTTGTGTCTCCTCACATAAATCTTCATTTCTCAGTATTTTGCAAGGCTTAGTGGGTAGATTTTATACATATAAATTCTGTGATACTGAGATGGCAGCTGGCTGCAGGCTAGGTAGGGATCCTGGCATCTGAAGCTTCTAGGTTATGGTTAGGATGCCACTCATATTTTGGGCTCCACACTCAAACATCCTTGTCTTTTCAACTGAACTCTGGTCTACAATTCTTTCAAATCTGTCCTGTGCACGTTGTCACTGGACTTCAGCGGTTTCCTTGTCACTTTTGCTATGGTAAATTCATACTAATTGTTCAGGTCTCAGTTGGAAGTCAATTTGAGGGAGCCTGATGAAACCTTTTGATCATTTCCTTTCTTAAAAGAACATCTTATAATGATTTGAATGTTCAGGCACTAATATGAGAATAAGAGAATTAGATCTAAGATCCTGACTTTGATGGGAAAGAATAGTAAGTAATACAGCTTAATAGTAGCCGAGTATGTCTGTGTTCCAGCTACTACGGCAGTCACATTTTGCATATAATAGTCCATTAAATTCTCATGATGCAGAAAACAATGGGAGAAAAATTGTAGAGTTAGAAAATCAAGATAGATAATAGAGGCTTATTACATTTTATCTCCATTCTAATTATTATAGGAAACTTTTAAAAGCTTGGAGTCATTTGGAGTGACTGCCTTTGTTTTCAGAAATTTTATCAAACATTGCATAAGAAAGACATTCCTTTCTGGTCCCCAGGGGTTGAGTCTGGGACTATCCACACACACTCTTATCTAAGGAGGTTCACATCCATGGTATAAAACTCTGTGATAGTCCATAAAACTTATTCTTGTCCTCCAATATACTTCACATTATTTCTAGATTGCTTATTACACTGAATATAATGTAAGCACTAGTTAAGGAGCCATAAAGGGTACACGTCCCAGCTCCTTAACATCTACCCTTTATAAAATGATGGCATGAAAAATCTATACACGTGAGAAACCGTCCCAGGTTATTTTTTCTCCAGAATTGTTGGTCTGTGGCTGATTGCATTGCTGAGTAAAGAACTCATGGACATTGAGGGCTGAACTGAATGAACACAGATTGCCACCCATAATGTTTAAAAATGTGTGGATAACATACTATTTCAATTTTACAGATGTATAGAGCGCCATTAAAAAGCTCTCCGAAGACACCACTAGTAAGTAGTGGGATAAATACTAGTCACTTAAACCTTGGAGCTGGAGTACCAGTTCCCCCAAAGGCAGGCTCTAACATACTCTCCAGCCCCCTGCTTGTGGGCAGATTCCTAGTGCTGGCCTGCCGTTTGTTTCTCTACTTCTCCTGTGTTGTTCATATTCTTTTCTATCTGGGACAAGGTTCCCCTGGCTCTTTAACATTTCATTCTCTCTCGAATGATCTGGTTCAGGTTTCTTCTCATACATATTCTCCTAAGTGCAGCCAGTAACATTAAAGGGTTCCCACATTTATTTATCTCTACTCAGATGAACAAGGGCTTTTGAAAACTGACAGGAAACAAATGTTTCATGTACGTTTTTGTGATGGAACACATTTGAATTCACATCAACACAAGTCCTCAAAAACATTTGGGATCTCACAGAACATGTTGGGAAGCCAATTTTGGCTTTTTTGCTCTGATCCAGGAATCCCTCTGGAACTTTCCAAGTGAATAAAGAAAGGTACTTACCCTTACTTGTTGACAGCCATCCACTCAAGACCTTTGGCTTCCATGGGACTCTGGCAGGCAATTCTGGTATGTCTGTAGCAGGGGTTATGAGAATTACTTGATGCTCTGTACTCATGTTACACCCACAGGTGAAGAGCTATCCACAGCTTGTGTGCTGTTGACATGTGAATTCTTCAGATCACACCTCGTCGCAGAAAATAAAGAGGACAAACTGATCTGTCTCTGTAGTATTAATTTTAGTGGGCTTAGAAAACTTTTATCGCTTCCATTTTTCATTGGCCAGGGTCCTGAATATGAGCTCAGTAAAGGGACTGTTTCCATAACCTGCCTACGGAGGTTTCACAAATGATCTACTTACTATATAATCTTTCTCTCTACAAACCCTATACCTGAAGGAACTGAGAATATAGTAGCTTTAAAAAAAATCCATCAAATGCAATTCACTTTTGAAAGGATATTTTGAAAACAACAAACAACAGTGAATCAAAGAACACTACAAAAATATGCCACCCAGGGTTTCCAAGAGTGCTGCCAGCTCATCTGCAGAGTGTTGCTTCACACGCTCGTGCGTGTGCGCACACACACACACACACACACACACACACACACACACACACCCTCTATCTGTGACCCTTCAGGCCACAGCCATGGGTATCCTCACAGGAGGTCCACCTTCTTCCTCAAATGCTCTAAGGGTTTTACTCATTTGCCAATAGCTGTACAATCCTACTAGGACCACTGAATATCTTTATGGAGAGAGGAGAATCTATGGAAAAGACATGAACTATATCTCATTTTTCTTCTCCTAACAGCTTGCGATCATTTCCTCAGCTGGCGCGCCTCTGAGCATGAATGGGGAGAGAGACAAATGAGTCTCTTCAACAGCTGTTTCATGTGAGAACAATTCCACCCTGGAACTTCCTGCTGATATTAAGGGCTATTGTCACATCATGTGCTGTAGCCCCTTTCACATAACCTAACTTCTTTCACAAAATGACTGTCTTCAATGAACCTTCAGAAATGACTTAATTCTGTTACTGGCAGCTTTATATAGCAGAAACACTGGCAATTGATCCCTCCTGCTTGCTAGGTCATCCACACACAAATCATATTTTAAATAGAGACAAAGGCGGATACAGGGTGTATTCATACCAGGGAAGAATAGATATTGCAATGGATGTGCCGCATAAAGCAGAGCACATGCTCTCAAGAGGCAAGAGGGACTCTTGTGTTCCAAAACTGATTCAGAACAACTGCATTACAGTAACATTACCCAAATTGCCTTTGTTGCTTTGATTAAAATAAATAAATAAAAACTTTTGATTACCACAGCCAAATCTTTTATAAATCTGTCAGAGAGAGAAGTAGTGAGAGAGAAGTAGGTAAGGCTGAATATATCATTACATTATTTAAAGAAAAATTCAGTTGCAATTACCCATAAATGCTTACATGTGTGGTCCCTGGGTATTCAGTTCAGATTTTTCCATTGGAATAGATTTGCTTCATATAGCTTTAATTATCTTTTTTTTTTCTGGATATAGGATGCCATTCAAGGATGCAATGACAAACAAAATGGATCTCATTTCCTTCCCTGGGAAGAGGAGCTGTATCCAGCATTATTAGAGGTTACACAAGAAAGTGGAGCTCACAGCACACTCACAGCAAAATTTTTTTCTAGGCATATTGAAAAGTTAATGATAATTTTCTGAATTCAAACTTCTGCTCTTAATATCCATTGCCCTCCCATGCAAGAGAGAGAGCTAAATGGAAGGAGCTCTATCTGAATCCTCCTTTCACAGCCTTCCTGGGGAGTCATTTCCATTTCTCTCTCTTGCATATTACATTCTGTGGGAGACAAAGGTAGTGTGTGTTGCTGGGCAGAGGGCTGCATCGAGGTGGAGGCGAGCCTGGGGTAACACTCCAGGTTCTCGGGTTGCAGGAGCTATTGTTTCGGAGGTAGTGACATCGCAAACCATGTGTAAAGTGGTATGGTGCAATTAAAAAGGGACCTCAACCAAGGCAGCCAGAGCTGCTCCAAATCACAAAGTCATCAATCTGACCTACTCTTGGCAGTTACATGATTGTAAACTACAATGGCCTGTTGGAAATACAGTAATAAATATATTAAAATAAAATATAGTTAAAATGTGGGTTTCTATATAGCACTTGAAAAGCCTCAAATTTGAACATTCTGAGATGCTTCTCAGGGGTTTAATAGAGATTGGTTTTCTTAAGAATGCCTTAAAGTAACCAGGTGGTGGTGGTGCACACCTTTAATCCCAGCACTTGGGAGGCAAAGGGAGGCAGATCTCTGTGAGTTTGAGGCCAGTTTCTGCTACAAGAGCTAGTTCCAGGACAGGTCCCAAAGCTACAGAGAAACCCTGTCTCGAAAAACAAACAAACAAACAAACAAACAAACAAAAATCTTAAAGATTAAAGCCTGATTTAGAAAAAAATGTGTAATAATTTTGCTTGTGTTAAAAAACACTACAAAGACACCCAGATATATTTCCTAGCCTGAAGATAGTTGTAGCTATAGATACACCCTTCCTAAATGAATTTAAGGACACTTTTTGAATTTTATCAGAATTTCTTATTTTTAAACAAGTATGATCAAAGTTGTTAGCATTGAAAACAATAATGCTGCTTTAGTATCATCATCACTAAAATTGATAAGGAATATACAGGATTATTACAGTCTATTTAGCATGAGTAAAATGTTTACCAGAAAAAAATACAATGAAAATGATAAGAGAATCATAGAGAATTACTAACTTCTCTATCTGATCAAAAATACTAAATTTCTTTATACAAAAACTATTCACAAGCACACTGAAGTGACGAACTAAAAATCAAGCCATACCCATGACAGATATAAAGAAAGGTTAACATTCTGGCTAGTCAATTAAAGAAACACTAATCCCTTCAGAAGAAGGGATATGGACCATTAATTCTGTTCACTCTTTACTTGATCTAAATGCTATCATTTGGTCTAATGCTTGCTCGTCATCTCACTGGCTTTCAAAGGCCGCTTTTTCTTCAGCATGAGCTGCAGCTTCAGGATGCCCTTCTTCCCCCCCAACCATCAAAGCATCAGGGGGCTACCACTGGATTTTCCTTAGACAAGAAACCAAGTCAGAAGGATGGCATGGGAGCCTTTACACACATTTATTTGATTCCGTCTCCTGTCACATTTTATTTTATTTTTTTATATCACACTTTAAAAGTGATTAAGTGCTTCATCTTCACAAAAATTTCATTTCCTTTTAAATACAGGTCCTTTAGATATACAAAATAGGAATTACAGCCATGAATTATTGGAAAGGCCCCATGTCCCTTGCCAGCACTTGTAACTTTATAAAGGTCTACCTCTGGCCTCCGTAGTGAGGTGAGCGATGGAGCTGTACAGCTTCCCTTCCTGATGCTCTTCAGCTTCTCTCTCAGTGGCTTCTCTGGTCCCAGTCATTTTAGCAAGAGCTTATGGACAGGAGCAAATGTACTCACATCTTATCAGATGATAAAACATGCCATTTTCTGAAGGAAAGCAGCCTTGACCCATCTGAAGAGTCCCTGGCTTCCGTTTCCTTGTGGCTTCCTCTGGATAGCATGTTTTTTTTTTTATTTTTGCACACCTCACTTTTAATTTTATGTTCCTTCTTTTGTTAGCAAAGTATTTCCTTCTAGCCTTCCCCTCCTTACCTCCAAGAAGCCAATTTGCCTACAATTTTCTCGGTAAAGTCAATGGAAATTGCACACTTGAGACAATGGTGGAGGGTGCAGAGCAACACAAGAATCAGCCAAGAGTATATGAGGGTGTTATTGATATCTGTGTGTTTGTTCCTTCCCTCAGCTAAGTGTTTTTGCAAAAGCCCACTTGATGCAATAGCTCAGAAAGTGAACTATAGATCCAGCTGGTACACACCCAATTCCTTAAAGTGGTGTTATTATTTTTGTAAATAAAAGGATGCAGAATGACTATCCCCTACCAGAGAACAATAAGATCTTCTTGTTAGGTCTCAGGTGTAAACTATGCAGTATTTACTTGCTTACTTGAATTAAGATGCTGAATACAGGAGCTTTAGAAAGGTATACTGCTTTCCTGTTTTATTCTTTTTTATAACGAGGTTCTTCCATTTAGATTCCAGGTTTAACCATGCTTTCCTATGATGTGGCCCTGGTTTGGATAATGTTGGATCCTGGCATAGGATTTGTGTCTATAGAATGTATCTAGAGTTCTTGCATTTTAGCTACATAGGCTAGATGTTTAGATTGAAGGAACCTGGAGCTGATCACCTGCATTTTAAGTCAGTTCTACAATTTTCTGATGCATTACCTTGGGAAAGGTGTTTTTCTTCACTTTCCTTCTGTTCATCTCTATAATGGAGATGATAATATCACTTGCCATATGCATGGGCTAAAAGGGGTAGGACAGGGACTAATCGATCAATGCAAACAGAACTTGGGATATGGTAGAACCCATCATGGCTATTATTATTGCTATTGCCGATTGTGTGTGCTCCAGTTTGACTTTTATAGAAATTATTTTTTATTTCATGCATATGAGCATTTTGGTTGTATGTGTGAATGTGCACTTTGTATGCGTCTGGTACCTTTAGATGCTGGAAGAAGGCACTATCCTCTGGACCACAGTTATGGATGGTTGTGAGCCATCATGTGGGTGCTAGGAAATGTACTCTGGTCCTCTTCAATAGCAGCAAGTGTTCTTAATCACTCAGCAATCTCTCTAGGCCCTAGTTTGATGCTCAGAAGTTCAGCAAAGGCACTGGTGTTAAACACTTAGTCTCCAAGCTGTGGCCTTAACAAGAAGTAGGGAATTTGAGGCTGGAGAGAAGGCTCGGTGGCTAAGGGTACTTGTTGCTCCTCTAGAAGAAGAACATTCATTTCTCCTACATTTGCATCAGGATGCTCACATATGCAGCACCAGAGGGTGCTCACTTCTAGTCTCCATGGATACTCACTCATATGTGGCACATGCTCACATGTGCAAATACACATCAATGAAAATCAATATAAAATCTTAAAAATAACAAGATGAGATTAGATAATTGGAGCATGCCCTTGAAGGTGATTTGGAGACCTTAGTCCTCCCTGCCATGCCCCCTATTACAGTGTCCTGATCATCATGAGATGAACAATCTTCTCTGGCATAATATTTCTTGAACACTTAGGACAAAAACAGGTGTTTCTGATAAGGACAATGATTATTCAGGTTATTTCTGATATCTCATATCTCAACATGTTCCTCTTTGGAATTGTGAAGTTTCTTAATATTCCCCTTTTTAGATATAGTTCATTTTGTCCAGAGTGTTCTTTAAAGTGTTTAAAGTTGATTACAGTGTCATTAGCCATATTTGAATTATTCTATCCCAACAATTTCAGCACTACTGACATTGTCAAACATCTTCTTTGTGAGTAATTCAGTATTAATTTATTTCACTTTTATCCTCCTCTCCTTCTTTTAACCAATAGGGGCTTCATTTTTTGCTCGGTGATCACTCTTTTTATCATCATATTTCCTTCCCCTTCTGCAGAATTTATACAAGCACATATGAACTGAATGAGCTAACTAGAACTAGCTAGCATAGAACTAAAATGAGCTAACCTCTAAACTCATTTTCTTCTTCATAGGAACAATAATGACTTAGTTATCTTGGGCATTAAGAGCCATTGCACTCAGAACATAAAAGGCCAAGGAAAGTTTGCAATATTCTGCAAGTGCAAATAAAAGATGTGTAATGAAACCCTTAGCGCCTCTGTGATAATGAGAATAAAATCATGTTCGAGTCACTTTTTATACTTTTTGCTCAAGCCAATAGGCCTCTGTGACAAGTGTTTGTCTTTGGAAATACAGCCTTTAAGGAACACTGATGTGGTATAATTTTCTAATAACTTCTTCTCCATAAAGGCTTTAAGGCCAACAAAGCACACAAGGAATAATGCAGCTCATGTATTGTTTGGAGAACTCCTATCCTCTTATCAAAGCCTGTTTATTTGATTGTGTCTACTTTTGTACTTTTCTAATTTGTCAAGATTGGATTCAAGTAAAAGCAGTTAAATTCTAAAGCAGTGTTTCACAAGCTCTTTTTGGCGAACCCTTTGGCAAGCCCTGTCTTCAAAAAGTATCTACATTACGATTTATAACAGTAGTAAAATTATGGTTGGCAGTCACCGCAACATCAGGACCTGTATTAAAAGGTCTCAGCATTAGGAAGGTTGAGAACTCTTCTAGAGTTTTAAAATCCATTATTATTTCATGAGTTATAGATCATGGAACTAGTTCAGAAGCTGCATCTGTAATCAATACGTGTGCTGGTTATCTGGTTCTTCACTCTTCATGTGATAGGTATGCGCTTGGAGCGACTCGAGTGTCCCAGGAACTGACCTTGGAAACCCTTTATGACGCTGTTCTGCAGGTTAGTGTCAGCTCAGTTTGCTAGCCCACATCACTCTCCCTGGAGTCTTCTTCCCTTCACTGACAATCTTCTTATTACAGCTGGAGTGGCTGGAAACTCTTCCAAGAAAGAAAGCAAATCAAAAGCATCTTATAAGATGTGTGGTCTCTGCTACTAAAATAACAAAAAAACTCTAACTCAAAATTGCTGTTATCCATTCCAAAATAATTGACTTTGGAAGACTGTATACTTTCAAAAACTGCCATCCACTCCACTCACTGTCAGAACCCCAACACGTCCCTTTGGTTGTTTTGTCTCAAGATAGCTAGTGTCTTTTGAAGACAGAACGGTTTCGGGACAAAGTCAAAATTTACTTTGCCATCACTTGTAAAGAAGGTGAGAGCTGAAAATGATTAAATTTTCAGTTTAAAAGATTAAATCCAAGTAGCAAGAATGTTTAGACTAGGGAAGTAAAGTTAGTCAAGAAAGAATTTTGCTTTCTCTGCTTCTCCAAAACTAAAAATAATATAAAGCATGTATATGGATTGTGGGTGTTTGTGTACATACTTGTGCTTGTGTACATGTGATGGGTCTATAAATATACAGGTGGCTGACCGTGACCATTTTCCATATTTAAGGATGTCTTAAAACGTCTTTGGTGTTCTTGTGACATGTGCACGCCCTTTGCTCTCCCTGTTCTGTGGGCTAACCTACGAAACTGTTCCAACTTGCCCCAAGTAGACTACTACCATGGCCTAGTCCAGGCTCTTGCCTGCCTGGGCTCATCAGCAGTTCCATTGAAATGACCAAATGAAAGACGATGTGGCCTACTTCTCCCAGGGCTGCGGATTTCCATTCCCAAGTGTTCTTGTTCACCCATCTGCCTGCCTCGGGACTGGTGTCCGTTTCCACATGTTCTAACTTGTGTGTCTGTGCCTGGTGACAGGGGTGATTCTTTCCCAGTTTGTTCATCCATAAACTTAGCTTCTCTGTTCTTATTAAACGTACGCTCCAGAAAAGAGAATAGAAACACATCCTGAGCTTATTGCCAAACCCAGTGTGAAGGTGTGTGCCTTTCATGGAAACTTGGGACGAATCTCAGAATTTCCCTCCTGACATGGTCCCTAAGACCTGTCTATGTCACCTTTATGATCCTTCTGTTTATCATTTGAATACATACAGAGTAACATTTCTGCTTTTTTCCTTCGTTTGTTTTATAAACAATGTTCTTTCTTGATAGATACGTACTTTTTGTTTATTAGTAAATATACAGGAATGGCCACCAAAGTTCTTTCTTTTTCCAATAGCAACTATAGCTGACATTGGGGGCACTGCCTTAAATTTTCTCCTGCTGTGATCCCAAAGACTGCATATCTAAAGAGTTACAATTGTTGATATAGGAACACAAACTATAGAGCCAGCTGCTCAGAACTAAAGCTTACTTTCAGATTTTGCAAGCCCTCTTGTCTTACGAGGATGCCTTGAAGTGGTTCCTAGTCTGCTGATTTGCAAAATGGTGACAAAATCAGCTCATAAATTTGATCTAACTATGACCTATTGCTGGGCCCTAATGTCTTCCTCCGGAGAATGGGTGAAAAAGCCACAGTGTCAATGTCTCAGACACTGGGAGAGGTAGAAAGCATACAGCAGACTCATTTATTTAACAAACTGTGTGGGGGGGGGGAGGATTTTATACTCTCCTAGTACCCAGGCATTCAGGTCCATTGGCATTGTGTGGTTGCCCCTCATTGGCTAGGCACAATCAGGACCTCTGACAGGCAGAATCCAGTTTGGCTCCCCTCAGCCTGTTAGGTCTTAGCTTCACGAATGTAACATGTAGGAAGCTCAGTAAGCATCAATCAGCTACTGCCTGATTTTGTAGGTAAATTTTTCCTAGGACTCAGCATCCTGATGCCTTCATTTGCTGTCTGTGGCTGCTAGTCCACTGAACTCACTAATGCAGCAGAGCTTGCACTGCCTGGAGCCTAGTGTGTTTCACAACTGCATCTTTATAGCAAAGTCTACTGATCCTGATTTACAAGGTCTGATGCTCAGTACTCAAGAACATCTGATGCTTTTTAAACCTCAAATCTTGGCCATAGTTACCCATTTTGGCTGTTTCTCTCATGTTCAACGGTGTGGTTCTTCTGGCTATCTGTTTATTTCCTTCCCCGCTCTACTATTTCCTTACAGCCTCCTTTCCATTTCTTGCTCAGACATCTTATTCTCAGACACTGCTATTCTCAATCACATTTGCTCTACTTACCTTGTGGAGCCTGTTGAATCTCTTCCTCATGCTCACTGCCTTGTTGATTTCTATCCCCAAATTGTTACCTACAATCTGATCTTTCTATGGCTTTTAGACTTGACCTTTGCAGAGCAGCCTTTTGAAAACTCCACTAGAAGCACTAACCTTCTTTTCATGTTCCATATGCCAAAGCTAAACCCATACCATTCCTAAGACTACTCAATCACCTGCATCTTCCAGTTTTCGATGTTTTACTAGAGGGATGTTTTGAAAAGTACATAGAAAGATAAAAATGACAATTGTTTCAGGGCCACAGATTTCCAATTCATCTCTTTTGTTAAAATTTCCAGTCAACAAGGCCTTGAATGTCATTTCCTCTCTTGTTTCAGGTCCACTAATATACAATTGTTCCTACTCTTCTCTGATGGCCTTCCACCTCTCACCCAACACACCCACATGAATTCTGCCAATCATCTTCTAGATGATCAGTTTCTTAGAGTCTTACTAACAGCTATGAGTCAGTTTATGATTGTAAAATATTCAATTTATCAGAAAACAAATTAAAAGTGGCCATATACTACATGCGATTCATAGAGACATAGCACTTGCAGAGAGAGAAATGGTGTTTTTGAGTTAGGCCAGTCACATGGCCAAAATTCAACTGCATGATGAATAGAGAAAGGGGACTTCAGACAAAGATTAAGGCAGGGGTTCTCAACCTTTCTGATGCTGCAATCCTTTAATACAGGTCCTCATGTTGTGGTGACCTCCAACCATAAAATTATTTTGCTGCTACTTCATAACTATACTTTTGCTACATTTGTGAAACTTAATATAAATATATAATATGCAGGGTATCTGATATATGACCCCACCCAAAGGAGTTGTGACCCACAAGTTGAGAATGCCAGAAAAAAAATGTGTGATTCAGCTCTAATCAGCACCCCAAACACGAGGGCTGAAGAAGACCTAGAGGAAGTCTTTGCGAAGTCTGACTCAGACGAAGGGTGGACGTAAAATGAACTCATGACCTAATAGAACCTCATAGAAGTTTGTATTTGAAATTGCGATGTTGCTTCTCCTCACTTGAGGCATGGACAGATTTCTAAAACAGCAGCAGCCATCTCGATCCTCAGAGAAGTGGAACAGTCATACATGTTTCCCCATGATGTTTATCAACACTGTATAATCTATTATAGATACCCCTCAAGAATTACTGCAATGGGGAAATGCTCCATAAACTCTTAGAATGTTTGTTCATTATCTTCAAAACATTCAAGGTTTACATGGGAATCTCTCCTCTTTCAGTACACGCACACACACACACACACACACACACACACACACACATGAACACATAATGCAATAAGATATGTATTATTTTGTATGGAACAGTAGTCATGTGCTATTTTTCCGCTACCAGGAATTACATAATTCAATATAACAAAATGCAGTATGTTCCTGGCAATAACTACCTTGCCACGCAACATTCTGTGTGTCACCTTATCTAATTATTGAAGCATTCTTTTATTGTACATGTTATTATCTGTCTTCAACAGCTAGAGACCCAGACTGAGGGAAATGAAGCCATGCATATAGTGTATTAGCTTGTAATTACCAGAGTCAGGATTTCAGCACAGATTAAAACTTTCTAACCTAAAATCTGCAGCATTAGCCATCATCTTATAGACTTTTGCTTGTATCTGCCGCATTTTCTACTTCAGCATCTAGCACATGTGTGCCCTTGGCATATTTATTCTAGAGTGAGACTGTCTCTTCCCCAACTCATTGAATCGACCCCAGTGTGCATGTCTTTCTAATATCAAAACACTTGTATCCATTGGCATTTGGCAACACTTCCAAATCCACAAATATCATCCTCGTTCTGCTTTCTAATACCACACACAATAAAACCTTCCTTTATCTTCCCCCTGAATTATCATGTGAACCTCATTTTGAAGGATTTGTTTAGAAATACAATTAAAATGTTTTCTACAGGTTTAGGCCAAGTTGGCCTAGATCCTAAAATCCACTCTGAGCAAAACCTCCAGGAATATATGTTCACAGAAAGGTTTGCACCCCGGGATCCCCTCCCACTTGCTTTGACCTGATATTTTGCTTATTCTGCTATGAAATTCCTCCGAGGAGGGAAACAGTAGCTTGCCTCATTAAGACTCATTATTTACAAGATGTTGACAAATGTTGGCATTTATCCTGTTAACATAATAAATGTGAGAAAAATGACCATTTGGCATAGATAGTCCAGTGCAGAATGCAAACACGGCAGAGAATGAGGAGGGTTTGTTCTGTCTAAGCAGCATCATTCAGGGCCACATATTAGAATAAATATGTTTTGGAAAAATAATTATTTCTTCTTTGTCCCACAAATACAATTTCTCTCTCTCTCTCTCACTCTCTCTGCCTCTCTCTCTCTCTCTCTCTCTCTCTCAGAAGCTGACAGAGTAGTTTAATACAGAATCAAAACCAGAGCCCAGAAAAATATATATACAAATATTGCTTAGTTATTTACTCTAATAAAATGTTTGAATTTTTGTACCTTTGGAAAAAGAAACTATTATTTTTGCTTGATCTTTGTAACATTTGGTTATAATTTAAATTCTAAATGTAGTCACTTGATAATAAAATAACTATAATATTCAAATTTACATACCCATAATAATAAAACAAAATAAGTGAAGGGAATAAGATTGTAAAGTAGGAATTACAAAGATTTATTTTTTTTTCTTGAATGAACAGGATTGAATATCTACTAATAAACATATCTAAGAATTCAACTTGTTTAAATTTAAAAAATTTAAACTTGAAACCTGGTGCGGGAGAATTGTCTGTATTCTGTCAATCATGATTTAAATAAACGCTGATTGGCCATTAGCCAGGATGTATAGGTGGGACAACCAGACAGGAAGTAGAGGCAGAGCAAGGAGAATAGGAGAATTCTGGGAAGCAAGAAGCTCTTCCTGGGACTCCTGCCTAGACCACCGAAGAAGCAGGATGTGACCTGCACTGCTGAGAAAGGTACTGAGCCATGTGGCTAACATAGATAAGGATAATGGGCTATATAAGTTATAAGAGCTAATACGAAGCCTGAGCGAATGGGCCAATCAGTTTATAACCTAATGTAGACTCTCTGTGTGATTTTCTTTGGGATTTGCTGGCTGTTGGAACCGGGCAGGATGGAAACCCCAACCAGCAGGCCTGTCATACTACAGACACCAAGCTTCTAGATACACACATGAACTTTACACATATATACATGTACATATACATACAAACTCACACATATGCATATGCGCATACACACAAACTCACACACATGCATGCACACATACACACAAAGTCACACTCATGCATGTACACATACACACAAATGCATACACACATACATAACCACACATATACACACAAACACATACATGAACGTACACACAAACACAAGCAAACACACACATACAAACTTTGGGGGAATTATCATAGCTCCAGCCTGACTTTCATAATTGGGTCCTAGTGTACTGGGCAGTGTAAGCAAACCTGAAAACTTCAGCATTAGGAACTATTCCATGAGAGACCAACACAAAAACAAGAGCTGTGTGACCACAATTGAACAAGACAGAAGAATGAATTGTCTAGATCACATAGCAGCCAATGCCTCTGTGCCCTGTCTACAAGGACTGCTGTTATGTGAGCAACTGCCAATGTGTTTAGCATCACCAGAGTCTTCCTCCTTTTGTGGAAGACTGTTAGAATTCATGGTTACAGCATCACCCACCCTTTACCAACAAGACCCTACCCAGTATAAAACCCTGCTTTCTCACAATAACTACAGTTCCACCAAATGCAAATCCAATGCCTGCTAGGATTTTGCAATGCCCTCCTACTGAGGTGTCCGTGGTTCCCTCTGAGTTGAGCAACACATCCGCTTTCTTCATTGCTGGTCTTCTCTAGTGACCTTGGACCTGAAGTCTTGATTGCGTACAGAAAACAGAGCAGCACTTTCCTTAATACAAACTGACCACCCTGGGAATCACTTTGGAATTAAGTGTTTATATTTGCAATGGTTTCTACCTACCTATAGCTTGGATCATTTTTTTTTTATAGTGTCTATGAGAGGCATGTAGATTTGGGCAGAAAAAGAAACTAAGAAGAAAGAAGATAAGTGCCTCCATGGTTGACATTTAAAATTAATAACATCATAGACAGAACCCCCGTTTTTCTGGCTCTTTCCTCCAAGCTTCATCTTAGAATATGAAATTTGATTAAGATATTTCCAGCTATTTCAAACACAGTGGATGTTATTTATTTGTCTCTATCTCTAACGTCCTGGAGGCTCCATGAAGGCAATAGCCTCGAAGTACCTATTTGTATGCAATGATTTCTTAGCTACTCTCGAAGGAGTTCACTGACTTACTGACCTTATCTAGGGCATGAACCAGCAAGGACATCTGATTTACTGGCAGGAGGAATGGAATTCTAGGGCATGTGGCAATCTGCATTATAGTCAAGAATTCAATTGTAGTAGCATGCTTCTGTGTATCAGTACCAAGGCAGGCACAATCTAGAGCTAATAGTTGTAATGTTTACTGTGGACTCGTGCACTCTTAGTAGGCATCCTAAGGTTGTTGCAAACTTGAGATGCTCTTAAATGATGGGAATTATTATGTCATTGTTCCTTCTTTGCAATTTAGAAAATGGTAGAATGCTTTGGTTGTAATGATATTTCAAAAAATTACCATGAGAACAATAAGATGAAAAGAATCTGATAATACTAATTTACAAGTGATAAAAATAAACCAACATACAGAATTAGAATTTTTGGTTTTCCTTTTAAATATTTGCCCTTAAAAACTATACAAAACTAAACTAAAAACAAACAAACAAACAAGCAAACATAAAAAACAAAGACTTTCAGCGTTTATTGTATCTTCAGCACTTTAAAAATAATCTAATGCATCATCATTTAAATGATACTACCATTGTTTACAATATACACAGATTTTGTTAATGATACTTTTATTTGGCATCAACACTTGTAATTTGTTCTCAAATATAATTGATGATGAAATAAATTAGAAGCAATTAAATAATGCTTACTGGTATTATCAGTTGTATCCAACAGGGATTTAGAATAAATAGGAGGCTTGCTTGGATCTCACTTCTATTTGATGTCCAAATGTGCTTTTTTTATGGTGTTTCCAGCTGCTCCACAGAGCATACTTAACAAGCAGCCATGTTAGGTGCTATTCTTGTGAGTACTAAATTCATTTATCCATTTACTTTTAAATATACCTGACAAAGACTTGAGAACTTTTGGCTGCTACTAGGTACTTTGCCAGGTGCTGTTGGTCACACAAACCCCATTCTTCAAGGTTAAATGATGCAATTCACAGAAAGTAGACAAGTGACTTGCTAAGGTCACCCATTTGTGCTTTAGTCTCTGAAGGAAATGACATGTGGACATTTTTACTTTAAAACTAAGTTAGAATTTTTTCCTGTACACCTCTGTCACTCCTGTGCCCCCTACCTCCTCACTAGGACATTCCCATTCACTCAGCTCACCCTAGGTTACCATTAAGTGGACCTTAAGAAACAGTATGCGCAAATGTAGTATTCCCAGCGAATGGTAGCTGGACTCTGCAACTCATTCAGCATGGATTCCAGGGAACACTGTCATGCAGATATCTCCAACTTGGGACCGCTGCAGCTCTGCGATGCGAGCCTTCTACAGGTCGCTTGCAGTTGGAATACAGAAACAAACCCGATGGGACTTTTAGGGCTCACGGTCCACTTGGAAATAGCGGATCTCTGTCTAGCTGTTAAACTCACTTTCCTTGAAAGACATCTTGGAAACAACCTTGTCAAATGCTTCCTGAGCTATGTCTGAAGGACTTTGTGCTCTGAGGTATTTGAGTCAGAGTTTTCTGGACACGCAGCTATTCACATGTGGTTATTTGAATGATTGTAGTCTAGAGTCAATTCATCCATACCAAGGGAAATTTAACAGAATTTTTAGGGAAGATTTCGGTTCTATTCACTTTCTTTCATTTTTTTTTTCATGGTGAGGAAATGAACATTTAAGACATTTCTTATCCCACTTAATATTCTCAGGCACACTTTCAGGGAGAATATGAAAACAAGCCTGAAACTACTTTCTTACATTATTTGAACATATTCAGGTGCAATTTCATTAGGAATGAACATGTTCAGTAACAGGGCTTGAGTGCAGTCATCAATGTTTAACCCAAAGAGCAACTGGGTAGAATAATCCATCCACATCTCTGAAGGTAAATCTCTAAACATGATCTCGCTTCGGAGTGAATCTTCCTACTGTAAATTTATCTGGGGATGAATTGGGGTTTTATTTCAGAAGACAATCCTTAAGTACATTCGAGTAAGCGATGTGGAAAGACATGTTCTACCCTTGGAATGGCAATAGAGAATGCCGTCTCCCGTCTTGGAAAACCAGAGGCCTTAGATTTGTGCTGGAGCCATAATCTCATTTTAGAGATAAGGTGCTTATGGAAATGGATATGTGAATATTTAGAAATTGGAAACTGCAAAATCAGGCCACCTTATTTGTATTCTCTGGTATAAACCCACATTTTCTCTCACGCTTTCGTTTGTTTTGGGGGAGATGGCCAACTTAGAATGAAAGACTAGCCGCTGGATTAGATCGGACAGCTCCAGCATGGGGAAAACTCACCATGTGGCTTGAGAAAGCTCATTCTCTGACTTGAGTCATAGAGAACAAGGTGCCTTCCTGAAAACAAAAACAGACAGACACTTGTGCCAGGCCCTCACACTGTGTGAGCCAGAACCGTGAGGCTCTGAATTTGAAAGCGAAGTAAATTTCATCTGTGAGATGAGAATAAAGTGCGGCAGAGAATCTCTCAGGGCCCCCTCCCCCGACTCTGTTTTCACAGCTGGTTTATAAACATTTGATCACTGATGGAGGAAAAGCAGGACACTGAGGAGTTTAGCCTTCTGCTGACTGGCACATTCGTAGACTCCTTCACTAACCTAAATTTGAACAAGGCTTGAGTCTGTCGACTTAGAATGTTCTCCATTAAATTTGAGAAAATCAAGGTAAGTACTCAGTTTTGGATTATATGAGCGTTTTTGGTTTGTTTGTTTTTACATAAAACCGTGGCACATTGATGGCTGTTTCAGATCTACAGGGTCAGGTTAAGCAGAAGTATTTGTTGGGATATTTACAGAGAAGGTAGTGTCAGTGTCTTTCACCAAGTGGCCTCAGTCAATGATAGCACTTGAGAGGGGATGGAAAAGTCTGCTTACTCTCCTCTGTTTCTTTAGAAATGCCAAGTACTCCTGTTCTTACAAGGGTCAATTAGCAACATTAAATATATTCTGATCTGAAAATGAATTGTCTAGAATTCAACAGCCTATTAGTGACAATTGAACAAAGTCAACCATGACTGTCTGCTTGAAACGGGTACAAATAAAGCAAGTTGTTAAGTTATGGGAAACACAGTTAACAAGATATTTTTTTTAAAGCCTTGTTATAGCAGAAGCTATTCAGCTAATTACACTCAGAAAAATAGCCACTTCTTGCTTTGTAAGATGCAGGTATCCCTTCAAAACAAGTCCAGCTAGGGTAGGATGTTCTTTTTAGCCGAGCTCTTTTAGTTATTCTCCTGGCCACTAAGAAGACATCTACTTAGGTATTTCCAAATTCCTACCCCATTTCTGGGAGCTTGCCACAAACAACATTGGAGATGAGTAAGCCTTAGGGACTAATCACTATTAACCCACAGACATCTCTGCAAAGAATGGCATTTTATGTTGTTACCTGTCTTTTTCATTTGATGGAAATGGTTAAAATCAAATTAGAAGTCAGGGACTGACAATGATAACTATGAAGTATTTAACTTCTTGTGGGGAAGACGAACTACATTTCTAAGGACCCAGCTCTTTTTAGGCCGGATCAGTCAACAGCGCAGTGCACAATCTGTCCTGGGGCTGACGCCCAAACTCCAACGTCTAAGTTTCTTCTTCTCATCTCTTGCTTCTACTGTCTGACCAGACGGGAGTAGAAATGTGTGAAAATGAAATACTATGTTAAAGCAGGAGTTAGCAGTCCTGCCTGTTGTGACGTGGACAAACTTGGGTGATACCATAATAGGTGAAGAGGATCAGGAACAGAAAATATCAGCATGGCCATTTATATGTTTGCCTGTATTTATATATAGAATATAAAGATCCTGGAACACATAGCAATACAGAGAATTGTTACCAGGAGTGGGGAGTTGAAGGAATGGCATTTGTGTACTCCCATGTATGAAATCCAGTTACAGAGGTGCATTTATCAAGGACAGTGGACTGTGACAGCCTTCCCTTAGCCCACAGGTATTTCCTTAATGCTATAGAACAGTGGTTCTCAACCTTTTCACGCTGCAAACCTTTAAGACAGTTCTCCACATTGTGGTGATTCCCCAACTATAAAATTATTTTTTTGCCACTTTATAACTGTAATTTTACTATTGTTGTGAATAATAATGCAAATACCTGTGCTTTCTGATGGTCGTAGGGGATTCCTGTAAAAGAGTCCCTTGATCCCCAAAGGGATCACAAGCCACAGTGGTTGAGAACCATTGATATAGACAGTGTGAGGAGGGTCTGAACGCACCAAATTGGAAAGAAACATGTTAAGTACTACACATTTGGGAATTTAATCTAGCAAATAACAGAGTGAATTAGAAAAAGGAAGAACAAAAGATTCTTAGTGCCAGCAGGAGGCAGTGACAAGGAAGGTGGTTGAATATCAAGACTTCTGAGTGTTAATATGGGGAATACCTCCAAAGTTTTATGACTACTGAGCAGGAAATGATCTCATACAGGAATGGAAATAGCTTGAAGATGGGGTCACAAATAAGCCTAGGACTAATAAAATGGAGAGCAGAGGATAAGTCACCAAGGTTAGATTCTTGACTTATTCTGGATTGAGAAGCAAGTGAGAAGAAATTTTTAAGAAAAAGCATCTCTTCTTCAAAATATGGCCTAAAATAAATGCTAATCTGGCAAGTATGTGAGCCTTTCAGGTCATTGCCGCAAAAATCCTACCCTGCCTCAGTACCTAGACTCAATGGTGGTAATATGAGCAAATTCAATCTATTGAAACGTGGAATGTGAAAAGTTAAACAAATATTGATCAAAACCACTCACCATGATCTTGGTTAATAATGGCAGTCATTCAAATACTCACATGGTCAAATATAAACAAGAATTACTTGTCACTGAGAGTGCCAGGTAAACAGTGTCATCCATGCCAATTAACAACACTACACATTTTAAGGATCTTAGTGCAGTTACTAGGTACAGTCTTCATTTTGGATTTGGCAAGTTTTATGTTAAATGCTGGCTGCAGGTCTATGCTAACCTCAGAATTCAGAGAAATGCAAACTCCTACTCAGTTCAGTTGTAAATGTGTCTCAAATTCACATGGTAGGCTTGGGGCTGCTTTGACTTTTGCCAACCCGATTCAAGCTCGGGGCATGTGAGAAGGGAATCTCCATTGAGAAAATGCTCCCATCAAATTGGCTGATAGGCAAGCTCATGGGGCATTGTCTTGACTGATGATTGATGTGGCAGGGCCCGTCCACCACAGGTGGTGCCACATCTGGGTAGGTGGTTCTGCACTGTGTAAGAATGTAGGTGGAGAAAAGTGCTTGAAGCAAGCTAGTAAAGGAAAAGTCCTTTTTGACCTGTGCTTTGGTTCTTGCCTCCAGGTTCCCACCCTGTTTGAGTTCCTATCCTAACCTCCCTAATCGGTTGACCATGATCAGGCCCACCTCAGGTTGCTTTTGGGTTTATTGTAGCAATAGAAGAAAAAACTGGGACAGATTCTCTAAAGACTTTGCTTTTCCAAGCAACACAATCTATTTTTCCCAACTTGGTTTTGGGTTCTTGTATCAAAATCTTTTGAGTCAGTGGAGATGTTTGGGTTACAAGAGGAAACTAACGTGTATTGGGCTCAGCGCATTCTCTAAAGGAATTTCCCTAAAGCAAACCTTCACTATCGGGGCTGGAGAGATGGATCAGTGGTTAAGAGCGTTGCCTGCTCTTCCAAAGGTTCTGAGTTCAATTCCCAGCAACCACATGTGTTCACAACCATCTGCAATGAGGTTTAGTGCCCTCTTCTAGCCTGCAGGGATACATGCAGGCAGAACACTGAATACATAATAAATACATAAATCAAAAAAAAAGAAAAGAAAACCTTCACTATCAACGACAGCATCTTGAACACAGAACACTTGTCTTCAAGCTGGCAAGGCCAACTCAATCTAAGTGTAGTGTGCATGCTTTAAAACATACTTATTTCTTTGTGTTTTATGTGGATGAGTATTTTGACTGCCTGTATACAAGTGCACCAGGCACATGAAGTGTCCATAGGAGAGAGAGGTGGGCATCAGACCCCTGGAAATTAGTTAGGGAAGGTTGTGAGCTGCCCTTTGGGTGCTGGGAAGTGAACCTGGATTCTATGTAACAGAAGTCAGTATTCTTAATCACTGAGCCAGCTCTTCAGTCCCAGAGTCCTATATTTTTGAAAGTAGGCTTTAAAAATAACATTATAGTGAGAATAGAAAACATCTACCTTAGTGAGTGGCAAACAAAGTAGAATAAAATGTATTGAGATAGACACAGTGTCCTTATCTGAAACTCTCTTCCCTAACCTAAAAATCTATTTCTAGATCGCTGTCCTTTTTACAGTGATTCTTTATAATTAGCCCTTTATAATGGGGCTAGGAGTTAGTTTTCCTAATTGTGGGTAGAGAAAATGACACGGGATGGACCTCATGAGATAATAGCCTGACAGGATTTCAATCAGAGAGGACTGCTCTCTGGGCTAACATGAAGCCTAAATGCACTGATGATTCAATGCTCTAGGCTACCTGCTTTTGGGAGGCCCAATCAGAGTCCCATCAACAGAGGTCTGATCAAGGAATAATCTTTCAGGTTAGCCTGCAAGCCCCTATTGTGTTGTGTAGAGGATTGCTTCTCTCTAGGAATATACCTGTGGAGACAGACACCTCTCCTTATCATTATAGACTTCTCCCAAATCTAAATCATAAGATCTCTTATATCAATAGGTATTGAAAAATATGGTCATTTCGTGTACTTTATATGTGAGAAGCAGTTCCTTCCTATTGTAAGTCCATTTTATTATTAACAGAGAAAATTGTATTCCATCATTTAACATCCTAGTAAAAAGGCAGTGTGCAATTTGCCAAATTCCTTCAGAGTTGCCTAGAAATGCCTGATCTGCCACCAATCAGTGGAAGCTAACGCACATTTTAAGAGAAGTAAATCTTGAAGCTTTCACAAGGTCTCAGAGTTATGCCCTTTCTTGCCCTCCCCATTTATATCTCTGGATTAATCATAATTTCTGGTGCAATTCTTTCGAAGTTATTAATAATATTTGAGACATTGGGTTAGGCTCAGTGCACAGAGAAGTTTAAATGCAGATTTTTTTCCCCTTCTCCATCAGCCAGTATGATCCTGGAGGCAGGGGTGGGGGGAAGCATGCAAAAATAGCACCGAAGTTACAAAGCCAATATTAGATTTTTGTTCTAAAATGAATCTCCATGATGCCTATCTTAATGAACAGGAGATAGAAATTTCTTTTAATTAAACAACTTATTGTTTCAATTAAACAGACTTGCTTTTGTTTGGCGGCATCCTTTAAGTATGGGCAACTTTTGTCTTCTGCATCCTGCTCTTTGCTGTTGCTTCTTAGCTGACAGTTTGTGAGCAAATAGAAAGGTGGCTCAGGCATCCTCATTGCTCCATTTCAATACAATGCTGGTATCTGATCTTTGACTCATTAAATGACAAGGCCTGTCATCTTTGCTACTGCTTAACATTACAGCCCATCCCCTGTCGCTCTCACACACATTGTTCCCCGCAACATTGCTGAGCAGTAAGCATGATAGAACAGAAATGAGCTTGGGGGCAGCAATAAAAATGACTTCCTATCTAGCCCACAAATATGATGCATTTCTGGATCTCAATTATTTGAACTATGGGTCACTTTGTACCCATCAACAAAAAAGCCCTAGGTGGGCTTGGTGGCATGCTCCTTTAATCTCCGCACTGAAGTTGCCAAGGCAGATGGCCCTCACTGAGTTTGATAACAAGTTCCAGGGCAGCCAAGGCAGCATAGGAAGACCCTATCTCAAAACACAAACCCCAAATCAACAAATCCAAACAGGAACCTCAATACTTATTAAGTGAATGTTAATACATCTATATAGATTGGAATGTAGACATGGAACCTAAGAGTTAAAAGATGTGCTTAAAATGTGTGTCATGATATTATACGTGCTCTTAGTGATGTCTAAAAGATAAGGCAGATTTAATTCAGTGGAGGTCCATGCCAGTCTATGTGTTGTATGTATAATGCTGCAGAAATGTCGAGTAAGGGAACCTGAGCCTCTGCCTGGGAGTAGGCAAGCATGGAGCAGCACATGTCATCAAGTTAGTGCCTTCTCTGAAGGAAGCATGCATTTAGGGTGGGCTAGTCAGCATGAGGAAGGTGATTTATGGTGGGGGCCCAGGATGGGTTGCTGTGGAAAAGCCCAGCAAAGACAAGGGTTGGAAGCACATTGAGCAGCTTCACTCCCCACCAGGAAATGATTGACACCGCGTGGAAGGTAGTGATAGCCTCTTACACAGTTGCTGGCTTTTCTAGAAGTCATTCATTCATCAGGGACTTTTTTCCTTTACCTCTGCAACTTTCATTTACCCCAGAGACTGGCAAAAGGATGTGCCCAGTGGAGAACAATGCAAACCCTGGCCATCTCCAGCAAATCTACCCTCTGGGAGCTGCCCTTCTCTGGATTCCTATGAGATGGCGCTGGTGGCCAATTCTCATGCAGTGAGATGAGCCATTATAGCTCTGAGCAGTCCTTCACTTTAGCAAGGAGTACTCACTTTGAATTCCAGAAACAGTGTTAACTGTGCACTGTTGAGAAAAATTGGAGGGGCACCAGGACCGAGTCTTAGTATCCCAGCTCTTCAATGAGCAAATCTTGTCAATGTTTCGTGAGCTTCACCTCCTATTGTAATAGTGAAGGTTTTAACTGGGCCTTTCGAAAGTCACACTCATCAATTATTTATGATTTTATATTTGGTCTCAAACTGGGACCACTTATTTTTTTCTCAGGATAAGATATAATTTATGAAAAACTGAAAGAAATTTTTTAAAAAATGCCAAATAACTTTTAAAGATATCTAGCTACTTGTGATGCTGAGGCAAGAGGCTAGAAAGCTCCAAGCCTATCTGGGCAATAGAGTGAATTCAAGGTCACGTAAATAGCCACCTTATCTAGACTCCTGTTTATTAAAAAATCATGGAGGACAGGGGTTAGAATTCCATGGCAGAGTGCTTACTCGACATGAACAACGCCTTGGCTTCAATCCTTAACATGAAATAAAATAAGATAGCAAAAAAAAAAAAAAGAATCTCTTCCCTATTTTCCCCACCATTTCAGTAGGGAAGCCTATAAAGTCTGTGATAGTGAAGGCAGCCAGGCTAGCATCACTGGCTAGGGCTTTAAACTCGGTCCTTAGGGATACCCAGCCCCATGTTCAGGTGGCTGATGATTCATATTAACCAAGAAAAGCACCTAAGTATTAAGAGTAGAATTGAGAATTTGAATTTGAAGATCATGAGAACACAAAAGCCTGAGATGGGAGGTTAAGATCCTTAGAAAAATTGGAACCCTGTTGGCCTGCCCTTAAAGGACATCCCCTGATTTCTACCATCCTTCACAGAAAACGGAGTGGGAGTCTAGTTCTTAGAAGCTCAGCTTCTTGCTCTTCTGATAGGCCCACAGACAGCACTTCCGGTTAATTAGTCAAATTGACTGAAAATTTAATTACACATGTTTCTGTTCAAAAGGGAGTTAGAGTGATCACACATGCCAGGGGTTTAGGGATACCCAGAAGAGGAGGCCAAGTTTGTGATTGCCCAAAGATTGTGGAAATTTATGATCTGATGTAAAAGAAAACACTGTCTTCTTTCCCACCAACAGTTGAGTGACGCTTACAGCCAAAGGGAGGAGTTAAAGAAGCTCCACCTTTATGTGGTTTAACCTCAGCTAGACTAATCATTGATTATTTTTCTTTCAATTTTCCTACAAATCTGTCATTATAGCACATGGCCCTCATACTCAGTGGTTACAGATGAAGACTTTTGACGTGGTTGGTGTTAATTCCCAACTTGATGAACTCAAGATTCTAGATTCGTGGACTTACCTGTTGGGAGATTATCTTGATTAACAAATATGGGAGCATTCACAGCAACTGTGGGTGTAACCATTCTCGGAGTGGGGATCCTAGGCTCCCTAAAATGGAGACAGTGGATTGGTAGGGCAACAAGATTGCATTCATCAGCCTCCATTTCCTGATTGGGCATGCCTTGTGATGTGGATGCTGCCTTAACTTCCTGCCAGGTAGGGTTAGACCTTTGACTGAGAGCTGAAATAATCCCTTGTTTCCTTAAATTGATTTTTGTTGAGGTATTTTGTGAAAGCAACAGAAAAAGAAACTAAAAAAAAATTCAAAAGCAGCTAAATGGAAAATTAAGCCTGTGCTTTCATTATTCAGCAACATAATCCCAATAAAACCAAACACATACAGGATCTCTCAAACTCTTTTATCCTTTTCCCCTGGTCTCTCTTTCTCACTCTCATTTTCTTTCTCCTTCACACACACACACACACACACACACACACAAACACACACACACACACTTTCTCTTACATAAACACATACAATTTTCTTTTCTTTTGTTCTTATAACTATTACACACACATACACACCATACATATACACATCCCTGTCTTACATGCATACAATTCATCTTTTCCATTCGTAAATGAATATATACACACAGAATAGACTAGAGTCCTTGGCTGCCTACACTCATTCTATCCCCTAAATTTAGAAAAATACATTTGTTTAAACTTAGAAAAACTACAATTTTACCAGAATTAAAAAAATACACATAAGATTTTTTACTTACTGGTTTATTCATTCTAAAGATAAAGGAAAATAATTAGAAGTTATGGTTTCCCTAAAGTTAAATACAGAAATGATTAATAAAGATTTAAGGGGAAAATCTAAATATGAATTTAGTTCTCTAAAATCCACATCTCATCAAATTCACAGCAGAAATAACTGAATATAACAAAGATTTTTAATTGGATTAGCATTGATATAATCTCTTGAGTACATTCATTTTTCAGATAAAGGCTTTGTCTGTCAGCTCAAAAAGAAAACATTACCCTGGAAAACATTAGGTTGGGAGCATTTCAAACGTTTTCTTATTCATAAGGTAGCAGACTTTTCAGACAAAGTATCACAGGGAGCGTGTGCAGAGAGCATAGGGCCACATCTTTCCATCTTTGGAAGATGGAGAGAAGGAAGGGGAATGAATGTAGCTCATCTTTCCAGATATCGCTCCTGCCATCAGACACAGACCGTCATTAAAACAGTGGCCTGCGTTTTGCAGGTGTGGAAGGGTTAGGTAATGGTGATCCTGGCTGCTCTCTTGGGCTCTGCTCTGGCTAGTGAGCTTACCTGAGATTTGTCCTGAAGGAAAGCGAAAGCCCTACCTCTGTCCTTTTGTATAATAAACCAAAGCTCATGGGAGGGCAAAGCTGACATTGTTCCTTTTCTAGTGTTACCAAGGCAATTGGAGGTAGATCCAGTGCTGACCATATGGCAGGGGTCCATCCTCAGTGGTCCCTAAGGTTGCTGGTCCCCTCTAATATGGCCACCTGGGAAAGTTTTTATGTGCATTGTTTTCTGTTACTTGAAATATTCATACGGCCTCTCCTATGTTAAGTAGGTATGAAGTCTAAGCCTGCAAACATTCTCCTATAATTGTGGTTCATGCCCGAGTATGTGGGCTTTGTTCATGGAAACACGAAGAGAGTCTTTTCAATGTGACACTAGTATGTCTTCATATACGTTCCTTTGTACTCCAAAAATTCCACATTGGTTTTCTATCCCTACACAACAAATCGCTAAAAATGCAGTGACTTAAACAAGACTTGCAAATTTTCATAGGTCAGAATTGGCGGAGCATAGCTGGAGGCTTTATCTAGGTCGCATGCATCTGAAATCAAAACGTTAGACGAGTGTAATCTCATAAGCACCTTGGGGGACTTTCCTGAGTTCATTCAGGTTATTTTCAGAGTTCAGTCTCTATAGGCTAGAGCACCAGTGCTCAGCAAGTGACGTCTCAGCCAACAGAGGCTGCCCTCGGGTAATAGTCATGTGTCACTCTTATAACTCAGAAAAGATCTTCCTTCAGGATGTTCAGATGGAGTAATAAAATGCATTCAATCAAGAGAGACTATCCAGTCCTGCTCGTAGGTCCCTCACAGTCAACCAAGAATTAGATAGGTGTGTACTCCAGGTGGCCGGATTCTGAGTTCCACAGCCATGTGCCAGTTGAACTCATCATGGCCTATGTTTTATAATAAACTTACCCACACCAATGTTAACTGGAAAGAACTACAAGAGAGGAGTATAGATTTCTTCTAAGTCTTTGATGACTTCTTGCTGGATGTTTTCATGCTCACACAATTGCAAACTAGCCTCTGTTGCTCATCTGTTTACTTTGAAGTATGCCTTCTCTCAGTAGTTTCCAGTTTTTGCCTTGGTCTTATGGTCATGTTCTTGTGGGATTCCACCACCGCTACAGCTAAAGGACATTCCTTGGGTTGATTATTCAAATTGCTTCTTCTCTCAGGCCTGCTTCTGTCTCAGCTTGTGACATCCTTAGGAGGAAATCTGGGGTCTTCTCATTCATGTTCTTTGTCTCATTAATAAAAGAATTTAGAAATAGACTTTGAAGAAAGCTCCAGGACAATTTATTAGAGGTAGAGATGAAAACAGCAAAGCCAGGAAGCTCTGAATCTATCTCATCAACTGCTATGAGGATAAAGAGAAAAAGGAGGAAGAAAAAAATTCCATGTCCATTTGAGTCCAAGCCCAAGGAAGCTGGGAAGTTTAGATTTAGGTCACCAGTAGCAGCATAGCAGAGACACTGGGGGATGGTGGAGGGGCAAGAATTCAGAGAATGAGGAGAAAGCCTAGACGTCAGGGAAAGCATATATAGGATTTTGTTCCAAAAATAAAAGAAAGCTTTAAAAAAAGGGAAAAGGAATAATTATATTTTTTCTGTGTAATCAGAAAAGTAGATAGGCACATGGTAGAGATTCCATAGTGGTTGATGAAGAAGGGAGTTTCAAGGATAAGTGCATTATCTCATTAAAGGAATAATTATTCCTCCCATTTCTTTATTGTGTCTCTAGGAGAATGAGATGTCCCAAGGGAGTGGACTCCAGGCCAAGTGGATGAAAAATCCAGCCAAATTAACTCTTAAGGGAAGATACAATAGTATGTAGTGTTTTAATATGTGGAGCAGATCACAATATCTTGTCTCCATGCATGGCCAGAGATGGATTCCATTATTTTGACAAAGAGAAATAGATTTTTTAATGGGATCAACTCCTTGCTATCGCCACCATTTCTAATTGCATTGTATAGCTCAAGGTAGAGCAAAGTTGATGATTACCTTCCTAGTGTTGCAAGGAAAAGGGGGTAGCCTCCAAATTTGACCTAACAACAACACCTCTCTAGGAACTTGAGTGCTAAACCTGCTGATTCCTTTCATTCCATTCAACAAAATCCTAGCTACTGCTCATTGTTCATTACAAGTACTCACCTGTCACCCTATCCCAAGCATGTTCTTTGCTTTTGGATTCTTTTTGTCTATGCCCTAAGTCTGGTATTCATAAGCTACCTACATGTCTGCCACATTTACTCTTTCACTGTATTCTCTGTAATAGAAATACTAAGCAATGTCTGTCTAGTTTAGGCATTAGATCATGGAACACTCTTACATGGAAACCTTTTGCCTCCATAGTCCCAAATGATGTTGGAGAACTTCCTTTTTAAGATACAAAAGCTTCAAACACCTGTGGTGCCATCCTCACTTTTGGGCCTTGTGTTGTGCACACACAGCTATCTAACACATTCTGACTTGTAAAAGTCATGTTATCCATATCCAATTATCACCTTGAGATGTAGTTTCAGTAATTACTTATAAATATTTATTGACTCTGCACATGTAGTTTTTATGCTTTTATTATAACTATTTTTTTTAAAAAATGAGGTATCTTATAGCAACCATTTAACAAGAAATTGATTTGATTCTAGAACATGATTCCTTAAGCCAACAGGAATAAGCCTTTGAACAATATTTATGAGTGAAAAGGCGATATTATTATTTATTCTTAAAAAACAAGTATCTAAAATACATTGAATTATGCCTGTAATTATTGATTTTTTTGCAGTCATGGAACCCGCCTTTGTAGTGAGTGATTACCACCTCATAACTATGTCACTAACACAATTAAAATATGTACTAGGGAAACCATGTTCAAATTTCATGGACTTTAGAGTTTACAAACTATTCCTGTATATATCATACCTTCACAGCCATCTTGAACTCTGAAATTCTACTCATTTTTTGAAGACTGGTAATGAGAGTCACAGCTCAACTAACTCAACTGGTGAATATTCTGAATTTCTCTTATTACATTTGTGACCTTTCTAGTTCTACTACATGTCAGTGCCCATATCCTGTGTAGAAAATTACTAGTCATTTGACAACATCTGTTCAGACTGAACCTTGGTCCAAATAGCACTGAGCAGGTTAGTGGTGGATCTTCACTAAGATGTGAAAAATTCCCATTTTCTCTGTAGCAATCCCTGGCCCTTCTTCAGGGATCCAGTGTGGATCACTCCCATCAGCCTCACCTGAGAGACTCCATGATTCCTGGCACACCTGGTTTTAGGTTCTGGATGATGGGTAAACCTCCAACTACTACCCAGGAGAGATGAGAGTCACCCTGCTCACATTACAAAGGAGGAGTCAGATAATCCGGAATATCTTAGACTGCTGGAAGACACTTTGGCAAAAAAATAACAGGATTAAGAAAGGCGGTAATTAATGTTGAGTTTCTGATAGGAACTCTCATGATTTCTTAGTAGAAGTCACTCAATTTGTAATTATAGCTCTATGAATGTAAGTTTTTCCTAGTTTTGCTCCATTTTAAGCTTCAACATCACACACACACACACACACACACACACACACACACACACACACACACACACATACTTTCTTAAACAAAAATGTGAACCCAAGGCAAGTTTACTAAAGTTATAAATTCCATAATAGTAGAAAATTTCAGCTTTATTTGTTCAATCTCAAGGTTTGGAAACATTGCCTGGTATACAGCAAACCCTCCAGTACATTTTTTTTTAAAAAAAAATAGGTCTATTAACTCTGCAATTATCAGGACTGTACTCTGCTCTGGTTATGCCACAACGAACTGGCAAAGTTGGCTTAACAGCCATGGCATATACTTTGCAAGATCCTTTCCCTATGACTGTTGTTGCTCTTGTTAACCCTTATATAAAAGTCTGATGTGAGGAGACAGACTATTATCTCCATTTTACAGTAATGTAAGTGATGCAGACTTCTTCCGCCTGGAAAATCACAAATGCAGTATGTCTACAAGAATGCAGTGCTCATTTTATACCGGCAAATCCGACTTTGGTCTCATCCAATTGGCCTACAGTGCAAAAATAGATACTGTTTTCTCTTTCTTCTGAGTCAATGTGAATTTTACTGGCTTTGCTGAAAAGCCAAACCCTTAACCAACCATAGCTTCCTGAGCTTTTGGTCCAATGTTAAAAGAAATTTGCTATTCACAGCCGGATTCCCTACCTTTACCCCCTGGCTCCCAGCTCCTTCAAGGGAAGGCTTCCCTTTGAAGTTAGCAACCACAGCCTGATGTTCCTGAGTGACTCTCATTCCCATCAGGAAGGGAAAACAAATGACTAGCCTAGCCCTGAGAACACCCCTCCCTGGCAGGCCTTTTAACTGATTTCGTTCCGTAGGCAGCTTAGCCTTTCGTTTGAGAAGTTAACCAGAACACATACTTGACAAAAATTGAAATTACAGTTGAAAGTCCATCCATGAGAGCATCCCGTCTATGAATCTGCAAGCTCGTAACTGCAGTGGGTATTGTAGGCAAGTGTCTCGGTAGCTGAACAGAAACACTGTGATTAGCTGTTCACTGTATCCTTTCAAGGTGTCAAGGGAGGGAAATGCAACAAAAATATGGCCATTAGGAAGAATAACATTCACCAAAAGAGCTGCTCTAAATACAGACTGCATACACAAAGCTGGAAACAAAAGTACCACAGGCTAAGATTTGTTATCAGCTTTATCTGTTTTCTCTTTCTTTTCTCTGCCCTGTAATTCCTTTAATCCAAGTGTTTGAGTCTCTCAGACGTTACACATGGTCGTCCTTACTGATTGCCGTTCTCAGAACTGCAATATCCTACATCAGACGTCCAGAGAGGATGTAAGGACTTGTGGAGACAAGAAAATTCGATCAGGTAATGAGAGATGAGGGACAACCCCAGGGACAGCTATGGTGATGGCTTAAAACCATACTGGTTCCCACCTTTCTTTTCTCTTCTTCATGTCAAGATCATTAAGAAACAAAAGGAAATCTGGTTGCACAGAAATCCATTCTAAAAATCAGACTAGAAGAATAACTTAGGAGTATACTCTACTTCCGTCAGGACACCAGAGGACCTGGATTAAATCGTGAACCCAGAGTTGCTCAACAGTTCCCAGTTTTATCCCTTGATTCTGAAACAATGATTGTAGGGAATAATTAGCCTTCATATTTCCCCCACAGCTCTGCAAGTAAAATTTATAGTTACAACATACAGACTTTTCAAAGAAAGGAACGTCTATTTGACCTACCTATATGTCTTGAAATATGTATTTAGCACAGCTGTTCTTTTGTATTAAACTCGTCACAAAGCACAGCTTTAATGTAACCCACCATTGATCTGCAGTAAGTGGAAACAAACATCTCTCCTTAATTAGTATCAGCCAATCACTTTTTACATTTCGACAGAACACACACTGTGAATTGTTTAATGGACTATTATTTAGAAACGTGGTAAAGAATGCACTGGGGCGGGGGGAGAAAAAGACACAGTGGAAGTAAAAACTTGGCACGTCAATGAAAAATATGTTGGAAATAATTGAAAGTTAGATATATGGTTAAACGATTCCTACAGGAGAGATGAACTGTACCCCAATTATTTCCGAGAGAGAGAGAGAGAGAGACAGAGACAGAGACAGAGATGGAGAGATTAAGACTCCTTGCCTTCAACACTCTAAACTGCCTACAATACATTTGCTCATTGTCTCCTTCTATATTGTGGACCCTTGGAACCCTCACAGAGAGAGGAGGGGTAAACAAAGAAGGGAGTAGATCTCTGTCTCACAAATTACCAGAAACACACTCTGACTCGGTGCACTTTTTGTTTTTCTCCTCATTAACTGTGTCTTCCTCAGAATGAGCTAGGGGTCCAGCCGTAATCAAGTCTCACAGCTAGCAGTTGACTTGGCTGCTTTGGCAGTCACCACCTCCTAGCTACTGGGAAATAAAATTCAGAAATAAGATGAGTTAAAATAAAATTCACTGTGCTCTCTTTTCCATGCTTAGATAATTTGAAGGCCTTGATAGGCCTACAGAAAGCAATTCATCTTTCTCTGAAGAAGAGGCTGGATGCCAGCACCAGTAAGGGCCTCCTCCAGTGCCAAAAGGAGCGAGCTTAATTACATAGCATGGTGCCACAGAGCATCCTGGGAATGGGCATTTTTATCCCCGAGATCTTTATCATAGTGGTGCCTGAACAATAATAAAATAAAACCACGCAAAGGACAGCCAGGAGTAAGGAGGAAAAACAAAAACAAAGGCTGGAATTCCAAAGCAGTACAAAAAACTTGCGTTTGTTTTTCTAAAAGTTTTTGAAACTTGGCCTGTTTGCTTTTGTGTTTCTTTTGGCTTTCTTGAAGCAGATTTTGGGGGAATGCTGATGAAGGGACTTCCTGTTTAAGAGGTCACACGCTGGTCAGGACACATCACTTGGCTCTAAAACTGGGAGAAAGGGCTTGTGAGGACAGTGTCACTTCAGGTCTCCGTGCTTAGAAACTTCCCAAGCACAGGCTGAACTGTGCTCCCCGCTCCCGCCAAGCTGTATGGCTGCTTTCTCTTTGTGAGTGTATGTTTTCCATTGCTCTTATGCCCTTGAGTGTATCTCTTTTCCCTCCTCCAGTCCCCCTTGACTATTGTCATTATTTCTCTCAACTAGGCATTAGCATGGATATGGATGTTGTAAATGGACTCAAGAGTGGTTGATGCAAAACAGAAGAGATCCGTGTAGCTACATCAAACAGAAGCGTTTATGCAGAAGACAGGAAGGTGCTTTTACCAGTGAAACCCAGTCACTGTTGCCTCAATAGCAGGAACCTCTGAGCATAACCTCCTCTCAAGGTTATGAGAGAGGGCCCCCTCTGCAGTAGGCCAGCATTTTCATCTACTTTCCCCCTTTATTATGTCTTATGTTTTGGTTCAGGGATGAGATGGGCATGGGAGCTGAAGAGAGTAAATGTCACCTCTAACTTAAACAGTGGAATGCAAGCTCAATCGTCACCTAGAGAGCAAATAAAGAGTAGGGATAGTCACAGAATGTGGAAGTAAGGGAGGATCCCCAGGGCTCCCAGAGGATGCCCACACCTCTGAGACGAGAGAGTCCCACACTCCAGCTGGTGTGAGATAGTATCTAACCAATTGGTGTGGGACACAACTACAACCAATTAAGTTTTAGATCTCACTGACTCTTACTTGTGATTTATGAATTGGCAATGTCTCATTTTATAAAAGGTAAAGTTTTTCCACTGAGCTGTAGTGGAGAAGTGGCTTTTGTGACCGTTGATGAAGAAACACCTAGTTTTGAATGCTAGGTTACTGCCAGTGGAAGCAGAGCCGACTTCTGTATTACATAAACCGAAACCTTTCATTTTCAGGAAACACCTCAACTGTGTGGGGGATCTGCTTCCTTCAAGTTTTAGTCTGCGGGTGCAGTATTTGGGTTGGATCTGAACCATTAGAGGTGATCGTAAGAGCACAATCCAAATCAGTGGCTACTTAGATCTTTTGTCTTTTCTAACAAAAAATAATTAGATTTGTTTCAGGGTAATAAGGCATACATATTACTTAATAAATATGATTAGCTGGGATTAGGTGCATTTGCTGTGTTTTAGGATGTGTTGAAGACCACACCTTTACATGTTTATAGTTAATGGAGTATCCAGGAGAAATATTCATGTTGGGGCTTGTCCCTAGTTGGCAGTTGTATTTGGGACAAGAGTTCCTGGGTAATTTAGGGGATGGGAGATGATCACAGGAAGTAGGTTACTGGGTCCCCAGGGATATCTGGTCCCAGGCCCTTTCCTATCTCTTTCTCTTCTTGCTCTTTATGAGATGAAGCTCCTGTCCCCGACATGTTCTCACAGCCATGATTTTTTGAAAACCTGGGTCAACATGAATGTTTCCTTTCCTGGGGTGTTTCCTCTGGTGCCTTTGTCACAGCTACAGAATGCTAACTGGCATCTGTACCCTGCATTAAAACACCCCTTTTTTTTAAGTATAGGGTTTAGTCAATTACCAAACCACTTTATTGCAAAGAACTAATTGTAAGTCTATAGGGCTCTGATAGACATCCTACAAGAGTAATACATTTCCTGTTGATAAGTAAAAAGTTCTATGTGTAAATAAACATGTTCACATATATTTATACCTATCTCCTTTCTTTAGAATTTTTAATGGACCTAACATTTCTTATGGGTTGAAAAAAAATGTAGTGTTAACAGTCCTTCATATGTTTGTATGATTACAGAAAACTGTTGAAGGACTACCTTATTCAGGGAGGTGTAATGAGGGCTCTTTGCAGTCAATTACTGAAACTATTGATATGTCATAAAAAATAATCTTATTCAGTTTTGAAGTAAATATATTCTCACTTTCACTTACAATCTCAGTATCTAAGTATGAAAGTCTTTGTCCCTGGAGAAGGACCAAGTTAGACTTTAACAAAGGACATGAAGGATCTGATAAAGCAAATGTTTATCTTGATGACACAGCATTAATCACCTCAAACTTAAGAGCGTTTGTCAGAACAAACAACACAGAGAAGATACAAAGTGTGCTTAAGAAAAACTGGATGGTCCTTCAAAAAAATTAGAAGAAGGCCAGCTGGGCGTGGAAATGGGTGAGACTGCTTTCCTGGTTCCTTGCTCTGATACTCTATGTCATGACAACATCAGTCATCTGTTGCGTTTGTTGGAACCTCTGGCTGCCTCGAGTGGCATTAGTGAATGTAGCAACCCCGTATGATTCCAACAGGCAGTTCATCGCAGGCTCTGAAGTAGAGGCAACAGACTGGCAATGGTGGTAAATACAAACTCAGAGAAGATAAATCTGTAAAAGAGGCAGAAGTTAGGGTGGAATAAGACCTTTAACACATGTCATGACTGTCTTAAGATGCATATCCTATTTGGTGAAAGGCTATCACGTTTGCTCAGCTTTGTGTCTACTAAAACAGATCTTTCTGTAAGTTCCGTATGTTACATAATGTCATCCATGACTGCCACCCGTATTAAGCTATAGATGTGATAGCAACACATAATTGGCTTTTCCGAGTTACCCGGTTGCTCTGTATTGACATGTGGAAGGTGCTTATATTACCTTTATAGAAAGCAAGACTCAGGACTGGAAAGAATTTGAAGATGTTTGCTTTGTTACTTCCAAGTAGAAAACTTGGAATAACTCTTTGAGCTCTTTGTTTGCTGCCACCTGCATCAGTGGCCTTCTTCACAAGGTGGAGATCTCTCGCATTGTCCCAGAAAGTAATTGGAAAAGCCCATGGTATCCACAGGGGCCGTCCAAAAAAGAGCCGACAACTTTAGGGAGCTTTAATTTTGCCAGGAATCTCAATGCTTTGCAGTTCTGTGACATTCTTAGAAGTTAGGCTGGGCATTTGGTGCAGGGGAGGAGGTAAAATCAATTACAGGCAATTTGTCTATATTTTTATTCAAGTAAAACACAGAAATTTGGAGTAACACTGAAATCTACTGACACACGGTCATAAATCGAGCAGGCTAAGCCATGCTGGTTTTCATTTTACTTCCATTTAATTTTCTAATTAATCTCGGAAAACATTAATTAATTTTGTCTTTTTCACAGGCAGTCTGGCACCCTTGGGCCTGAAACATCGCAAATATTGCTGGCCTCAAGCACTGGTAATCAAAATTTCTAATTCATTTGAGCAATCCAGTTTCTTGCTCATTTCTCTCCCTGGTATATACATTTAAGATTCCTTTAACCCTTTGGTTTTGGAGGACTTTTTTAGTTCTAGGCGCAGAAATAAGAGAATCACTTGATGTTAGGCAAGTATTCTACGCCTTAGCTTTGTCTACAGCCGTCTTTATTTCTATTGTTGAGTCTGGGTCTCATTAAGCTTATCATTTTGAACTTTATGAGTAGCACAGGTTGGCCACAAAGTAGCACATGTTGGCCTCAAATTGTGATCCCTCTGTTTCAGCTACCTGTGTAGATAGATGACAGATTTGCAACATCTTACTCAAGTTTGGTCTGAGCTTTCCCTTGGATTCAGGACCAGAATGATCAATGGGCATCACAGGTTACAGCAAACTGACTATGAGAAAGGATAAGGGCTGAGGTTTTGATGTGGTGACATTTGAACTCTTTTTTGGTAATGTGCTTATCTAAGTTCCTAAAGAATCAAATGTAGTCATATTCTGTTCTACATCCACACGTCCACAAGAGCAACCTATTTGACTGGTCATACAACTTTTATAAGGCTAAGTCACAATGAAATAAACATTCAGAAAAATGGAAATTGTTAAAAACTGAAATATCAGTTTCGCATTTCTTTCACCCTTTTCTTATATCCTCAAATGAACAGACATCTCACAGGTCCACATTCTGTCAAAAATAGTAGAGTCACAGTGATTTTATTGAGCCAACTGCCCAGTTTTGGAAGCAAGGAGAGATGAGCACATGAGGTAATGAAAACCAACAGTGCAGAGTGAAGTGACTGAAGAATCACAGACCACGCCCCGTCACAGTGCACAGAGCTGAGGCTGCAGAGATGGCTCAGAGCTTAAGGTTATTCACTACATTTTCAAAGGAGCCAGACTTGGTTCCCAGTACACAAAATGGCTCACAACTACCGCTAATCCAAATTCTAGGGTATCCCATGACCAGTTCTGGTCTCTGAAGGCCCTGATCATACATTGCGCATATTCATACATTCAGGGAAATCACTCATACATATAAAATAAAATTTAAAATAAGTGTGTTGAATGGGTATGTTCATTATTTTAAGTCATAGCTCCTGAAAAGACTGTCATCTTGTAAAGAACTGCTCCACCTGGCATTTCTACACACAACAAGCTTTGGAGATTACTTAGGAAGGCTGGATGTGGTCTTCGTCACCAAAGACAAATGACTACCATTTTAAATCCCTGTCTAATCTTTTGATAAACAGGCTATCATGATATTAAAGAAAGCAAATTTATAAAATTTTAATACAGCTTGCATTTTTGACACGAGTTATTGTTTACTTTGAAATCGTGAAGATTCCTCCAAATCATTTCTTAGAATTTGAACATGTGCCTTTGAATGTAAACTGTTAATTAACCTGCTTTAGAGTTTGATGTGAGTTTAATGTAAGGATCCTAATTCACTTCTCCCCATAAAAACATCCCAATTGCAAGTTTGCACATGGTTTTGAAGATTTTGACAGAAGACACAGGATTACTGGATTAGTGTCAAATGATACCTTTTAAGTCACAGCGTACAATGAGACAGGACAGTAAGAATTTTGTGCAGATCTGTAAGCTTCAGTTTTCACAGGATTGGCCAAATTCAGAAGCCCAAGTGACTTAGACACACAGTGGGTTGTGTAACTGGAGCTTTCCCTGAAGATTAAGGATTCTGAACATTTTATGTGGGGCCACAAACTTATCTAAATTGTGCCTCATAGACAATTGTTAGTATGTTGAACAGTAAAATGATCTGCTCTGTGGAAGAGGAACTAGCTTCCCTCTTTCAGGTGATGGCAAGGCAAGAATTACTGAAGTGACAGTATGGGAGTATGCTTTTAATTAAAATATTATAATTAAAATAAAAAGAGAATAAAATTAAAATAAATAAAATATAACTTCTCTCTCTTTTTCTCCCACCATCCACACTCATGTCTCTCCAAATTGATAGACTTTTTTTCCTTGATTTCTGTAATACATAGCTATATCCCACTGAGTCCAATTTTGTTGTGTGTGTATATATGATTTCAGAATTCACCGCCTTGTATTGGGTGACCAGTCATGGTGGGGGCTAAGGCCTGGGGCAATCTAATTCTCTGTCTCGGCAGTCATTAGTAGCTCCAAGTTCTTTGTCTAGGCATGGGACCCAATGAGATACTTTTCACCTTTGGTGTTTTTATGTCTATGCAGTGATTTCTAAGAGTGGCCATCTCCCAGCAGGGTTCCTGGTATCTTTGTTCTTTCAGTCATTCCATTCTTCCTTCCAAGAAGTCATAGATCTGATGTCTCTGTTGTGGTTCTCCTGCAATCTGTTGATCTTTGTATTGTGTCAATTTGTGGTCTGCTGTTGCAATCTCCATTGGCTATACAGAAAAAGCTTCACACTTATCTGTGAGGATCAAGATAAGATTCAGAGTGTACTTAAGGATTTACCTGGGCTAGCATTACTAGATTCTCTTCCTAAGATCCATGACTTCTTCAGCCTGTTGTAGTTGACAGGTTTTCATTATCAGTGTAATTTCCCTCCTGTTGAGTGGACCTAAAGACCACATAGACAGTAGTTGGTTACCTACAAATAGTTCAGCATCTCCATTGCACCTTTACAGAGATATTGCCATGCTGGTTACTCTTGTGGCTCATAGGTTTCGTAGCTTGGTGGGACTATTAATTGCTTCCCTCTCTTGGTAGCTTGTACGTTAGCTCCTGGTAATAGATGCTAGACTACAGGAAAGAGGTTTTCAGATTAGATTCAGCTTGAATCATCCGAGACCTGCATCTAATGTGTATACAGTGTCCACAGCCATAGGGCTTTGCCTTTAACCTCTGAGAGGCATCCACGGATGACAGCATCTGCCTATATTGTTTTTGAGGTCACTTGAACTCACCTGACCAACCCCTTGATAGGAAGCTTCTTGTGATGGGTATTACCACCCTAAGTAGTGTGTGTGTGTGTGTGTGTAATGTGTATAATCTTAAGTAAATATAAAATGATGTTATTAAACAAATATCATTCTCTTCTCCTTCCTTCTCCTTCTGTACTGACATTTATTCTCCTACAGAGTTGAAAAGCTGTTCTTCAATTATCTTTAGCCTGATAGTCCTCTCTCATGCCCCCTCCATCCAAATTGTCCCTTATGCTTTCCTGGTTTCTGCTATTACTCTATGTTATACTCACATCTGAGAAACTTGGAGCTAAGAACTGAAGATGAGAGCAAATATGTGGTGTTTGTCTTTAAAAAAAGAATGGATAAGGAAAATGGGGTACATTTGCACAATGGAGTACTATACAACAGAAAAAAAATAACGACATCTTGAATTTTGCAGGCAAATGGATAAAACTAGAGAACATTATTTTGAGTGAGGTAGCCCAGACACAGAAAGACCATTATCACATGTACTCACTCATAGGTGGTTTTTAAACATAAAGCAAAGAAAACCAGCCTACAAACCACAATCCCAGAGAACTTAGACAACAATGAGGACACTTAAGAGAGACTTACATAGATCTAATGTACATGGGAAGTAGAAAAAGACAAGATCTCCTGAGTAAATTGGGAGCATGGGGACCTTAGGGGACGGTTGTAGGGGAGAGGGGAGGGTCAGGAAGGGGAGCAGAGAAAAATGTAGAGCTCATCAATAAAAACGGAAAAAATAGGTACTATCTTAAAGTAAAAGGATGAAGAAAATATTCTAAGCAAATAGGACCAGGAAGCAAGCAAGTCTGGTCATGACAATTTCTCATAAACTAGCCTTTAAACTAAAACTGATCAGAAGAGACAGAGAAGAGAGCTTCATTTTAATCAAGGGATCAATTTATCATCAAGAAATGTTTACAATATTAAACATACGCATCCTGAACTGCAGTGTATTAATATCATAAAAAGCTTCCTAATAGAATTAAGGAAACAGATAAACACAAACCCAATAATAGTAGGTGATTTCAACACCCTACTTTCTTCAGTAGACAGTTTTTTTGGACAAACAAAACAAACAAAAAACAGAGAAGCTTCAGAATTAAATGATAGATTACATCAAGTGGACCTAACAAACATCCCCACAATATTCCACCCAAACACAGAAAATATGCATCCCACTCAGCAGCATATGGAATCTTGTCTAAAATAGACCACATTTTGGGACAGAATGCAAGCCTTAATAATACATAAACAGTTGGAACAAATTTCATGTATCCTATATGATTATTTTACAATAAAGCTTAAAATCTATAGATCTTTTCATCTTCAGAAATTTTTTAACAAGATCTTTGCTCATGTTTAACCATAAATGGAGATTGAAAGTTACCAAGTATTTTCTTTTTGCATTGAAAAAAAGATACAATTTTTTTCTTTAATCTTTCATGGGTATAAATCATTTTTTCAGTAATAAATCCACTTTATGCACCTGGAACTTTTCTTTATAAATTTCAATTATGCATTTCTGTAGTTTGTGAAATAGGTGATATGGAATTGTATTTTCTAATATTTTGTAATTTTTATATTAATATTCATGTGTAAAACTGACTGTGACCATTTTTGCTTTTCAGTTGGACATCTTGTTTAGAATGCATGTTTTTCTGTCTTTTCTATCTTCTGGAAGCATTACAGGAATGTGAGGGAGAATCTTCTACAAAGATAATGTTTTATTGTATTTGCAAAGTGTTAGTTTTGTGTTTGAAAGAGAAAGAAAGAGAATAACTTGAATCATGAGGTGTACTTTATTAAATTACTTTGAAATTATTTCCATGCTTTATTTCTCTATGAGGTAGCTTTTAAAAGTTTTATTTTCTAAAACATTGTCTCCAAAATTTTTTATAATCTTTTGCTTTCATTGAGGTTATTCTCCTCTTTCTTAGTTAATTCCTAGGTCAAATAATTTATTCATTAAATTTGGCAGTTCTTCGCTCATATTCAAACCTACCACTTTCTCTTGAGGCTATAAATTTAGTTACACTCCATAGATAATTACTATTTTTTCAACCATCATTTTGTTTTAATTTTCTATTTCCCTTATGATTTATTCTTTAACTTGTGAGTTATTTAGAATCTGGTTTTCAATTTCCCATTATGCGGGCTATTAATTATCATTTCTGCTATTGTGTGTGACCATCATTGTATTGAGGTTTGTCTTAGAAGGGCTCAATGACAAGACCCTTCTGATATTTTTGAAACTGGTTTATGTTCCACCAGTATATCAATTTCTGTACTTTTTCTGTCATACCTATTGAAATGATTTGCCTTCAGTCTGTGTGCAGATTCCTACATGTTCCCCTGAGATCATTTTAAACTTCAGGATTCAAGTGTTTCACATCTTCATGCTTTATTAATTTTCTTATTCTGTCCTATAATCTGTCACCATCAGAAGGTGTCTGTCCAAGCTACCCACCAGTAAGGCAGAAAGAGCCATTTTCCTGTGAAGCATATCCGTTTGCACTTTACTTGTTTTTGCTTATTACTTACCATGTTCTAACTTGGAAATCTTTCATTATCATCTTGCTAGTGTGACTTTTGTTATCAAAGTATATTTGAGCTGAAATTAATATAATATTGCTAGCGTTTTGCTAATGGATGCTTGTTGTGTTTTTTCCCATTTAAGTCTGACATTTTTTCTATCGTTTTGATCCAGATAAATATACCTCATAAACAGAGAGCATGTTTTTATCTTTATTTTATTTTCTTAATTTAGTCTATGAGAGTTCTATATGTGCCTACGATGCACTTTGGTCATATCCACATGTGACTAACTCTTTCTACCTCTAGAGTATCCCTCCAACATCTTTCTAATTTTTGTTTTTGTTTTAATTCCTATCTTATTCTTTACATGGATATTGACTTCACTGATATCTCCTGTGGTCACTATCTAGTATAGAGTTCTGTTTACTTACTATTTTTATTATGAGAATTACCCTTGCATTTACATTTTCTCCTTACCATTTGGATTCATGGAAATTTTATTCGATTTTCTCCCTTCTATTTGTTTGGAGGAAATCCCCTTTCTGTGCCCTCAGAGCTCCCTAGGAGGAAATATCATTACTTCCACTATTTCCACATAGTGAGGGAACACACAGCTCACGGAAGAAAGCCACCAGGCGATCCACCTGTGTACCTTTGCCGTTTCCATGCCCAACAGCTACTACAGAGTGCTTGGTTTATGGCGTATACCATTATACCTTTTCATTGTCTTTCTTTCCAGTCTGATCCCTGTATTTTCTCATGCCTATTATTCTAAGTCCAAATCAAATCACTTACTGCTGCTTCGAACATTTCATGCACGTGAAAACGTGGGTGTGTGGTGACTACTGGCTTGCATGCTCACCTGGGTGGGGAATGGTGACAGTCGCATTATCGGTAACCCACTCACAGCTTTCAGAACAAGAAGTGCATAGGAAGACAAGAGCTATAGTAGCTAGGATTTTAGATTATTACAGTGGTGGTTGGTGTGGTTCTTTTAATAACCTTATCTTCTGACTGTACTGAGATGAGAAGGCCATGGGGAATCTGGAGATGGTCTATAAATACACGGAGTAGATCTGTTCCATGTACTCTTCAGCTCCGGAAGCAGAGAGCACAACTCAAGTAAGTACCTTTGCAGAAGAAAGCCTCTGTGAGCAGGTTAGAGAACAGTTGGCCGCCATCTTAGTCACAGCTCCAGTTCCTATCCTTCCTGAGCTGCTAATCTCCAGGCAGTGGCAGCTAGAACCAGGCCATTTCTGCCAACAGTATGCCTGTATGAAGCCTCCATGTTTTGCTTCCCATGGCATTGATGGACTTTCTCACAATTCCAGTGTAGCCCATTTCATTCTACTCAATCCTCCTTCTTTCTCCATCTCTTTAAACCTGAATCGGCTGACCTAACTTGGATATACCACAATCTCCCTGTCTGCCTCATATTATATCCCCTTTGTAGCCATTACCACCAAAAATCTTCAAATCTTTGCAGATTTGCAATGGGACCTACTTCCCAGAGGACGCAATTGATTACACCCATGGATAATCCACAGTCTCTATACTGAAAGAAGTATCCTCAAGACAGGTTCAAACAATTTTGTAAATGTTTACCATGTGACAACCTGTGGAAAAATTGAAGGAAATATAAATTCTATAAATTAAAGAAAAATAATTATATTACTCCATAATTAATGACCACAATTACTAACTAATGGAGTAGGTATGTATAGCCAGTGGGTCATATGCAGCTTCCTAAATCCTGGGTAAAAGTTGACTGTCGGTTTTTCATTTTCTTGTGAATATTCATGCTCATATTCACTTATATCTAAATCATAGCTTGTTCACACAAATAGAAAGTCAATGAAAAATTTAGGATAAAATATAGGAAAGGGACTTAAAAATAAACTATCTATGTACTTAGATTCTGAAAGCTGTTGAGTCTTACGATGCTTCCTCCAGTTATGGAATGCATTCCTGTAACTTTCCTGTGTTCTTTGATACCTTTTAGAGCACACTTAGATATGTTGCTACATCAGACTTTCTGCATATTATCTCTCCTGTTGGGGGAGTTTTCTTAGATTTGCTTTTATAATTTTAAAGGTCTTTTAAAAAGAGAAGCGTTATGTTTATCACAAAATTGAAGAGACAGACATTTTCTATATACACCCTCCCTACACTGCAAACCTCCATATCAGTGTTCTCTATTCGATTAATACTTTTGATCCAACTGATGAGATGTTATTGACTTGCCTTTATCATTTGTTGCCCATGGGTTACAATAGGATTCCTGCTTGGCGTTGGATACTCTTTGCTTTGGGACATGCATTCTAGTGTCACACAGAATAGGAGGACTTCTGCTCCAAAAATCTTCTATACTCTCATATTCAACTCCCACACCACCATGGAAACCCTCACCATTCACTAATCTTTTACTGTTTCTATGTATTTATGATTCTTAGAATGCCATACAGTAACAATCATATCATAGGCATTCTTTGTATCAGCTTCTGTCATTTAACAGCATGATTCTAGGTATCTTTCCTTTCTATTCTTGGCTTGGTAACTTATTTCTTATTTTTGACTATTATTTCACTGTGTGTACTCAACTGTCTGAATTATTTACAAATCTGGTCATTCAGCACCTATGCTCCTCCTAAGACCATTTTGTCTTTTAAATATCAAGATTCATCATATTTAATGCAAGTATTTTTTCTGTAAAGTTCTATGAGTGTATCCTGTAAAGAGTTAGAACTTGCTTTTGCTTCTTCTGTTTGCTTATATATGCCACCTATCTGTTTTTAAATTAACTTTGGTCTTCTTAATGCTTGCAGATTCAGACTGAAAGACCCCTAAGAGCCCACTTGTAGTTCAAGATACTTAAAAGAAAACCAATTCCTTTATAATCTGGGTCACACTTAGCACATTGGCTCACAACCTCAGGTTCTGATAGAATTCTGAGCGTCAAAGCTGGATGATAGTGTTTTGGCAGCCTGGGTTCATTGCATTTGGGGGTTATCAATGCGCTTTAATTTCAGATCAACTCAAGATCCATGCAAAAACTTACTGCTTTCATTCATTTGTGTTTCAACAGAAGAAAAGAATTGTTTTCCGTTTTGCTTCACTTTTCCATCCCACTCAAGAAAATCGGAGCCTGGCGTGGTGGTGCATGCCTTTAATCCCAGCACTCGGGAGGTAGAAGCAGGTGGATCTCTGTAAATTCAAGGTCAGTTTGGTCTACAAAATGACTTCCAGGATAGCCAGAGTTGTTACACAGAGAAACTGTCTTGATAAAAAAAAATGAAAACAAGAAAGAAAAGAAAAGAAAATCAGAATCACAGTGGTTTGCTGGTTAGTCAGGGAGCTGGTTGGAGAGGCTGGTGGATTGTCACATTTTCTAGTTCTTTTCATTCCAGAATAATTCAAATCAATACACAGAGTATGCTTTAAAGGGAAATTAACTTTCAGTTTTAGAAAAATATGATGGAAATATCAATCTCTTATGTTGTGGGAAAAATTATTGACATATTTTTTTTCTGTGCAGAAAAGAAATGCAGGTTATCCTGTGGGACTTTTGTAGAGCAAGAAGCTTCCAGCTGTAGATATGGATAGGACATTTATTTGGGATTTGATTTTTGTCTTGGTTTGGGTTTTTCATTTTAGTCTTTTTTAATTAGCATATTAGTAACATCAATAGCGAGGTTCACTCAAGGTATCTAATTTTTCCATAGCTGCAAAACAGGCCTTGCATTCATCCTCAACTCACTGCTGTGGGGAGTCTGGCTCACCTCACAAACTGTTCTCACTCAAGCCACTCAGCAACTATTGTGGCCACATCACGTGAAGTAATGCGTGGACCCTTGCATCTCAGCATCTCTGGTGGTGAAACAAACTAGAAAAGCTGTGATGCAGAACTGTGTACCTGTTTCTAGTAGAAGTGTCCTTGTCAATATTCTGAGAGATGATCACCTTTGTGCTTATTCTACACCCAAGTAGAGGGAGAAGTTTCCTATCTTCTCCTCTGATGTCATTTGCCCTCCAAATAATGACTCTGCATGAATTCTATACCATTGAAAATCCAGCCATATTATTGCCCTTTCCCCTGACTACCTCTGCAAAATGGCTTCTTTTTCAACGAGGGAAAGGTTGGTTAGACATTACACTAGATGCCATACCTACACTCCTGCAACAAGACACTGTACTTTGAATTGGAAGATTCTCATTATATCTCATAGACTTCAACAGAGAGATGTATGGGGAATTATCCTCTGGATTAAAGATAAACCTGACATTCTAATTCTTGTAAAGAAGTGTGAGTGTGGAATGAAAAGCTGCTGTATCCAGCTCACCTTCCCCATCACTGAATTTTGCACACACTCCTGCCACCTTGTCTTTTGCAATGCCTCTATCAGCTGCTTGCTTTTGAATGGTTTGGATTCAAACATGCATTTCCTGGATTTGAAAAATGTACAGGATGCCAGTGTGGCATGTAGAGTTAGCAAGTTTGGAGACACTGTATTGGCTGCCTGGAGAAGACAAAACTAAAAAAGTAAGTGAGACTAGAAGGGAAAATGAAATCATATATTTAGGAAGGTAGGGAAGATTTAGCAGATTTACTACATGAAAACAGGCTGCTACTGCAGGGAAGATCTCAAACTGTTGAAAGTAAGAGTCCTTTTATCTCTTGGAGACCATAAGCTATGGGATTTGGGCAGCATGGTCTGTTTCCCAGCCTACTTTTTACTCCACTAAAACCGCTGAGTCCAGTCTGAACTCTAAGAGCCTTTCAAAATATCTTAGCTCTAAGGATGAGAGAAGATTTTCTCCATGACAACTCTCCTTGAGCTACCATGGACGTGCCCCTTTCTGTAACTGTCTCCTTCAAAATCTTCTAACTGGAGTGGGGGGAGCCGAATTCTGTCCTCAGTCATTACTGAATATCCAAAGCTTCTAGCATAGCCAAAGCACAGAGAAAGTTCGTGTCCACCTGCTTGAAAGAAAATTCTGTAAATATGAAATGGTGTGAGAAATGTCTATATTTATTGAAGAGATATTCAGAATAATAATTATAATAACTGCCAGCAGGAGCATTGCTAGCTTGATGATTTCCGTTAATCCTGAACTTCCGAAGTTGTATGCATATTTGAAAGTGCACATTCATTTAGCTTTCCTTGCACACTGGATGGAGTTGTTTGAAATGTAGAATTGCATGTTTATTGATTCCATATAAAGTATGGATATAGGTGAATTTTGCACACATTCAACAGCAACGAATATGTTTAGGGGAAGCACCAAACTCATTCCTGGGTGGAGGAAAAAAGCAGAGGAAAACCAAAAGAGGTAGTTTGACTCTTTCTGTACACCCTAAAGAGGTGTTCCATGCATCTGAACGGCTTTACACAGCCATTTGCTTTCATAAAACCATCTCTGTGGCTCCATGCCCAAACCCAACCTCATTTACTACCTGACTCAATTTGGCCTGCAGACAGCCCCATGATTATTTCGCCTGCATAATGTCCTTTGTTTAATATTTCTCCCAGACAGAGGAAAAGAGCGAGGCTAACTCAGTATACAGTAACTCAGTTGAGAAATGCCGCAGGCTTGGATCCATTAGGAAGTTCCAGGGAGCTTTGTGAGTGGCTTATAAAGAAAAGAAGCTGAGAGATGGGAACTGATTCCCAACACAGAACATGGCAATGAGCCTCCTCCTCAGCCTAGTTCCCCTTTCCTTTCCACAGCCTCTTTCGTGTGTTTGTTCAGTTAATCCACAGAAAGTGCCCTTCACTGTCAGATGGTTTTTAAGGATATGACATGGGTGAAATGATGTCAGTAGAGATTTATCTGAAATTATAATACTATTCAGAACATATAGAGTATGTCAAATACTAGCTTGTCCAAAATGTGTAAAGCAGACTTAGAGTCTTTTTTTTTTTCGATGCAGAAGCTTAAGTGCTTTCATGAAGTCATGAATATTTAGCTTCAATGTGGGAGCTTCACACTGTTGCATGGAAAATAGATTCCTCTTAGGAGATCCCAGCCCAAGTATTCAAAGGCTTCGATGCTTTGGAGGTGAAAGGGGTACAGATTTCTTGCCATTGACGTGGTGTAAGTCATCTGGTTATTTTTTCCTTTCAATTCTACACAGCAAAGGGAATCCCAGCTGTCAGACAGTGACTATCTGAGCTACGTCAGGGCCTGGAGGAAGGGAGAGGTAAGTGATGTCTTGTGACAATGGCTGCCAGTGGCATTGTTCTGGGCTCCTCCCTCTCTTACCTCTTTTCAAGGAAGAAATGAAGTAAATTTATTTTGTGCAGTCAAAGATGATGTCATCCTTAACTTTGTTTGATATGTTCCATCTGAGAATGAAAGCTGGGGACATTAAAATTTACTATTATACAGTGGAATGGAAGCCAGGGAATTTTAATCTGTTTTTGTCTAGGCAATCCTGTGCTAACTAAATTTAACTAAATCACCCATTCTATGTTTGAGCCACCATGGCAATAAAACAAGGACAGTAGTATGTTTCCACTTTCCTTCATGGACAACTGGCCAAAAAAATACATACAGTGTACTTGTACATGCGAGCACACCCAATTATACAGCTAATGTGTGCATATAAGACTATGTGTTTTTAAAGCATAGATATTTGGAGCACGTTTGTGCTTTGGAGCAAAGATATTAGAGTCAATGACATAAACCTCATGGAAGTATGTAGCGAGTAATACAATTAGGATTCTTATTTACTGTAAGATAGTTTATAGACAGTAAATATTTTCTGGACATAGGCTGAGGTGAGGAGTTTTTACATACCTTAGAACATCCCTGTATGGAATCTCTCAAAGCATTCAGGGTAATAAAACTTTATTCATTGATCCTATATTCTGTTGATACTTTAGGATCCCATTGCATACTCTGAAGCTATGATTTATATATTTTTGGTTGTAAAATTTTATGGCAGGATCTTACTTTAATGAAATTCACGACCATTACTTTTTATGAAACGAAACAGTGGCACTCTGAAATTCTGTGGTTTTCCTGAGCACGTGTTATCAGAGCTAGGACAGGGACACAGCACATATCTCCAGGAGGTCACATTCAAGGTTGTTTCTCCACTGTGAATTATTCACCTTACCCTCATAGATATGATTAACCTCTACTGACCCCAACCAAGGAACTTTGCTGTGTCTCCATCCATTCATCATCTCCACAATCTCCCCATGTCCTCAGTTGAAGTCTAACATATTTAAGGATTTTGTCTTTATTCTCACACATGAACCTTTGCCTCTGTGGTCAGTCGACTTTCAGGAAAATTTCCAAGCATATGCAATGGGGAAAGAGTACTGGCTATCCATATGCAGAGGAATGAAACTGGATCCTTAGGGGGGAAAAAAAACCCAAAACTGGATTGAAGACTTAGACAGGAGATCCCAAGTTATCAAACTACTAGAAAATAAAAACAAAGAAGAAACACTAAATATCGATCTAGACAATGATGTTTTAGATTTAAGGCTAAAAGAATGGGTACCATGAAGAGAAGTGAGGAGAGGAGATTACCTCAAACTGGGATGCTCCACCACAACAAAGGAAACGGCTGCCAGCATAAAGAAGCAAAGCAAGATTTCAAAGAAAGTCTCTACAACCCACTCTCTGGTAAGTAGTTAATATGCTATATATGTACAGAATGCAAACTCTACAGAAACAAATCAGATAGTCTGATGCAATAATGGGCCAGAAACTAAATGCATTGTCCTGCCCTTATGATGCTGATCTTCATTGACTAGATTTAGAATCATTTAAGAAACACACCTTTGTGCATGTATCTAAAGGTGTTTCTAGAGAGGGAAGACTCACCCTGAAAATAGGTGACATAATCTGATGGCTTGGGATCCTAGACTCAAATGAAGGTGGGGACAAACCAGTTCAGTAGCAGTGTTTCTCTTTCTGTCTCATGTTTTCACTTGTTCTCACTGTCTACCAGCCAACATGATGGGCTGTGTTACCTCTCAAAAATTTAAATTATTCTTATTTAATAATTTAAATATCATTATCCAATTAATAAATAATTAACTATTAAACTATTTCTTCCTTAACCAGCTTTTGTCTATTATCCTTTTCGTAGCAAAGAGAACAGTAGCAGTATAGTGGGTGGATGCAGATGGGAGCATGAACAGTTTGGTTGGGGAGGGATGTAAGGGGAGAGTACCGAAAGAAACTATTGTAAACAGGGAACATTTCAGGGTCAGGTAAAAGCCTTGAACAAGGTAATCTCCCAGGAATCTACAAGGATGACCTCAACTAAGACTTCTAGCAACTAGCCTGAACTGTCTATCTTTTGCAGCCAGGCAAGACTTCAAGTGGAGGGAGTGGGAAACCAACCCAGCCACATAATCCCTGACCTGTCTATTCTGCCTGTGGGATGTGCTGGGGTAAGTGTGGCCTAGAGATTGAGATTGTGGTCAACCAATGACCAGTCTAGCCTAAAACCCGTGCCAGAGATCAAGCCCAATATTGACACTTTCTAGAGTACCAGATCCCACAGACTGGATGACCCAGAGACTTAAGATAGACCCAAACATGACTGGAGGGAAAAAAATGTCTTCATCTGGCAACTGATGGAAAGAGATGCAAACCCACAGCCAAACATTAGGTAGAGCTCTGGGAGTCCTTCAGAAGATGGAGAGAAAGGACTGCAGGAGCCAGAGGAGACAAGAGCACCACAAGAAGACTCACAGGATCAAATAACCTGGGCTCACAGGGCCTGCAGAGAATGAACTGATGACCAGGGAGCCTGCCTGGGACTGATCTATGCAATTGCATATATGTTACAGTTGTGTGGCTTGGTCCTCTTGTGGGATTCCTATATGCCCTGTTTTGTTGACACTCACGGGAGACCTGAGTGTCTTTTCTGTTTTCGAAACAGAAAAGGAGTGAATTTGGGGAGTGAGAACATTTGTGGAGTGAGAACAGAGGGGGTAGTGGGAGGTACTGGGAGGAAACAAAGGAGGGAAAATTGTGATTGACCAGTATTAAAAAAAAAAAACCAGCAGTACACTCTTACCTTTTAAATGACTAATTTAAGGCCTTTGGACAACCATGGAATCACCTTTCTTCTAATGCCAGCAGTATGTGCAGGCTCATACCTGTTCTATAGCATCACTAAATATGTCCTATTTTACTACAATTAGATCATTTGGTATTTTGATGTTTCTTCATACCATTGGAAATTACTTCTCCTTCCCAAGCTTCAGTATTATAGTTCAAGTGTCCCAACATTCATTGTATGCAAGATCCATTCATTCATTGGTGCTGATCTGACCCTCTTAAAGGCCCAGGGATCTTTTTGCATTCTAAGTTGGCATTCTCAAAAGCCAAAGATTCAACTAGTGCACGTCTAGCTTCTGGGTCTGTTACTCCTATTTGTACAGCCTTAGTTATCTTTGTAAAAAGGCACTAAAGGATGCTCTCTGACCCTGGTTAACCCTAATATATGATTCAATTCTCTTTCCTACTTCATGAGTTCTGTCTCAAGCATTTAAAGCTGCTGTGCTAGATAGGGACAAGGTGTGTTCATCATAAAGAGCCTGATCCTGAGTATCAGAGTAATGTCCCTTGCCCAGAATTTGATCTTGGGAAATCTCAAGTCCTTTTGCTTTTCCTTGTTGTTCTAAAACTTTTGCTTCTTCTCTATAATAACACTTCCAAAGAAGCTGAGGTCCATTTTCTAGGCCTGCTGAGATTAACTGAATCTAACCTTGTTGTATTGCCTTGTTATTTGAAGCCCACATTTTGACCATTTCCCTAATGCAGGATGAATGTTTTCTATAAGATACAATTTCTTGTTTAATTTTCTTAAGATCAGTCATACATATGGTCTTCCATGTATATTCTTTGACTACCTTAGGGTATTTGGTGCCAGATGCTCTTTCTGATGATATCACTAGTAAGACAGGTAGAACTGTGGGTAAGCTATCCTGGAGTTTGGTACGTACTGATGAGGCTACATTTTGTCTTTGTACATTTTGTCCCTGGTCATCAAATTCGATAAATTCCTCAATCTTTTTAAATCTTTTTACCACTGCCTTTTGTAAAATCTGGATCTCCTGTCCAGTGTTCTGTTCTAATGCTCTCATTGAGCATTCCAAGGTGTGAAATCTGTCCAGTAAAGATAATGTCTTATCCTTGGACATAATTTTTATAGCATGCATATTACCTTCCTGGAGAGACATTCTATCAGTCAATCTATTATAACCATTCGACAGAGTCCAATTAATACATTCAACAGTATGAACTCTCTCAAACATTGTCTCAGCACCCTCTGCCATTTGACTGAGTTTTGTTTGTCAAATTGGTTGTATCCTTCTCCAGTGTGCTGAATTTCCCTTTTATCATTCTGTAAAGACTGTATCATTTCTAAAAGTGCCTCATTTTTGGCCCTATTATCAAACCATGTTTTTAAGGAGAAAATATAAAGGACAAAGCTAATTCCCAGAATCAAATAGAGGGATGTAGGAGGAAAATCATATAAACCTTGCATAACATCATACATGGTATAAGCAAAAAAGCCATTGAATTCTTGGATTGTTAAATTATCTGTAATCTTGCCCCTTTAAATTATAAATTTATAATTTATATTTTAAATTATAAATCTTACCTGTGGTTAAGTTGTTGCAGTAGGTGCAATAACTGTTACCTGCCAGTAGGTGTAGCAGTGCACTTGGAGCTGCGTAGCAGGTTTGAATCTGATTTTAGCACTAAATACTTAAAGATATGCTCAAATTAAAAACAATTATTCAGTGTAAATCACAGGCCGTGTACTCCACGGAAGTCCCTGACTAGTCAGCAGCTGCAGGAGCACAAAGAGAGCAAGAAAGCAGTGCTGAACAGAGACAGCCAGAGAAGCCTGCATCCTGCCTGAGCTTTCGCGAGGGCCAGTAAAACTGAACCCAGAAGCAGTCACAGGTGGTCAAGGTACCTGAGGACTTAGAGCAGCTCTGAGAAGTTCAATGAGAAAATATGAAGGACTGCAGCTAGCGGCTACTCAGCGCTGCTGCATGGGAATTCTATACCCAATGAATGGCATGGAGCCTAATGGCAGCTGCCTAAAGCCGCTGAAGACCTCAGCCCCATGATTCACCGCCAACTGTAGAAGTTAGCTTAATTTGGAAAATAACCAGGCTAGCTAAAAGATAGAACAATTATATTTTTATTTATTATAAGGGGAAAACTCTTAAAACAGGAATGAGAAGTCCAAGCTCAGCCCTGCTGCAACTACACAGAGAGAAGGCACATGGGCCCCTATGCCATTTTTCTCTGGGTCCCAGAAAGCCACACCCTAACTTGATTCCACCTCTTAAAGATAGTTGGTTGGCAAAGATTCCCCATCATCAATGAAAGATGGACCTGAACCATATCTGAAACTGGACCTGTTAATCCTGGGAAATGGATATTCTTTTGACATATTCTTAGGTGAAATACCAAAGAATGTGGCGGATAGAGTAGAAAATACTTAAATATAAAGAATGTCTTTATAGCAGGACAAACCAAGCATCTGAAGACCCAGTAAAATTAGTCAAGGTGCCTCTTAGAGCTGATGGGTGTAGAAGTGTTCTAGGCATCCATGTGTACCTGTGGGGAATGGGTGAGACAGAGGGTCTTTACCTGTCTTGAAATATGCTATGTTTCTTCATTATAAACTGCCTTGGAGATTATTTTTAATATGAAAGAAGCTTCAGTGATACCACCTTTTCATTTCTCACATAAGTTGTTACTCTACCTTTGACCAAGCCATGCTGCTTTTCAGCACTCAAAGCTGTCCTTTATAGAGAGAATCATCATCATCATCACTTAAATAACACAGATGAATGTAAAGTTTTAATCAATTAATTTAAGGGCCAGGATGGACCTTTAAAAATACACCAGGCTGTGTATAAACAATGGACTATTAGCCAAGATGGACATTAGAAAGAATTAAAACAAGAAATAATACCCTGCCATTCACATCCATTTTTTTTAACCAAAAACAAAAATCCACTGATGCCTAATTTTCTTTTAAATTTTTCTTTCTTCTGTTTTATCTCTATAAAGGTGAAGGTCTAATGATTGTTTTATGTGAAGTCATGAACACAAGGAAGTTAACATTTTGAAGACAGAAGAGATTCTGAAGAAAGGAATTAGTCACGATACCTGTACATGTTGCTCAGCTAAAATCTCCTAGCACAAGGACCATGGATAATTCAAATACCTGTTCTGCTCTCAAAAGCCTGTTTTTACATACTGCTTCTGAACAGCATCACTATGCTGGATGAGGACACCCCAAGCCTCAGAACTCCTTCTAATGATGTGGTAATCTACAATCTATGACAGAAAGGATAATCTCTTGATTAATCTCAATGGTCAGTTTAATTGAATAAACACCTAGGGTATCAATGGTGTGCAGTGATGTGTGTGTGTTTGAGAATTTTTGCAGAGAGCATTAATTGAATGTAGAGAGACTCCTGTAAAGGTGGGTGGAGCCTTCCCATGGACTGAGGTACCTGGATAGATGAAAAGGCAAGGAAGTGAGTTAGATGAACATCAGCATTCTCTCTGCTCCTTTAAGCCACACAATTCTTCATAATGGACACATTCTCCTTATGTAGCTGCTAGTCACTCTCTCTACATTGTCTTCTCAGCTATGATATACTGTGTTTTAGTTAAGGTTTCCATTGCTGGGAAGAGACACCATGACCATAGCAACTTTTATAAAGGAAAACATTTAATTTGGGTGGCTTACAATTTCAGAGGTTAGTTCATTATGGCATGTAACATGATTTCATACAAGTGTGGGGCTGGCGAAGGAACTGGGAGTTCTACATCTTGATCAGAATGTAACAGGAAGTAGGTTGATGGCCACACTGAAGGAAACTTGAGCAAAAGGGACCTCAAAGCCCACCCCCACAGTGACACACTTCCTCCAACAAGGCCACACTTCTTCCAACAAGGACACACCTCCAAATAATGTCACACTGTATTGGGGCCATTTTCTTTTAAACCATCACATGCTATGTTCCTTTGAACTGGGAGTGGAAAGAAACCCTTTGTCCCTGATGTTGCTTTTGGTTACATTTGTTTGGAGCATTGAGAAAAGTAAAACCATGTTTTTTCTCTGACTTCGAGTGGCAGCAAGCACCTCTTTCATTCCCTTAACAAAAATCTCACAAAACAGGGTCCATTAGCAGCAACTTCAAACAAGAACTAAAAGCCAGCTTTTGTTCTTATTTCAAGGTTATTTGTCATCTCTGGTGTCTGTGGCTCAGTTTCAAATCTTATTTATCACACTTCATTATATTATTCACTTATTTTTGCTGTTCTTATTTTAATTATTTATTTGTTGTCTTTATTTAATTATTTGTCTACACTTAATTATTTAAATTTCTACAGTTGAACTTTATAATTACCATCTTCAGCTGGCATTTGTGTGCTGCCTTTGGCCTCAGTCACTGTGTTGTTGGAAGAAATAAATGCATAAGACAAACTTCTTGAAATACAAAGTGTTGATGAAGAAGATTACCAAAGTCAAGACCTGTCACACCCTCCTCCACTTCCTGTCCCCACCCTTTCAGCTCTGAAGATTTCTTCATTTTCTTCCTTCCTTCCTTCCTATATTTATTCAGCACGAAATGGGACTGACTGAATTCTCTCCAGCCCTTTTTTTTTAAATTAAAAACCATTTTTTAAAGACATTTATTTATTATGTATACAATGTTCTGCCTCCATGTATGCCCGCATGCCAGAAGAGGGCGCCAGATCTCATTATAGATGGTTGTGAGCTACCACGTGGTTGCTGGGAATTGAACTCAAGACCTCTGGAAGAACAGCCAGTGCTCTTAACCCCTGAGCCATCTCTCCAGCCCCCCCCCTTTTTTAAAAGATTTATTTATTTATTTCTTATGTATACAACATTCTGCCTCCATGTATGCCCGCATGACAGATGGTTGTGAACCACCATGTGGTTGCTGGGAATTGAACTCAGGACCTTTAGAAGAGCAGCCAGTGCTCTTAACCACTAAGCCATTTCTCCAGCCCGGGACTGACTGAATTCTCAAGTTCTCTGTCCCCTCTCCTCTGTCACTTTATGCACCTTTCATCTTCCATTAATATTTATGCAGCTCTACAATTTGGAAGGTTCTGTAGATCCAGGAAGACCTTGCAGAGCTGCTCCAAGTACTGATGACCCAGAGCACATGTCCTCAACAGCTGTTGAATTCTGTATTCCCAGGGCTCACCCACTGAGTCCTCAGAACCCACTTTCCAGCAGTCCTTCTCTCTTAAGAGGAGCTTTACTGTCTTCCTTACAGCTTTACAGTCTCCTGCGCACCACCATTCACCATTAAGTACTTTGTATTTATTCACTCCTCTTTGTTCTCAGCATCATTTGTGGGCTGAAAACTGAGCTTGGTAACTAGGAGAGGATTCTCTTTACACTTGCTGCAAATGAAACCCTGATCCACAACCTTGGCCCTGGCTGAAATGAACCATAGGAAAGGTATTGATTTGTGCAGATTTTTTTCTTACTCTGCACTTCAAATTAATATCATATTGCCTTTCCAAACACTCATTAGTATATACCTGGGCTCCTAGCTGGATATCCCTCCAAGATTATACAGAGCCTTGGTTGGGGGGGGCACTGAAATCATGGTCTCTAAGCAAAGAAGGCAGAAAGATTCACTGCCTTGGCATCTGGTGTGTTTTCGGATTCTTCAGTGTTCTTCAAGCTAGCTTGGAGCTCTCTGTCTTGATTGCAGTCATGTTCATTCACAGCATGGCTATTTTTGATGGGTAATGCCTGTGGATCTTCCTGCTATGCTTCAGAAAATCTTGAGCCAAGAGAAGAAGGAGAGTCAGGGTCTGGTCTCCTTGGCCTCAAGTGAACTGTGTGTGCTTTTTTGGCATGGTCACTAAGTCCTACAACCTGGATACTGTTTTTAGGCTTCATTTAAATGACCAGGAAAACCTTTGAGAGGAATAGCCAGCAATTCCCTAAGCAATAGCCCCTGTTGATTTTATTTATTTTTGATAGTATTCAAAACACAGATAAATATAAATTTGCAATATCTTTTTCATTTTTACAGTCTCAACTAAACGTTGATTGCAGGGTATGCCCCAGTAGTAAGAAAGGTAATATTTGGAGTTCAAAATAGATACAACCCTTTCATAAATGTTGGCCATCACCTGACCTGGAGTTTCTATTGTTTTAAAATCAGATGAAAAAGTAATGTCAAGTTTCTTTCCCAGTTTTATCAAAGGGGCAATGAATACATGTTCTACTTTATGTTAAAGAAGAAAATTTGTAAGGCATAAAAAGAAATTTCGAGAAAATGATAATTAAGGAACTTAGGGAGGGACAAATTTTTACAATAAGAGGAAAGAGTAGCTGTAAGATAAATAAATGGGTCAGCAATGTGAGCATAATTTAAGCCCTTTAGAAGCAATTATACTCAAGATAGTTCTCTATGAGAACTATAAAACTGTAGTCAGATTGTTTTTGGGGGGGGATGTCAGCTTGTAAATAACTCAGAGATTTATTATTAATTATAAAAGCTTGGCCTTAGCTTAGGCTTGTCCCATTAGATCTTATAACTTAAATTAACATGGGTCAATTCTGTCTCATGGCTTGTTACCACATCTTTCCATACCGCCCGTGCTGCTTCCTCAGTGTCTGGCTGGTGACTCTGCCTTCTTCCTGGAGTTCTCTCTCTGCCCAGAAGTCCTGCCTTTATTTTCAGCCTGGCTATTGACTGTTCAGATCTTTATCATACAAATCACAGCTATAGATTTTCATACAGTGTACAAATGTCCTACAACATAACCTAAAATCTTTGGAAGAATTTTCTCCAAGCATCTTTCAGAAGGTCTAGATCCCAAGAAGACTTTGTTTTTCAGACGAGCTGATGTCACATGTAATCAAAACTGAACATTTTAACACAGGAAGTCACATTCCTTTAAACGATTATCCCTGTGGAGAAACAAAGACTGGGAAAAATGGCAAATGATTGGTTTATCTTTTCTGTACTTTTTTGGTTTAGGTGTGACCTTGATTTCAGGGAAGAAATCAGAAACCGGAGGATATTAAGGCATCATAAGCCTGTACCTTCAGAGTGAAGGACTGGGCTGGTGAATATGGAGGGAGGTGGGGAGGAAGAAGAGAAAATGAGATATTGGGATTGCAGAAATCTCTAATAGGGTGGGAATCTAGGTTTTATTGTAACAGGGGGAGGGTCTGGAAAGCATTTAGACTCACCAGGTTCATATTTACAGACTTAATGTAGTTTTGATGAATTATGAGTGTGCATAACATAATTCACATTGATTCCATGTCCTAGTCCATGCTCTGAGGCTGTCTTCATTGGGAGTCAGTAAATTTGGAAAACCAGGCATGGTATCGAAGATGGGGAAGTAGAGTAAAAAATATCAATACATGGAGGACCCAGTTAATTTTCTATTGTGTGTGTGTATCACAAGTTGACTACATATATTTTTTGATCTCTTGTTTGTTTGCTTGAGACAAGAGCTCTCTATGTGGTCCTGGTTGTCCTGAAATTTGCCGTGTAAACCACGTTGCCTTTATACTAACAGGGTCTTTCTGCCTTTGCCTCCCAACTGCTGGGATTAAAGGACTGTGGTACCACCCCAGCCTTGATATGTACATTTTGAAATTAATCTACATGGTTTTATTTTTCACATTTTACAAAATGTTGAGAGGAGCACTGAGATGCAGAATCCATTTTGTCAAGAAACAGGAAGGAGAAATTTAAGAAATAAGTTGGTTTTGGATTTATTGGAAACAATTTTCAAACTCGTGATTCCACATTTAAAATCTGATACTGAGTCATGATCAGTAAATGTAATTTATGTGACTCACCCAACATAATGCTTTTGTATTCTTGATCCAAATCATGATTATTACCAGCATATCTGCCAGGCTCCAGACTCCTATCCTTTTCCTAGAGAACCTTATTTATGATATATACTTAGACACTGCCCTCAGCCCTGAATCATGTGCTATCCTTTAGTTTCTTTTTTGTTCAGGTATGCTTATTGTCCCAATTGAACATATAAGATGTAGCCTTAAGGACGTTGAGTAACAGACTAGAAATCACACAGCTAGGAAGTAGAAAGCTAGGCTTTGAATCTATGGCATCTAATTCCAGAGCTCACATTGTAATCCCCTAAACCCTGGGTGGCACATTCATCAATGTACAATGTGGGGTTGGAAGTGCATCTTGGTGCTTTGGAGCAGAGCAAATGTAAATGGCCCACCTGGGGACTGAACCCATGACCTTGGCATGATTAGCACAGGGCTAACAGATGAGGGAATATCAGAAGCATGTTATCCAGATTTCTCTTGTATGACGAGTTATTTGAGGGCAGGATATGCAAGTCAATAAGGAAACCTATTAAACCTATTGAAGCACACAAAACACAAAACTACCTTGTTTCTTTTTCCAGATCACTCTAAGAATTTAATTTATGTCTATCTGCAAGTTATCATGCACATATACCTGTGTTTGTGGTGTGTGTGTGCAAACACAGTCACTGAAGACATGAAATGTGGACTTGTCACAAGTGTGCATCGATGCATGCATGCCTTTCTGGTCTTAGATGATTAACATGCTGAGTGTGTGGTCTGTGCATATAATGACCAAGGCCTTAGTGATTTTGCATCTTAATGGGTCTCTTCAACTTCAAAGTTGTTACCACTAAAACTCCAAAGATGGAAAGATTTGATGCATTTAAAATAGAAATTTGTTCTATTTAAATTGAGAGCAGAGTAAAGAGTAGAGTTCTCCTTTACCTGTGGGGAGTTGTTCCAAGATCCCAAGGGGATGCCTGACTATGAGAAGCAGCCTACAGTATTGCCTTATAGCACCCAGAACAAATTTGTCCTTTGTGCTCCATGAAGAACAGAGCATTACCCCTCTTTATTAAAATGGGGGTTACTGGTACACAGAGGTCAGTCTGTTAAGCAAGACATCTAATAAATGACCAACTCTAAAGACATCAGATACATACAGTATGACTCACATATATGATGACTCACATCCTAGACAGGGTAGCCTGAAATTTCTTCATCCTTTTCAGAATGGTGTACCATTCCAGAGTTGTGGATTATATTAATTCTTGGGGTTCTCTATTCAGTACTTTCAGACCACAGTTTGGATCGCTGCAACTAAAGGAAGCAGAACCACAATGTGGGCCTACTGTGTGTCCTGGTTCTCAAGCAGATGGGTTGGGTTCTGAGATTGTGTCTTCATCTGTTTTGTGGGGAGTGCTGAGTGTTTCTGAAAGAGATTAAGGAGCTATTATCCCAATAATGCAAACAGAAGCCGGCACGTTTCAGGGTAGTTTGCTATACTCTCTGATTTTATTCATGTTTCAGTCCAATGGAGAGCAACCATAGCAGGGTGTTGGAAATAGGCAGGATTTGCAAACCTGCAGTTGAAATTAATGATGCTAATTGAAATGAAGGCAGCCCTGTGTCCAGAAGAGGGGACTACATTGTGATCCCTCCAGGAACAGCAATCATTTAATCATCGCCAAGCATTTCGGAATCCAAGTAAGAAAAGGAAAAAAAAAAGTAAATGTGCTTGCCATATTCTTAGTACCATTTGCCTTGACAGGAAAAACAACAGCCTCTTGCCTCCTCAGCTTACTCCTCATCAGCGCGCTCTTCCCCAAACAAGACACTGCACATCAGCCATTTGGGATCTCTTCCATCCGTGTTGTAACGCGCTCCCCCGTGCAGTTTGTACTCACTGCGGCATGTGCCGACGCCAAGAGCAAGGCGTTGGTAATCTGGGCACCCACAGTTGTGATGAGGCATCTTCAGTGCAGGCGTCCAAATCAAATATTTGGCTGTGCTTCTTCAGATGCGATATCTCATATTGTCACTGTGGTTCTGGCAAAGTGGGAACTTGGGCAGGAAGGGAAGAGCCCAAGGGGGTGGGGTGTGGGGTGGGGAGACTAGGGAAGTGGGGGAGGGCAGAGAAGAGGCTCTGCCAGTGTCGATCTTCCAGCCTGCCGCCCCACCCTTTGTTTGTCTCTACTATGCTTGGACAGGGGCCAGGTCTGCGTGACACTGACAGATGAAGGACAGTATGGAGGGTGAGTTTGCTTTCAGGCACCAGGGACGTCACTGGTTACTCGCAGAAAACTGGTATTTTAGTATGAGTCTATAGAGTATACTTCTCTGCTGGCATGCATGACCGTGATGTCATGGCATGCTTTTGACCAGCACCCTCCAACGAATATAACAATTGACGCTGATTATTTATTTGTTTATTTTTAAAATTGTTGTTTGTTTAAGGCAAGGTCTCTGTATCTCAGATTGGCCAGAAACTCGGTCCTCCAGGGTTTTCAGGCTCACCCTGGCTCCCATGGTCCTTGGAATAGGCCTGTAAACGAAGAGAATAACTCAGGAGCATCACTGCCTTCTTTTCAAGGAAGAAAAAAATCCTAATCCAGAAGAGCTGATGGCTGGGACAAGGAGGGGAAGCAACAGTTTTAATCTGCTCCTCAGCCTCCTCTGCATCCTCCCCAGTGGTAACTGGCAACTGAGGAAAACTTCACTGATCCATGAGGAGGCATGGTCTCATATCAAAAAGGCACCGCGTTCTTGGGGCAGACGTACAAATTTTAAGACTGGAAAACCTTGGTGCTGCAGGGATGGTTCAGTAGGTCAAAGTACTTGCTGTACAAGCATGGAGACATGAGTCTGAATCGCCAACACTCATGTAAAAAACAGGTGTGGAGCACTAACATGTGGAGGTAAAGACAGGGGGAATCCTAGGAACTTGCTGACTAACCAGCCTAACTAAAATGAAGTTGCTACTTCAGTGAAAAACAAGTCATAAAAGATTAAGGAAGAAAACAATTGAGGGGGGACTGATGCCTCATTCTTGTCTTCACATGCACAACACACACACACCACTTTATTATATTTAGTTTTTTATGTGAGTTATGTTCATGCACATGAACAGACATACACAGGATGCACACACGCGTGCATACACAGAAACACACACACACACACACACACACACACACGTATGTGTGGGTACCTGCGAAAACCAAAAGAGGCCACCACATTTTCTGGATCTGGAGCTAGCAGGCAGTTGTGAGCCACCTGATGTGGGTACGGTCAACTGAACCTGATTTTCCTGCAAGAGCAACAAGCACTGTTAATTGCTGAGCTCTCTCTCCAGGCCAACTCTCCCCATTTATGACAAAAAGAAGAAAAAGAAAGATCAGGGGATATCTGTCATAAAATAATTTTTATTGCTTTTTTCTCTTTTAGTTGGGGTAGAAGATTGGTTGTGCAAATATCATTTTTTTTCCTAGCATAATGGTGGGGCTTCTTCCAGCACGCTGTACGAGCGTCAGTGGAGCAGGTTAGTTCACTCTGTTGTAGCAACTGCTCTCGCTGATGTCATTTGGGGTTGGATCCTGTGGCACCACGTTCTATTTTCTTCCTTTTCATAGGAGGTCAGATGACTTATCCAGAAAGCCTGAAGTCTCTCAACTTTTGCCTAGTGTCTTTTGTCCTCATTGGCCTCACTGGTTCAGAATGTCACCTTCATGTCATTTCCCATTCTTCAGTTCTACCCGCTGCTAACTTTACTAGACCTGTTGAAAAGAGGCTGAAAGTTACCTCCCTACGCATTGTCTAATGTGGCTGATATCTTGGTTGGGATGCTGACCACCCGAAACTCTGTAGTCTTCAGATTTTATTTACAAACATACAGCAAAGTTTTACATTTTGTATTTCCTCAAGGGTTCTTCATCTGAATGTAGTGATTCATACTCAAGTCCATAAACTGACAGAGATACCAAACTTGGATAGACACAGATTGCCAGAACTGTTGGAATGAGTTAAGATAGTTTTAGACTTCAGCAGTAAAAAAGTAACCCCAGTGGGCCCACTGGTAGATAAATGAACTCATATAAGATCCTTTGAACAAAGAATAGGAACTTTTTGAAGAGCAGGTTGAAAATGCCGTATTATGGAGATACAGTTATCTGAATAAAAGGATGAACAAAAGAGCCAGTGGCTTTGGGAGCTATTAAAAGTATTCTGTGGATTTCAAAGCACAGAGTGTCTGCACGTCACCAGTCCTTCATCAGGCACTCAGTCCATGATTCAGCACACATTTGCCGAGTATATTTTCTAAACATGAAGTTGCATCACTTCAAAGTTAGCATGCAGGAGTGTAAACCTGCATGTGAATGCATTTGAATATTGAAGTCATACACACGCCGTTAATTAACCTACAGTTGACTTTCACGAAATCAGAGAAACTGATAACAATAATGGGTGATTTTCATGTTACATAGTTTATTTTGAAGCATTTAATTTTTCAGATCACTGTGCTTATTTAAAAAAGTTATCCTATTCAAATCCTGGATATCAAAATTTACAATAGATATCACAATAGGATAAATAGATAGATAGACAGGTAGATAGATAGATAGATAGATAGATAGATAGATAGATAGATAGATAGTCTAATAGCTGAGTGAAAGAGAATTGTGGAGTAGATTTACTGGGGTGAGTTATGAAAAAATACTTCATTTTGACTAAATATTCAAATGTCAGGCAGGGATTCTCCCTGAATCTCCCATCCCCTGTCATGCTGATGGATGCTCCCTCTTGTACTCCCAGGAATACTCTCCACATCAGGTCCCATCATCCTTTATCAGGCTTAAGGTCTTGTTAATGAACAATGATCTCTTGCAGTTTCTTCCTATTGACGCCCAAGTTCCTCATATCTTGCAAGAAGGCTCCTTCCTTCCATTTCTGCTTACTGGTCTACCTTGTCCAGCCATGCCTCTTTAAGGTGTGTGTGTGTGATTCACTCTTTTCTACTCTCTTATCTTCCCACTTTATTCCTATGATATACTTGGAAAAGTGTGTCTCCTGATTTCCAAAGCCCACTGTACCCACCTCTACCTCTAATCCTAACAAAATATCTGGGCCTTCGGCAGAACTAATTTCCTACTCCTGTTTCAAGAATTTAGTCACATTTGGCACAACTGATTGTGTGTCCTTCTGAAATAACCACATCCCATGGCTTTTCTTTAAATTTCCCAATTGTCTTCTTTAAGATTACAAACTGGTTCTTTCACATTATCAGACTTTCAGATCACTGCTTCCCAAGGTTTAACATGGATGAGAACTGTTGATATTGATTCTCCTTTTGTAGATTTAATTTAATGACCATTTTTCCCCCCAAGTCAGTCTGCTTGGGACCTCTGCTTTGAAGCTATGTTCATGAGGGATCCATATTATGTCCGAATTGTCTTCTTTTTATACCCCCTCCAGAGATATCTCTCACAATTGCCATCTTTCTGCCTCTGTAGACCTGGATGACCTCCAGAATCTGTCTCCACCCCATAACTGCCTGCAGCTTTCAAAGCTGTCTCCCAGCCCCATGACTTGTTTCTAAGAATGCCTCTGCAGAGATCACAGACTCAAGATGCTAACTGCTTGGCATGTACCTAAGTGAACAGCCAATGGCCAGGGTGGGATGCAGGTGCCCCATCTTGGAGCCAAGCACTGCTGTCATATATGTCTCTCTTCTTCTCCTGAACCACTCACCTTCCCTGTGGCTCCTGGGCATTTGGTCCTGGCCATCAGTTCCTGTAGAAACTATTACTCACTTGCCCAAGATTTTGCTATGGTGTTCTATTATATCAGAGCCACCAAGATTATAAAATTTAGTACATCTTATTAACTGCCTGCCTCTATCTCTAGAATTTAATTTTATTTATAAGTTTTTTTTTATGTTTTACCCACATTGTTACCTTTAGTGTCTTAGATAATGTTTAGCTTAATGGACTGATAATAATAATTAATTACTAAATAAGTTTTCAAAAGAAATGTAATGAAGGGAGGTATTATTGAGCTCTCCCCACTCCAAACACCATGACACAAGCCTGATCTAGAGGAAGCCTGTAGATTCTAATCCCATATAGACTTTGGACATGGTGTTTGGAGACAGAAAACTATTTTGTGATCTTAGGATGAAGTCAAAAAGGAGAGGGCGAAAAGAAGGAGAGAATGTGGATCTTGTTTTACATGTTTAAGCAACTTCCTAGAATTTACATTCTCTCTCTAGATCTCCTTATATAAAAATGATAATTTCTTCTATAATTAAGTTACAATAGGTTGGGATTTTACTATTTGCTGCTCTAAATATTCCTAATATACACTCTATAATACTGATAATGAACAAAATGGAGTATGGTTGTACATACAATAAGATGTTATCTGCACTGAGCATGATCTAATCCAGGTGTCAGGAACTTTGTTCTATACAGAAGCATAATGAATGGGTTTACTCTTGACAGTTCCGGTGGTCTGCTGCAATTGTTTGCTAGAGTTGCTGCAGAATAAATAGTAACAAGAAGAAATAAGTAGACGAAAATAAATAGAAGAAAACTATTTCTGCTTAAGTAAAATTCTATTTACTAGAACTGGAGAATTTCCTGAGTAAACTGGGAATGGGGAATGAGGTAAAAAAAGGGGGAGGGGGAGGAGAACACGAGGAAACTGGATGGCTGAGTTGGGGGAGGAACAAAAAGGGAGAGCAAGGAAAGAGATATCTTTATAGAAGGAGTCATAATAAAACCCTATTAGGGAGAAATCTGGTGCCAGGGAAACTCCCAGGAACCCACAAGTATGACCCCAGCTAAGACTTCTAGCAACAGTGGAGAGGATGTCTTAACTGGCCTTTCCCTGTATTCAGATTGTTGACCACCCTAATTGTCATCATAGAACCTTCATCGAGTAACTGATAGAAGCAGATGGCAGATGCAGCGATCCACAGCTAAGCTCTGGGCCACGTTCCTGTAGTTCAACTAAAGAGAGGGAGGAGGGATTATATGAGTAAATGGGTCAAGATCATAATGGGGAAACCCACGGAGACAGTTGGCCTGACCTAGTGGGAGCTCACACTCCCTCTGGATTGATAGCTGGGGAACCTGCATAGAACCACACTAGGCCTTCTGCTTGTGGGTGATAGTTGTGTGTCTTGGACAGTCGGTGGGGCCACTGACAGTGGGACCAGGATTTACCCCCAGTGCATGAACTGGCTTTGTGGAGCCCATTCCCTATGGATGAATACCTTGCTCAGCCGTGATACAGGGAGGAGGGGCTTGATCCTGTCTCAGCTTGATGCGCCAGACTTTGTAGACTCCTGGTGGGAGGCTTTATCCTTTCTCAGGAGTGCATGGGGATGGAGTAGGAGGGAATGTGGGGGGGGGAGGGGGAGAGTAGATGGGGGAACTGTGGTTGGTATGTAAAATGAAAAAAAAATAAAAAAGAGCACTAGCTGTTCTTGCAGAGGACCCAGGTTTGATTCTTAGCACACACAGGGTGAATACAGATCCAGTTTCAGGAGATCCAATGTCCTCTTCTGACCTCCTTAGGCACTAGGCACACATATAATATACATAATACATATGTACATACAATACATATATATACATATACATACACACACACATATATATATACAGGGAAATGCTTGTACAGATAAAATTAAAATAAATGAATCTAAAAATAAAACAAAACAAATGCCACATAGTAAACCAGATAGAGCCCATGTGTTACAGTTTGCTGACTTCTAAAGAGTAGTCTTTCATAGTAACTGAAATATCTCCATAAATGAACAACAGTGAAAATACTGTATGAAGATGCTTAGGTTGGTCTTCTTTCCCCAAACTTTGCCTACCCTCTCATGAATGGCACATATAGCAGATGTCTTATGCAATTTGTGACTCTCTACATGCTGACTTGACCTTATTAAACATCATCATTGCTCATGATAGTTTTCTCCCAAAATGTTCAAAATTAACTTAAAACTTTTGATAGAACCTATCAAGCAATAAAGCGTCTATAATTAATTTTTAGAGCTTAGTATTCGATACCTTAACTACATGGTAGGACTTTGCTTTGAAAGACTTCTATCAGTGATTCCAGAAGAGACATGATGGGTTTTGTTTGCTTGATTGATGTATTTCGCAATATATAACAAAAAGTACTAACATTTTTACTTCAAAGAAACTATTATTAATAAATAGAAATGAAGTTTAAGATAATTGTTGTTCCTATTCTTTGTTGTTTTGGGGGATCGTATAACAATGAACAATTGAGGAGTCATTCCATTTCTCAATTTTAATTGCCCAAGATGTATAAATGTCTATATCTTTGTCATCCATCTTTCACTTCTAATTTTTTTGAAACCTTTTTTATCTATCTGTTTTACTGTATAGTTATTTTGCCAAGATGTGTGTATCTGCACCACATGAATGCAGTGCCTTAAGAGTCCAGAAGAGGTCATCAGATCCCCTGGGACTGGAGTTTTAGACAGTTGTGAGCTGCATTTTATGGGCTGAAAATTGAACCTGGGCCCTCTGAAGGAGAAGCCAGAGGTTTTAGCCACTGACTCATCTCTTCTGTTACAGCACACCTCAATATTAGAGTCAATTTTCTGTGTCTGGAAAACAAGGAAAGCTATAACTATAACTGTCTAGTTTTCAACTACCATAGAGACTCAAGAAGGAAATAATATTAACTGAGTATGCAGAAACTGTGAGCAAGGGACTTTCAAAAAATGTGAGAAATGACAAAAACAGCTGGCTGCCTGGACAGTCTCCTGAAGTTCCTCTGCAGTGTTGGGGCATCCATCTTTGATTTACAAGCCTATAATATTTGAAAGACTCTTCTATGAAGAATGATTTTTGAAAGTATCCCTTATTGTCTTGGCAAAGTTTTGTAGTCACTCTTTGTGTCTCGCTTTGTCCAGTTTGGAAAGCATGCTCTCAGCAATTGAGTCAAGAGCACTTTCTTGCCCACTGGCTTACTTTTGCTGCAAAGAAAGTAAATCCATGTGGAGTTTCTTCAGTGCCCATTATCTTCTCTGAAGCACATTGGTGCTGCCAGGATCAGACCTGTCTTATTGTCATTAAAAAGAAAAAAAATAACAAAAAACCCAAACAACAACAACAACAAACACACCTATGCTATTAAAATATTTTAAATGCTGTATTCTATAGTTCTCTGAAGTGGTGTGGGACCATGGTCTATATTCTGTCAATTATGTTTTAAATAAACGCTGATTGGCCAGTGCCAGACAGGAAGTAGAGGTGGGTCAAGGAGAATAAGAGAATTCTGGGAAGAGGATGCAGTCCCAGCCCAGACACAGAAGTAAGATGTGACTGCCTCTCTGAAAAAGGTACCAAGCCACATGGCTATCACAGATAAGAATAATGGGCTAATATAAGTTATAAGAGTTAGTAAGAAGCCTGAGCTAATGGGCCAATCAGTTTTATAACTAATGTAGACCTCTGTGTGAATTCTTTGGGACTTAACGATTGCAGGAACCTGGCAGGACAGAAAACTCAGTCAACACTGAAGTGTTTGAAGATGACCTGTATATCTAAAATATATCTGTTTGACCTTGAAAACATACCTAATATGTTCAATTATACTACAAGTTCAATTATAATAGGTGATTAACTACTAATCTGAATTTTATCATTATACTAAATAGTTGGTAATAATTTCAAGAACTAGGAATTTGCTGTACATTGTTAAATGAGTTGCATAGGTACCATACCTTGAACAAGATTAGAAATGTATGTACAGTATGTACTAGCAAAAATAATCTCAACTTTGTATCAAGATACAAAAAAATCTAAGACAATATAAATACTTAAAACTAGTAGTTGCTTTATTGGTTTAAAAGTAGATTCAATGATCTACTTTTTAATCCTATTTCTCCAGAAATTGCTTGTGTATCATTTCCAACAGCTGCCATACAAAATATTGGCACAGGATGAGGCTATTTAACATTCCATGTGGAAGACTCTTCCATTGATATCTTTTAGCAAGCTGAGAATTATTATAAGTAGGCACTGTGAAGGCAAATTTTTCTCTGTCTTTTTCTTATAAGGGTATAGTGAAGAAACAATCTTTTAAATCAATAACTATAAGAGGGCATCCTTTAGGCAATAGAGAAGGCAAAGGAATTCCAGACTGTAAAGAGACCAGTGGCTGAACCACCTTACTAACTGATCTTAGATCTATTACCATTCTCCATTTTCCAGATTTTTTTTTTAACAACAAATACAGTAAAATTCCAAGGGCTGGTTGATCCTTCAATATGCTGAATATCTAGTTACTCCTGTACCATCTGTTCTAAAGCCTGCAGTTTCTCTGTTGTTAAAGGCCATTGCACAACCCATACAGGTTTGTCTGTCAACCATTTTAAATGTAGGGGTGTTGGCACCTTTTAGAGAGCAGCAGCTATTGTGCTCTCTTCTTGTATAACCTGAATGTTCAGTGACTGTTCTTTATAATACCTTCTAATATTTTCCCCAGAAACATATGTCAATTATGGTTTGTTTCTAAGACTGGGGGAATCTCAGTATTCAATTGCTGTAAAAAAAATCATGTCCCCACTAATTCAATGCTATATTAGCTATATATGGCTTTAAGTTTCCTCGCTTTCCTTCTAGTCCTATACATTCGACCCATTTCATGTTCTGTTTTACCTAAGATAAAGTTCCAATCTCTAAAAGCTGAGCATTTACATTCTTGGCTGCCAAGATTTTGGTGTAATTATTGTTACATCTGCACCTATATTTAACAGACCTTCAGTGACAATGTCATATATTCATATTTTTAACTTTGGTCTTTGTTCATTTATACATGTTTGCCAAAATACTTGCTTCATGGTTTTCTTGAAATTTTTTGTTCTTTCTTCTATAGCTGCTCTATTATCCAGTGCAGTACAGTTTCTTACAATAGGCATTAGGTTCTTTAATGGCTCTGAGAAGGAGCTTCCTCCACAATGACAGGTAATAGCTAAACTGGATTTGGAATGGGGGCCTGAGAGAGGCTCCTTAAGGAGTTTCCTGATGGCAAATGGTTACCTTGAATGTCCCTTGTTGATATAAATTCATTAGTCCAATTCCTGCCTTTGCCACACCTTCATAATTCAGAAGGGAGGGGCATTCTATTTGGATTATGCTTATAAAAAACATTTTTTCAAAAGAATACCCTGTTTACAATACCTTTTAAGGTGACCTTATTTGTCACCCTTGAAACACTTAACATTTTGATTTCTTTTCCAGTCTCTGGAAACCACCTCTAAGCATCATCATGGTCATGAGATTCAATATTGATTGTATCTGAGATCCATTCTTCCAAAGGTACTGCTCTTGCCTTTAATGGCCTAATTCTCCTTTTGCATCAAGAATTAGCACTTTCAAAGCCAGAAATTCAATTATTATTTGTTTAAATTCTGAATTGGGTATCATTTTATTTACTACTGAGGTCAATTGTTGTAAGAAATCAGTGAAGGTTTCTTTTGGGCCCTGTATGTATTTAGTAAATGACTCAATCTTTTTTACACTCTTTCAATTCTGTCCTAAGCATTCAAAGCTGTTGTGCAGTATAAATACAGGAAGTGATCATTATATAGAACATGTCTTTGTACATCAGCACACTTTTCCTTTCCAAGAAAGTCTTGAGGGAGTCCCATAACTTTAGCTCTACTTCATTGTTCAATGGTCTTAACCTCTTCTTTCAACCAGGCCATCCATTGCAATTGAGGACCAGGCTCCAAGACTACTTTAACCACTTTGCTCCAGTCTCTAGGAATAGTTCTATTACCAGCTGACCACAAGTTTAACATCTGTGGTACAAAAGGTAAATGCATGCCATATGAGACTATGACTTCCTTGAATCTCCTTAAATCTAACATTTCCACAGGATTCCATTTAACTTGTGCACAGTTGTGGGGATATCTATCATTTGGCAGTTATTCCTGTAAGGTGACTGGATAAATTAAAGTTTGTTGTTTAAAAACATTACATTGTTCCTCTCTAACCTTATAATGCAATGCTGAAATTGGTTCTCTATTAAATTTCTCTGTCTGGATCTGAATATCTCTATGATCTGTTTATTAAGTATTTCTAAAACTTGTATCTTAGCACTTATATTAACCAACTTTTTTAGTGAAAAAAGAAAAATAACAAAACTGAAATTTATAATTGAAATTACATATGTCCTGTCTAAATAGTTATCCTCTCATTTAATTGTTCCATTTTCAAACTGTCCAGCATATTATCATACAGATACCTAAATCTCCACAGTAATAGTGTTTCCAATATTTTACTGTGAGGAAAAAGCTGTCTCTTTTAACTAATTCCTTCCTTTAAGAATTTCTAATTGTCTTAACAAATCTTCTTACAATGTCAGTGGACTGTGAAGCATAGCACACCTGAGTGGAGAATATAGACAGTGAACAACCTGGCTAAGGACAGTTGCAGCTGCTAGCACGTATCCATGAATTGAGAGTGCAACCTGCAGCTAGCATGCATCCATGAGTTGAGAGTGGCAGTCTGAGGAGAGGGGTGTAGGGAAAGCCAGCAACACATGGTGGAAAGAGAGAGAGAGAGAGAGAGAGAGAGAGAGAGAGAGAGAGAGAGAGAGCGCCAGTTGTCTGGAAAATGCACATGGGATTGTGCAGAAAAAGCACACATGGTGGGGCCTGCCTGAAGGCAGAACCAGCCATTCTAGGGCACCTAAGTCCTACGACGTTTGGAGCCCAGGTGCATCTGGAGTTTGGGTGGCAGCTGGAGATCGTCTTAGAGAGGATATAACAGGAAAATCCCAAACTACCCCAGAGGCTTGAGTAAAAAAGAAATCTAACCAGGTGGGGCAGTGACTCTGGAGGGAGCCCTATATGCAGCTCCAATTTGTGCCAGTGGCTGCAAAGCCAGAGGCAAGTGGGTTTTTTGTAAATGCATGTCTTTAAGTTGGGTACCAATATGTTATACGAATTCTAATTGGTATTAATAATAAAAACCCAAAGTCAGATATAAGGGTTAATGCTGTAGAGCAGAGAAGCAGTGTGGCCAACTGTTAGAGAGTTCTTTTACAATGCTCAGACTGAATGGGTGAGTGAGCCTGTCTTCAGACTACATCTTCAGACTGCCTCTGTTTCCATCAAACCTCAGACTGAAATGAGTTCCTGTCTCCTCCCTCCTTAGATTCCCCTCTCTGCCCTGCCATATCACTCTTGTCTCCTCCACCTCCCAGGTGCTGGGATTAAAGGCATGCATCACCACTGCCCAGCTGACTAAAGGTGTGTACCACCACTCTCTGGTCTCTAGGGGTTAGCTATGCACTCTCATCTTCAGGCAAGCTTTATTTGTTAAAGCACAAACAAAATTTCACTATAGATAGATCTTTAGTTTTCTACCTTGTATTTCCTTAATACTTCCATTTATCTATTATTTAATTCTTTCTAATTTTGAAGTATACATATTATACTTTAAATATCATTATCAATAGTCAGAACAATATTAGTTAATTATATTATTAAAATTAAAATTTTAATATCACAAAGATAATATAAAAATTCAATAGTACATTTTATTTCTTTTGCTTTTAATTTTTTATATTTATTCATATTAGCAAAAATTTCTCTGAGTGTGAGGAAAGTTGTCATGCTCACATATTGTGAGCGTGATTTTATTAAATATTGCAGTCTAGAAATTAAATTTGCTTCTTTGATTTGTTTCACTTTGAAATAAATTCATTTTCCTATCACATGTAGGCAAAGTTAAGTCCTATTTTTAAAAGAATAATTCAATAGCACAGTTCCATATCGCTATGCATTTTAAAACTATGTTCACATTAGTACCACATGACTTTGTTATTATTGTTATTGGTCAAATAGTTGATATTTTTAGAGATTTTCTTAAATATTTGCACCTCTTTTTTCCCTTTAGGTTCTTCCTCGTGTTTCTCTTTTGTTCAGGGTGACGTCCTTCCTCTGTGACTCTCACTTCCGTGCCACATTCACTGTTTGTATACTGATCTCTCTTTGTGTGGATTTACAAACAACAAAACAAAACAAAACACCCTCTATTATCTCTTTTCTGAAAATGTTATCATTTTCATTCATTTCTAAGGTATAGATTTCCAGCTCATTGGGACTTTGTTGTTCCTGAAAGCACAGAGTCTTCAACTTGTCTATTGTTGAAACTAGCTGCTCACTCACGAGTGCTTGCTGGAGATCAGGTGGACAGCTGAAGTCCATCTCTGCCTCTCACCATTTTAAAGTTTGTAATCACTGGATTTGTTTGTTCCTGGTTGCTCAGCCCTGAAATAACCACAAAGAAACTGTATTAATTAAATCACTGCTTGGACCATTAGCTCTAACTTCTTAATGGCTAACCCTTGCATATTAATTTAACCCATTTCTATTAATCTATTTATTGCCACAAGGCTGGGGCTTACCGGGCAATGTTCCTGAATCTGTCTCCAGTGGGGGCTACATGGCTTCTCCTTTACTCTGCCTTCTTTATCCCAGCATTTAGTTTAGTTTTCCCCACCTACCTCTATTCTGCCCTGCACAGGCCTAAGATAGTTTCTTTATTAACCTAAAGTATTCACAGCATACAGAGGGGAATCCCACATCAGTTTACTTTCATATCAAGTTTTTCACTTATTTCCACCACTCTATTTACTATGGCCTGCAGCTCATTTGGACTTTTAGTAAGTGCTACTATATTGTCAGTAATTGGCAAGGTTTTGATTTGCACACCACCTATCCACATGCCTATCTCCTTATTCTCCAGGGATGTTGATATTATTAATTCCAGGAATATATTAAATAGTAATGGTAAGAGGATACATCCCTGCAACACTTCTATGATGAAATGCTCCTCAGAACAGTGACTGAATGTGTTTGAGATGGCATGTGCCAGGAGGATTCTAGGCATCACATGAAGAGATGGGCTACACAATAATGACACTAAGAAACATATCCATCTACAAAAGGAAGTAAACTACAGGATATGGTAATGATACTTGGAAGTACTTTGGCCATATTATGAGACTGAATGACAGGAAATACCCGAAGATAGCACTGATTGGAGGAGTGCACAAGATAAGGCAAAGAGAAAGGCCCAAAAAACGCTGGTGAGACAGCATAAATGAAGACTGTGGAACCTTGGGTATAATAATAACACAAGCATCTAGGATTTCCCAGGATAGAAACAACTGGAGAACCACCATTAACGGGCTGCCTATGCATGCTTAAGCATTTCAGAACATAAGTAATGATGAAATGATTATCTATCTATCTCTCTATCTATCTATCAATCTATCAATCTATCTATCTATCTATCTATCTATCTATCTATCTATCATCTATTGGTTTATCTCTCTACCTGTCTGTCTATCTGTCTGTCTATCAATCTATTGTTCTGTCTACCTATCATCTATCTATATCTATCTATCTATCTATCTATCTATCTATCTATCTATCTATCTATCTATCATCTATCTATCTATCTATCTATCTATCTATCTATCTATCTATCTACCTACCTACCTATTGGTCTGTCTATCTATCTATCTATCTATCTATCTATCTATCTATCTATCTATCTATCTATCTATTATATATCCTAGATCATGTTCTTTCATTCTTTTTACCTCTGTTAGCTTTGCTTACTCTAGGAATCCCTTCTTAGCTGTGTGTCACAGAGATATCTTCCAAGTCACAAATCCTCTCTCCAGCTGCTTGAAAATTGTTTTTAAGTACATTCAAGATGGAATCCAAGTCTTCAAAGACATCAGGATATTTTTGATTCTTCTACAAAATAGCTATTCAAGGTTGTGTGCCATCTTCATTTCCCTAATAAAGCTGTATTTTACCCTTTATAAAATGACTCCAATTTTAGATATTATTATGTGTTTGTAGTTCTAATATTTATATTATATTATACTTTTTAAAAGTAATTTTGAGCATATTATTCAGCTGCTTCAAAATCCAAGTCTGCTAATTGCAATAGGTATGAGTTCAATTTATTTTCTTGGTCTTTGCCTTTTTTTTTTTTCAGTAGGTCTTAGTCTGGACTGATACTTCATTTCCATTGAAGTACTAGTAGGTTTTGGCATGCTATAGGGAAATCTCTCATCTAAGAACACACGATACAGCCATTGCAAACTAAGAAGTGGCTGTAAAATCAAAAGATGACTTTCTATGGGCATCCAGAACCTAGAATTCATGGCTCAGCTGCTCTCTTTCTATATAGAAGGAAGTATCTTTCATTAGATTCATCTTAACAATGTCACAGGGCTTTAGGACCAGGATGTGACTGGATTTTAGCAGAGTTGCTGTGTAGGGTACAAATAAATGGCCTTTCCATCTTGGTCCCATATATAGATCCCCATATGTATAATGTATAAAATGGCCCACAATGCCCGAATGGATTACATAATTTGCTTATGAATGTCCTGGTCCATTTTGTATGTATAAATTTAGTCTATAAGACTTCAAATCTGGTTAATGTGTACATAAGATTTAAATGTGATGTTACATTTTGCTAGAACCAAAATGCAAAAAGTACACTAATTTATTGTCTTTTTTAAAATTTTATTTTATAGAGCTATACATTTTTCTCTGCTCCCTTCCCTGCCTCTTTCTTCCCCTTCAACCCTCTTCCATGGTCACCATGCTCCCAATTTACTCAGGAAATCTTATCTTTTTCTACTTTTCATGTAGATTAGATCCATGTATGTCTCTCCTAGGGTCCTCATTGCTGTCTAGGTTCTCTGGGATTGTGTTTTGCAGGCTGATTTTCTTTGTTTTGTGCTTAAAAACCACTTATGAGTGAGTACATATAATAACCGTTTTACTGGGTCTGGGTTACCTCACTCAATATGATGTTTTCTAGCTCCACAGAGAACTCTCAACAGAGGAATCTAAAATGGCTGAAAGACCTGGCTATTAATCCACACACCTTCAAACACCCGATTTTTGACAAAGAAGCAAAAAATATCAAATGGAAAAAAAAGCATATTTAACAAATGGTGCTGGTGTAACTGGATATCAACATGTAGAAGAATGAAAACAGATCCATATCTATCACCATGCACAAAACTCAAGTCCAAATGGATCAAAGAACTCAACATAAATCCAGCCACACTGAATCTCATAGAAGAGAAAGTGGGAAGTACACACTTGAACACATTGGCACAGGAGACCACTTCCAAAATATAACCCCTAGTAGTACAGACACTGAGAGCAACAATTAATAAATGGGACTTCCTGGAACTGAAAAGCTTCTGTAAAGCAAAGGACATGGTCAGCAAGACAAAATGGCTGCCTACAGAATGGGAAAATATCTTCACTAACCCTACATCAGGCAGAGGACTGATCTCTAAAATATACAAAGAAGTCAAGAAATTAGTCATTAAAAGAACAAATAATCTAATAGAAAATGTAGAATATAGAAAAAGACAAGATCTCCTGAGTAAATTGGGAGCATGGGGATCTTGGGGGAGGGTTGAAAGTGGGGACGGGAGAGGCAGGGAGGGAAGCAGAAAAAAATGTAGAGCTCAATAAATATCAATAAAATAAAATTAAATTAAAAATGGAGTACTAATTTATTATCTTAATATATTATCAGAAGCAAGTATAAAACATTGTCAGAAATGATATCTGAGAGAGTAATGGATTTGTAAAGATATTTAATACTAAAATCACCCACCCACTTCTTTAATTTATACTGTAACACCTTTTGTTGACTAAATAAACAACACTAACAAGATAGTTATGGCAAAAGTAGTCGTTTTGTACATGATAGACCAGGGCAGGTTTGTAGACTGGACTAAGTTAGGAAGGCTCATTCATTAAAGTTCAATAGAGATCCATTACAGTAAACCCTGTACATAATTTCTGAAGGAAATAAGAAATAACACAAACAAAGCCTGCACAGAGGAATAGTTAAGGCCCTGTCTTAGTTTGTGGTTTTATTGACATGAAGAGACACCATGACCATGGCAGCTCTTATAAGGAAAACATTTAACAGAGGGGACTGGCTACAGTTGCAGAGATTCAGTCCATTATCATCACAGCGGGGAGTATTGCAGCTTTCTGGAGGAATGACTGAGAGTCCTACATCTTGCAGGAAACAAGAAGTCAACTCCTACACTGGGTGATATTCTGAACAAGGGAATTCTCAAGCCTACCCCCACAAGGACACACTTCTTCCAACAAGGCCATCCACATTCCAACAAAACCACACCTCCTAATAGTGCCACCCCCTATGAAATTAGAGGGGCTAATTACATTCAAACTACCACAGGATCCCATCCCTAAAAGGACTACAGACAACTGGTAAATGTTGATGGTGGGACAAACCAGTCTTCCTCAGAAATGGGCCTATTAATAGGTTACCCAGGACCAAGTGTTCAGCCCTAAAATCACATACATATAAGCAATATTAAGTGTACTTAGCAGATTGTATATATGCATACATACATATATGTATATATATGTTTAATATACACAATAAATATATATGTGTAATATATTTATTTACAATAATAATAATTAAAGAAAAAGAGATCATGGGCTCAAGAAATAGTGAGAGAGATAAAGTAGTTGGAAGCAAGAAAGAGAGAGGGAAAGTGATTTAAATATAGTTCACTAAAAATTAAAAATAAAACGATAAATTGGATGACATTATTACCATTGTAATTTCCTTCCTTTCTTTTTATTGCTGTCTTCTTTTTCTTTCTGAAACAAGTTTACCCTATATAGTCCTGGCCTCAAACTCACAACCCTCTTGCCTTGGCCTCAAATGTGATGGGATTTGAGGCAAACAATATTATGCCCAGCATATTTTTATAATTCTGTATATCTATATATTTTTCATAATTTTTATTAGATAAATTTTCATGTTTTGATCATGCTTTTCATTCTTTAACTCCTCCTAGATTCTCCCCACTTCTCTACCCATACAATTTCATGTTTTTTCTCTCTCTCTTTCAAAATATAAAAACCAAAATGAGCAAAGGAATCCTCTTTCAAAAGATCCCTGATCCCTGAGGGGAGGGGTTTAATAAAGGCACCCCAGTTAATACTGAGTGCTCTAAAATGCCTCACTCTTTGTACAATTTCTAGTTGTGGCTCTCTTGGTTAATTTACTTATACTTCAAGAAGAAGATTCTTTGATACACATTGGACAATACACTGGTCTGTAAGTATAGCAATACATCATTAGGAGCTATTCATTTCTACACATTTGAAAGGAATTTAAACAGAGTTTGCACTATAATGGTAGACAATACTTCAACTAGACATCTTATGCCAGTAAGCAAAACTTCCAGTGCCAGAAATGGGTTACAAATTATTGAATCTTTGGCCAAAGGATCTCCAAAAGACTTCCTCTTCAAACATCATGGGCTATTGCCAGGACTATTGGTTACTTTACACAACCTGATGGTAAGGCCTATGCTGAAGAAAACACTTACTTATGTAATTAATCATGGAGAAGTTGAGATAGTGCCCAGCTATAAGCTGAACTTGTACTGACTAGGGTTCATGGTATTGGAAGATACTGTGCTTGATACTGGAAGGGAAATTTAATGGTCAGTTTCACACAGATACAAAACCTGTAACCTCCAACCATGACCTGCCTGTAAAATATAAAAATATACTGGTACAATAGTGGCACAAATGTTATGGGAATAACCAACCTTATCTGTCTGTCTGTCTGTCTGTCTGTCTATCTAATCTATCTATCCATCCATACCTCTATCTATCCCTCTATCTATCTATCTATCTATCTATCTATCTATCTATCTATCTATCTATCTATCTCCATCCATTCATCTATCTATCTATCTATCTATCTATCTATCTATCTATCTATCTATCTATCTATCTAAAGCCTCCTCTAAGAGATGGAACCCATATCTCACACTGATGAAGTGAGCAAGAACCTGAGACTATATAGATTGTGAGTCTAGGGAAAAACCTAACGCTATAATTATTTATTTGAAAAGAAATTACCCTATTTTAAATAACTTTGGAAAAAGACCTAAAGTGATAGCTGATATTGATCTCAGGACTTTGTGTCTATGTCAGTATTAACTGAATAACATAGGGGAATTATGGGCCCAATGATATTGCCTCTGGAAGCCTTTTTAAATTCTTCTATAGGGTAGGAATTTGCTTTATTATTCTTCCAAGAAATCTTGATTTTTTTTCTTTATTTTTAACATTAATTTTCTAGGCTACACATTATTAATTTTGTTATCTGTCTTCATTTCTTTCTTTAGGTAGTTATGTGGACTGAGCCAAGGCTTCACAAGTACACACTCTCTCACTGTACTGCATCTCCAGCCTTTAGTCTTTTTCCTTTTAGATTAAACTTACAGCTTTACATTTTTTTGTTTTAAAAAAGATTTTATAGCTTCTTAGTTTATGTGTATGTGTGTTTTGCCTGCATGAATGTTTGTGGTAGACATTCATACCTGGTGGTTATAGAGGTCAGAAGAGTGCCAGACATTCCAACTAGGGTTATAGAGTACTGGAAGTCACCATGTGGGTGCTGGGAACTAGACCATGGTTCCCCACAAGCGCAGTAAGTGTTCTTAATTATTCAGCCATTTCTCTAGCTCCAATGTATATTTTTTCTGGAGTTGTCTTTATTATACTACAGTTAACAATAATCCTGTAAAACCAATCCTGTTGCCTCAATATTTCCACTTATACTTCTTGTCTAGTGTTAGTGAGGATGCTCATTCAGGGATGTAAGCTGAGAGGACTTATAGCCTCTTCTAGCATCTTCATATGGTATAAGAAAGCTTTATAGTTCCTATATCTGATGATGCTTTCATCAGCTGTTTGTCCATAAGATTTCAACTCTCAACTTATGGCCATAAGTAGTCATGTGACTTTTTGGTGAAGTGGAGAGATGCCAGTAACAGAGAGCATTCAATGGGTGCCAACAGTTCTCTCAAAAATCACCTCTTTATTTCCTCTCCATACTCTTCTGCTTATGCTGAGGTATTAGAAACTGAAGTTGTGGACGAAATCTACTGTACGTGAATCCTTGAGCTATTTATGTGGACACTTTAATACTTTTCTCATTCCTGTGACAAAATATCCAACAAGAAGTAACTTAATGGGAGAAAGGTTGACTTTGGCTCACAGTCTGGGAATAGAATCCACTTTGGTTGGAAAGTATGATGGCAGGAGACAGAGACTGGTGGTCACTTTGTGTCTACAGCCAGGACTAGAGAGAGACAAATGTGAGTTTCAGCTCACCATCCCCCACCTTTTCTTCAGTCTGAGAATGAAACCATGACATGATGTCACTGACATTTAGTGTGGCTTTTTCCTTCTCAGTTAAACAGATATTGCTTTCTTTATTCAGGATCACAAGTCATAATAGAAATTTGAGTACCAATTTCTGCCTCTGGATTGTCACATAACTGGCTTCTTCTGTGTCTCTCTGATTTATGGCTTTTTATTTTCTTATATAGACTTTGGTCACATAGGATTAGGGCTCACTTGGATGAGCTCATCTTAACTTGATTTTATCTACAATTTATCTACAAAGATCATATGTCCAAATAAAGTCATTCACTACTACCAAGGCAGGACTTTAATACATCTTTTTGGAGAGATACAATTTATTTCATCAGAGTGTAGTAACAGTCCTTATCATGGGTTAGTCCATTGTATATATTTGCAAGACTTTATTATGGTACAAAATAACATTCATTTAGTAGAAACCTTACTTTGTATTCTGAATTTCAAGTTTTTTCAGGGGTATGATACAATGGTAAAGCGTCTTGCCATGATGCTGGGCAATGACAGCAAACTATAGATCATAGTCAGTATATTCTTAAGTGTAAATCATTGATACTCCATACCATCTACAAGCTATGATGTTAGGTAGACTAGTTATATCAAATGAATTGTGTCTTGTGGTATTTCTGCTTTTAAGAGACTTATTGGAATTAAATTTCATCCTAAGTGAAAAAACATCTGAATATCATACACATTGTAGTGGTTAAAAACAATATTTCAAACAGTATCATTTACAGTATTGTGGGTTAGAAAGTTGTTATACTGAATGGGTTAAGTGCATAGTGTGTATATTTCATGATTATAACATGAGTAATTTTTATTTTCCTTTAGCTTTGAGCCTCTGTTGGCAAATCTGCTAGAAGCTGTACATAGAGGAAGAATTATATAAATCCTTTCACCTATTTTGCCCTACAGGGAGCTTGCACCACCATGATAGAGTCTGTTGCATATTTAGGGAAGTAATTGTAAAACCATAATAGCAGGAGTTATAAAGATGACTTCGTGGTTAAGAGCACTGGTTGTTCTTGCACAAGATCTGAGTTGAATTTCCAGTACCCATATGACAGTTAACAATCATATGTAGCTCTTGTTCCACAAGATTAGAAACCTTCTGATTTCTGAAGGTATGCAAATGGTATACAGGCACATGTGCAGACAAAACACCCATGCATACAAAATTTAAAAAAATAGCAAAGATAAAAGCAAATAAGGGAATAAAGCCAAAATGACCATAGGCAGAAGACAAATAAATAAATTATGAAACACAATATATGTAAATTAAGTATACATTATATATATATAATTTGGACATATTTATTTGGATATATAACTATATATATATGCATGTGTACACATATATATTCAAATAGTATAGAAGTATATAAGTAGATGGAGTTCAATGACAGTAGAAATCATTGAAAACATTTCAATGGATTATCAATAAGAAAAAAAAAGGAGTTTTTGGAATTCAGGGCTTTGGGGTCATCCTGAAGATCCTGGAGACCTGAGAATATCTAGGCTCTTGGGAGGAAAATATTGAGCAATATCTACATTAACAATTACCATTTATTATATCAGCAAACTAAGGGTGAAGAAAAAGACCATGGGCTGGGAGACATTTACTAAGAGAAGAAGGACCCAGTAGCTGACTTAAGGGCAGGCATTATTGCACATACCACAAGGAGGATTTGATGAAAAATTTTCTGGTATTCCTGAATACAGAGTTTGGCTGGTGTGAGAGTGTGGGCTAGAGCAGGGCTGTAGCTGTAGCAGAAATCTGCCCTGGTCCTTTCTTCCAGAAATATGCCATATACTCACAGAAGAAGGCAAAATCATAAATACTCCTACTTTACAATCTCTCAAGGCTTAGGGAAAGTGATGGTGTTGGGGCACACTCCCAGGGAAATGCAGAGGCAGGTTTTGTTGGAGCATTATATCAGGAATCCAGTCAACAATGTTACGAAGGCCACGTCCTCAGTAAGATACAGAATGTGAGTGTCACAGGGATGCTTAACCAGAAGTCAGGAGAATGATTCTCCATCTCACAGCTCAGCATACTTCTAGGCAGCAGGCAGAAGTAACAGTGAAGTACAGCAAAAAGAGGGGAGGGACAAGCCCTCTAACGAGCATCACCAAGGAGCTTTGGGGAAAAGGAGTGGACAGCAGAGAGGACACATATTATAATTGCCTCTGGAAAACCAACCCTTTTGCTAAACACATGGAGTACTTAGAAGAATTTGGTGGCTCCTTTACATTGAGCATAACTATAACACATAAATTTGAAAGCAATTCCACTCCTGGACTAGAATAACACGTTTTTCACACTGGAGGTTTACATTCACATGCAAACACAGATATTATTGAAGTCACTATGTTTTCTCCTATTCAGTATAGTCAGTTTTCAATAAGAACAAGAATCAATATGAAGCAAAGAAAGATAAATCCATGACACACTCCACCAACCAAAGTAAACCAAACCAAACCAAACCCAAAACCTGAAATAGTCATTAGAAACTGGCTCAGAAATGACTCAAATGTTAGAAATACCACATGGAAAATTTAAAAATAAATTTTAACTTTATTTTATGTATTATGTATTGTCCAACATATTTTGAACTTTCTGATGAAAAAGGTAGACAGTTTGCAAGGTCAGACAAGCAACATTAGCAGATGAATTGAAACTAAAAGAAAAGGAGGATGTCTTTAGAAAGCTCATTAATATACTGCACATGGCTATAGGTAGGAGTGGATTTATATGTACATGTTAATATATTTAGCATAGCGTGAAACTCAGAAAGAAAAAATGCGAAGAGAAAAAACACTGCTCCTAAGCAAACTGTGAGACAACATCTAGATCACTTCTCTGAGACCTCCAGGGACGTGCCCTGGTCCTCTGCATAGCCCGATTTGCTGAGAAGTTCTCACTCTAACAAAATGGCTGAGTAAAATCCTCTTACAAGAAGCATTTATTTTGGCTTATGGTTTTAGTAGCTTCGGCCTTTTATGAGACAGAACACCATGCCTAAGAAGTGCTACTTCCCCAAAAGGCATGGATCTCATGACCTAACTTCCTTCTACTGGGCCCTGCATCCTGAGCTACACCACCACTAGGGCTAGTGTAGCTGGCAACCAAGACTTTAGCATAGGGGCCTTTCTGAGCTATGTAAAATCCAAACTATAAACTTCAGTAAAATCTAACAGAATATAATACATGCAGGATCTATATGTGAAAAGTTATGACATATTGATGAAAGAGAGAAGGAAGCTCCAAACACAGGGGACACACTATGCCTGTGAGTTGGCAAACTCAATGGAAAGGACTTGTCACTTAATAGCAATTAATTTATCGTTTCTGCTGAATCACTCTAAAACCTTGAACAAAGTTTCCTGTTGTTGTCTATAGTCCATTTTAGCATCTCAGTTCCAGCTAATGCTTTGCACTTAGCACAGAAGTTGTGTAGATGATTTAGTACGGTATTGACAAAACTTTAGACACACAGATCCATGGAACAGGGCTGAAAGTTCCAAAATTGATCCTAACCTGTACGATTAATTACATTTTCACAAAGACAATTCAATAGAGAAATGACATTTTTTCATACAGTAAAAAATATCAACCACAACACTTTGCATAAAGTTAATGAAAGTATATCATAGGCACAAACAGAAACACAAGAACATATTTTCTCCCTGATCACCTAGGAGAAATGTTGCATATCAGATTTGACACAAATCATAAGAAAACTTGATAAAGCACTCTTGATCCAAATCAAGCGTCTTTACTCTGAAACTAATAATAGTAATATTCAAAAAAGAAAATGATTATAAATTACATGTATGATAATCCTTTATTATCAATTTATTATTATTTTATTATTTATTTACAATTTAATAATAATTCTTCGATCTTAAAATTAAAAATAAAGTTTAGAAATGAACAATTATGTACAAAGAATGGTATGCATAACACTATCAGTAACTGGATTAAAAGTCCAGTCAGAGCAGAGCAGGGCATGGGGCCCTCTGTCTGAAACTTCAGTGTTAAGGAGTCTGGGGCAATATGATCTTGAGTTTGGGGCCTGCAAGCAGGTTTACCAGGTAAGAGAGCTTTCAGCTATGCATGTGTACCTGAGTTCCAACCCTGGCACCTCCATGGTAAAAGGAGAGAACCAGCTTTGGTGTGTTGTGCTTTGATCACCACAGTGTGCGATGACATGCCCTTACTTCCCCTTCTCAATAAGTAAGCAAATATCTAAAAAAACAAATGGCTGTTACGAAACCAGCAAGGGTTGTACAGTGAGACTTTATCTCAAGAAGCACACAAATAAATAATAAAATCAATAACGTGATTCAGTACTGTTTCACAATACTTGAATAGCAAAACCAACTGAACAACTGTAACAGCAACAGCAAACTTCTTGCACCCACAATGCACGACTCTGAGCAGTAGAAGTTCCCACTAATGGATGACGGTGAGGCTAGTGGTATTAACCACCAGTAGAAACATTCTGGCCTGCTATGGAATCTAGCACTCTAACTCCTAATTTATCCAAAAATGAATGAACAACTTAAATTCATGCAGAATGTGTAGAAGAATTCCTTAGCTTTGCTCACAACAGCAGGATTGTAAAATAACCTGGGTTCTCTTTAGCAAACGTGGTTGTCTCAGTTTTCTTTCCTGTTGCCATGATAATACACTCTGAAGAAAGTAACCTCGGGAATAAAAAGCTTATTTCAGGTCACAGTTCAAGGGTGTAGTCCCTCCTGTGAGGGAAACTGAGGCAGCTGGAATTTGAGCTAACTGGTCACATCATATCTACAATTGGGAAACCAAGAGAGATGAACGTTAGTGCTTACCGAGCTTTCTTTATTTTATAAAGCCCAAGATCACAGTCCGGCCTGCAATTAAGACTGGCCTTCCCCATCACTTAACATAATGAACATTTTCCTTCATTGGTATGTCCAGAGGCCTGTGGGTCCAGGGCATCCCAGATTCTGTCAAATTGACAACTGATGTCAGTCATCACAACATGGACGGACATACCATGATTCCCCCTTTAAGAAATAATGTTACTTAATACAAAAATGACATTAAATGCATTTTGTTTAACGATGGAAGACAAACTTAAAGGCTGCCTGTTGTAAGGCTCCATCTATCAGGGATGCTGAAGGGTGCTTAGTTACGCTACACAACAGCAAAGGACAGATGATGAAAATGGGAGCGATTATCAACATTCAGGACGGAACAAGAATCTACTGCCTGCTGAGTGCTGCTCAAGTCAGAAAAAGGTACAACATAGAACTTGGATGGCAGATTCATGGCCCTTGATTTTCAAGATCTGAAGAAATCTACATCATAATGAAAAATATTAGAAAGCAAAGATAACATGAATTAGATCCTAGATCAATGACAACTAAAGAATGGTAGCAATAATACTAATGATAAACTAAAATATTTAATTTAGTCTACATTATTGCAGAGATATTAACTTTGAGTAAGTACTCTATAGTGATATAGAAATAACTTTTGAGACTCAGAGTGAACAACATGCACAATTCTTTGCAGTATCGCTGTAACTGATGTGTAAATTAAAATAATTTCATAAAACATGTAAATGATGTGTGATGTATAGCTGCCTTAAAAATAAAACTGAGAACGTGACTGTATTCCTGTAAACATGTGGTGCGGAAGTAGAGCCCTCTTCCTATCAGTTGACTTTAAAAAGAAAATTAGCATTATTCTCCTGCAAAGAATAGTTAACAATTACTGCCATGGTTAATTTAATTTTAAAAAATTGAATCCAGTAGTTTTCTTGTGGAATGGTGTGCAATGCTAAGGTCTGAAGAGGATGGAGCATCTATCTGCCTTAGGATTTGATCTGAAACCCCTAACTCCATCTCTCACGATAACTTGGAGGTTTCTAAAAGAAACAAAAGCCCACATTTATTGGTTGCAATCCCAGGAAAAGCATATGTCTCACTTACACCTTTATCTTTGCTCTCAGGAACATGACCCTTCTAAGAAAAACGCCAATAAATGACACACCAACAATAGTATTGAAAATGTAGTTCTTTGGATTTGGGTTTTTTGTAGCAACTACCAATTGGGTCATATGGGTGATATACTTATAATAATAAGTCAGAATGTAACAGTAGGAATTGAAAGTGAGGTCCCCTGCATTGACACAGGATTGGTTTGCTGGTGGGAACAGGGAAGATGCTCTCCCTCATCCCCAGTGTTGAGGAGTCACAACTGCTCGGAGGAAGCAAGAGAAAGGACACCCTGAGAATCACATTCTGAGTGTTGTAGGTCATTACAACTATATCCCAGGGGAGGGATGAGAAATCTCAGTTCTCAATTCCCATAGTAAAGGTGAGGTATCAAGAACTATGGGGACAATCACATGATATGTGATGATGCTTTGCTTCACAGTGGATCCTGTGAACTATGGGACTCATGAGATGTCTAGTAACATGGTAGGAGTGTGTGTGTGTGTGTGTGTGTGTGTGTGTGTGTGCGTGTGTGCTTGTGTGTGTCAGTGTGCTATAAGTTTGCACCCCAAGAGGCCACAAGATGAAGCTGAGTATCATGCTCTATGCTCTCCAACTTGTTCCCGTGAGACAGGTTCTCCTATTGAAGCTTGAGCTAGCCTTGCAGCTAGCAAGCACCAGTGGTCCTCTTGTCTCCAACCTTCATGGCACAGGGATTATGGACACTTTGGGACCATATACAAAACTTTTGGGGAATTTGGGTTCTGAGGATTAGAATTCGTGTCCTCATGCCTGTTAGCAAGCACTCTTCCTGGACCACCCCTGAGCTCATAATAACCATTTTAATTAGTGAAAAACCATCTACGATGCCCACAAGAAGATGAAATAGCCTATGAATGTGTGATGTCGAATACCACATCTGTCATAAAGTGACATCTAGCTGTACCAGTGTTACCATAACAACAAGAAGGATCTAAAGCCAAAACACTCAAAGGCTTGTGCCTGGTGTGCTTTAATTGTGTTGGTCACTTAACAATTAGCTCTCTCTCTCTCTCTCTCTCTCTCTCTCTCTCTCTCTCTCTCTCTCTCTCTCTCTCTCTCTCTCTCTCTCTCTCTCTCTCTCCTTTGAATTCCTTCTTCCTCTGAACTAAGAAAAGGGATGTGAGCCTTTCACTGTTTGTTCTTTGCTATGGAGCTCAATATTAAGTTTTGTCAGTAGAGGGCGCAAGTAAGACATCGAGGAGGGTGGAACAAGGTACTGGCTGGAACATACACATTTGCGGGTTCTTCTGGTGCCCAAAGTCTCACAAGTCTGATTTCCACCCTCTTCAGGACAGTGCCTATTGGCCAGTGGGTTCCATCAGTCAGGAGGTCTCACCATCTCACCAGCGCCTCCCTCAGGTGGTTTTGAAGAACTTTTCTCTAATGAGACATTGCCCCATAACATCTCTCCTCGGCATTACAATATCTACATATCTAGCACCTTCCCTACAGAGATCTGTCCACTGCCACCCAACCTGCACTCCAGAGGCCACAAATCCAAGACGTTGTGGTTTCCTACTTGAATGGATGATATATCGAGAGGGGAGATGAGGAGGCATGCTCATATTGATTTGTTTTAATGTGGTCACAACACACATCTGTTATCATTCATAATCATTGTCATCAAGTTCTCACTTGCAAAGGTGTCTTTTGGGGTGCAATTTATCACACCCTTTCTCCAATTGGACCATTTGAAAAGACTCCAATTAAACCCTTGTGGTGTTTGCCCGTGGAACTTCAGTACCAGCAGAGAGAATGCATGAATGCTCCTGAATTCATGATGGGGTCACACAACTCAAAGAGGCTCCTACCGAATCGTGTTCTGAACATCCTTAGCCTAGGTATGCCGCTCAGAGTATCGGTTGCTTCTACTTAGGATCGGATGACTGAAGGGGAGCTGTGCCTCGTAGACATTGACTGGCATCTTAAGATAGGGTGGTGACACATATTGCTAGCCTGGCAAATGATACAAATTAAGATCTGAAATACACTTTATACTGAATACGCACTGCTTTCTACAACTGTAATGTCAAGAACTTGAAAACCAGGGCATTGTTCCTTGGGGGAACATTTTTTTAAGCATTTTTCCCCACGAGATGTAAGTATGGCAATTTCTTTCATCTTCACCCCTTTACAGAAGTACATGCCTTGAACTACCTTCTCTGTGAGACCATGTTGTAGCCAGGAACCTCTCAGGGTACCTGTTACCAGGCCTGCCCTTTCCCGCCTTTAACTCTTTGCTGCCTAGTTCTCCAGGGCTCTCCCCTACACACACAGAGTTTATGACCTTGCTTTGCTCCCAGACTTCTAATGCCTAGCTTAAAGACACTGTGACCACTTGCCATGAACTAGATTGGCAGTCTTTGCCTAACTGGATCATTTCAGAACCAAGAAGAAAGCCAGGCCATTATGGTTCGTCACATGTATTTAGAAATAGAGTGGAGTAGGTAAGGAGCAAAATGAAAATGTTAAGACCAAGACAAAAGAAGCAGAATAGACAACAAAACTTGTACATAAACCGTGGGGCTTAGAATGGGTTAATATGGTATTGATATATCATATGCTATTGAACTAATTAATAATTATCAATATGTCAAGGTAGTACAAGAGAGTTACAAGAAACGAGGAACCTGGGTGGCAGGCAGGCAATCCCATTGATTTCGTAGAACTCCTAAAGGGGCTGGCTGGGAAACAGGAAGGGGCCAGGAGAAACTGTTACCCAGCCAGCGGGAACGAGCCTTGTCATAGAGTAGTATTGTTTAAAAGTACGGTGTGCGAGTGGAGGGCGGGCTGGAGAGCAGGTGCAGTGTTGAGAAGTGCTTGCTGCTCTTGCAGAAGATTCACGTTTTGCTCCCACTATGTGCTTGGTGGCTCACAATCACCTGTGTCTCCAGTTCCAGAGATCTGTCATTCTCTTCTGGGGTCCTTGGCCACAGAGCATGATGCTAGTGCATGGCTGTATATAGAGACTAAACATTCAAATCCACACAGTGAATAAGGAAACACTTTCAGAAAAGTAAATAGTGATAGTTCATTTAAGGCAAGGATAGTTGAATCCCCATAGTCAGTATTCAAAACTGCCCAGTTTTATTTAGTCAGAATGAAGAGCTTCCTCTGGTACATTTATATTTATTGGAACCTGGCAGATAAATCAAAGAGGTAAAGATTGGAGAGGTAAGGTTTATTACTGTGTGTCAAAGTTGTCTACATGTGGAGTTCACAGAGCCCAGTTTATGACATATAGTGACAAAATTAAATCATGAGTGAAAACTCAATGTTCTTTAGGAAGATAAATATGGACACGGATGGAGCTAGAACCCTATCCTGAACCTAAGGTCCGGGAATAACTTATACTGACATTCTCTCTCTGCAGAATGACAACATTCTTAGTCATAGAGAGCCCCTAGGATAGAATTCTACAGACCATACGTTTTCTCATTCAGCACCATCACCCATATCTTATGTGGAGAAAATGAATCAAAAGTTCTTTATTGTCAGAAGACATTTACTTAATTTGTGGTAAAAAAAAAAAAGAAAAGGAAAGAGAAAAAGAGTGCTACTTCTCCTGTTGCAAGCGGGTGTCCAGTGCCAGCCACAGAGTTGAGTTGGGGAGGGAAGATGCTCAGCACATCCACGGGGTCCTGGTCTGCATTGCTTATTGCTGATTCCATAGGTACCATCTGAGCTCTCTGATTCAGAGACTGGTCACTGCGTGTACAGTGGCCAGGGAATATCATCTTCACCCCTTTACAGTCGCCGGTGGCTCAAAATATTTAAATAAAAATGGTTTTAAAAAATTGGTTTGGTCTTTTAGATTTAGACAATCAGTAGTCACTTCCATCCAGTGAATGGAGCCTAACTCAGTAGAACAGCCCCCAAAAGATCGATAATTCAAACCTTTGAAAAGTAATCTATCATTTAATAGATGCAAGATGATACATGCGTGGGTTTGAAGCATATATTCTATGCAAATGGAGAAGGAGCACACATCTGACAGACAGACTGGGGGGAATTTCATGATGCCTTTCTTACGATATTAAAGACATCTTAAATAAGGGTTTAAGACTACGTTCAGATGCTTTGCATGCCTCCACCCCCACTCTGCAATAAAAGGGAAAGAAAAGACTAAGAGAAAGGCGAAACTTTACTAACACAAATGAGAGCTCTGAACAGCATTTGAATTCCCATCACACCACACCTGGTAAGAATCAGTGTACCACGACACCATCGATCATGCTGACGCTGGCAGCTTTGACAGCCTTTAAGGCTAGGTTGTGTGTTTAATGACTACACGACAGAAAATGTGAACAGACACCACAATACAGGTATGCAGCACACATACGTGTGTGTGCATGCTTGCCTTTGGATATCTGGTATAAAGAAGTCCCAGAGAAACATCCTGGCATGGCCCTAATAAAATACACACACACACATGCAGGTGTGTGTACCTGGATCTCTATCAAGAAGTAACACACACCTTCACTCTGATTTCAGCAACTTGTGACAGCAAAACACAAGCTTGTTTTAAATAATTTACCCACCGCAAAATGAAATAGAGACAGACTATAATACGTGACCATCGACGGGTGGGTTCCATTCTTATGAGACACCCCTTCACCTTCATTGTGACGTATCAAATTCGGACTTATTAACAGGAATTCAGCAGTAGCTGGAGAGGCCAGCACGAGCCCTGTATTAATAATTTACCAGGTGCAAAAAACATGACAGTAAAAACCTTGAATATTTGAAAGCCTGTGTGCATTTTTTGGGCGGCTTTCACAACAAAACTAAAAACAAACTCAGATTCTAATGTAAAAATTAGCAGACTTTTAATTGATCATAGGAGAAATTTTATCATCTCACCCACTTGGTTAACATTTGTGCAACACAGCAGCATTCTAGAGTTTAGTTTAATTATTTTTATTTACCATCTTATAGGGGATAAAGGGTATAATTTGATATTCTGCCGAGTGCTTGTTTTAGGGATTGACTGAGAAATAAAACATTTATAGTTACAAAGCCTCTGAGTGCCTCTCCTATCCCTGTCCAGTACCCTGCCCCCACCCCCACCTCTGCTCTGGATGAAATCAGGAACATACAATACAGGAGGACAAAACCAAAAATACAGACTTACAAACTCTAAGCTGTAACCCTGTTTTCATTAAAAGGCACGGGGTCTGTTTGTCACGACTCAACATGTAAGGCGAAATGCGATCTTTATTTTTAATGCTTGTATTAGTCTTTTCTAACTTAGTAGATTTTCAAATGAATTTTTTTCTTCTGTTTCCTTGCTTGTTTTTTAGCCCAATCATGACCAGGAATATACTAATTCAGATTTTATAAAATATTCTCAAAGTCTCACATTGACTTGGTAACAAAATTCTGTCAGCTTCAAAAGAGTGGACACTTGAAAGAAAACCATACAGATGGCCCTGCATGCAAGCCTCTTTCTATATATATATGAAGAATAGTTTTCACTTCTCTCTCACTCTCTCCCTCTTTCCTTCCCTCCTCTCTCTCTCCTCTCTCCTCTCTCTCTCTCTCTCTCTCTCTCTCTCTCTCTTTTCAGTTGCTAATGTAAGTTGGTAATCTTTTTCGTTAATTTTGCATTGTCAGATCAGTAGTCTCCAGAAGGATCTCTCAAAGGCCTCACAACACTCCCTGCTGTCACTGAATTCAGCCTCTGTTCTGTGGTATCACCACGTGGATGCAACGTGGGGCAGCCCTCACTCTTTTGCTGAAGTCCCAATTTCAGGAAGTGGCTATGTGTATCCCAACACAAACAATAAGATACTCTCTCAGCTTTCAAAAAATAAAATGAAAGAAGGATTTAAAATAAATGGTTTACAATGAAAGAGGGCTTGCCTGGAAACAAATCTATAGTAGCCTTGTTTAGAAGTGGTATGTTAGTTTACATTGCTTTTTAATATGTGAGCAGTTGTCTATTTCTAGCAGGGTGTTTAGCTGTTAGGCAATCTTCCTACACAAAATCTAACGGCAACAAATATTGTCAGCAGATTAATATCTTCTTCTGAAAGTATTATCTTGCTTTTGCAAAAAAAAATAATTGAAAAATGGCATCTGAGAATGTAAGTATTTCAGCTTAGTAATTGCACAGGGGAGCCAGTTTCCTGCTACTGCCCATATTAATTCAAAGTCTACTTTCTTACTTTGCTTGAATTTTCTGCATTACCTCTTTACTTAATCTAACAATGGCAATTTGCAAAAGGAAGTCCTGCCCACCCCCAGAGGGACATATTTCCATTTTTCTTTAAAACAACAGCATATATTACAAGTGAAATTTTTCACCAGGGAACTTCACCAAGGAAGAAGAAACAGCATGCCTCTGGCCCGATGCAATGTGTTTTCAAAGGTTAGCAGCAATCTTCGCTTTCAAACCGTTTGCACTTGCATTTCAGATGCCAGAATATACTCCATGCAGTGTAATAAAGGGTTACACCAGACTTAATGAAAAGGTTCCATGTTCACGTATAATAAATAAGTCCCTAATTAAGGCATGGTGAAGCCAACAGCACAGATATTGTCTTTTATATTATTATCTATTATACTTCTTTAGCATTCTCTGGGAGCCTCTTCAACGAACTGATGCCTGAAGGGGGGACTAAGAAATCGCTCAGCTGGTGGCTGGCACTGGCCTTGAAGAAAGCTAGTAAGGAACACTTTGCAGGCTTTCAGAGTCTGCACCAGCTGTCACCAGCTATGGGTGCTGAAAAGATCCTGTCACTTCATCCAAAGGGATTTACTTGGTCAGAAGAAAAATTTAAATACAAAGCATGCAGCTAAGAAGCCAGTGAAAGGGATTATGAACATACAAGAGCACATGTGTATACGACACTAATACATCTTTAGGGAATTTCAGATCCCCAAAGCCAGGATTACTGGCAGGGGCAGGGTGGTGGGCCTATGCCTAGACCTTTACCATGAGTGTTATTATCTTCCTACTATTCACTTCGACTTTATTGGTCTTTTATCAAGACCACTCAGAAAAGAAAAAGAAAAGAAAAATTCCCATCCGTTCAATGCAGAGTTACACATACAAACACACACACACACACACACACACACACACACACAAGTCTCACTATTACATGATCACCTGTATGCAAATTCACTGACTCCTGGGTCCACTTGCCAATTGTCTTGCTGAGGTTCAAGTTTACCAATGAGATGCAACTGATTGTTTAAGGGTAATGAAAGCAAATCAAAACACAGGGCAGTTTGAACTCGCCAATATGCAGGACTGAGGGCCTCCTCAGGAAAAGAGAGAGAGAGAGAAAGAGAGAGAGAGAGAGACACACACACACACAGAGGGAGGGGGTGGTCATTAAAGTGCTCCCTGCCCCAGATGCTTGGGATTGAGTTGACAGGAAGCAAGCCATGTATGTATGATGGGCCAGACCTGGTAAACACTTCCCAGTTAAGTGGTGAGGGACGTGAAAGAGCATAGTGGGTTGAATGATATGGGAATGTTAGGAACAGATCATTTATTTACTAAAGGGAAACAAAATAGCACAGTTTAAAATTAGGTGCTCGTCATTAAAATGCTGTTTCCTTATGCCAATTGATAAGGCAGTCATATCCAATTCATGACAGCAGCAGTTGTCTTGGCCAAAGCATGTCCTTCACAGGAAGCAAGCAGCCCCTACACTATCCTGTTAATTTCAGGAACACAGAAGGAGAATTACACGGGCAGGTAGCTGTGTGATTGTAACTCTGCAGTGAAATCAGAACTTTGGCACAGGGACAGTAGAAGGCTCTCCCAGTGTGTGATTTACATTCTTTCGTCTCAAGACAAGAGGATGATACTTTTTAAGAAATAACGTTTCAGAGAAGACATACTGTGATAGTACACATCACACTGTGATGTATCAGATGTATTTCATAAGAGAGTCATTCGTAGACAGCTAGAACACGCCCGCTCCCAGCCATATAGACAGAGAGATGATATCTACATGAAAGTTGCTTCCTGGAGGTTTCGGAGAAATGAATCAGAAGTCCTCATTAAGAGCATTTGTAGCAAGGAGCAGAGCTGTCTAGAGTGCAGCACAAACGGGAGAGTCCGCCTTTAGATGTCACTGCAACCTCACTGCTCTACCCCCCAAATCTCTGTGAAGCCCCAGAGGGCAGACACAAGACCCTGCATCCTGCAGACATTCCTAGGAGTCACACCATCCTCCAGATTTCTTCACAGAACCTTTGTGTCCTGGCCAAGCTTATCCAGGAGGCAGCTAGACTCAGCCTGAGTCCCAGGCTGTGTCCCACAGTCATGTTATTCAGTGTATAGACAGGCCCCTAACAAGGACAGGGAGCACTAAATGCAAATGAGTTAAGCCCTCCACCCAAACCCTCTTAACTTTCTAAGGGGCTACTGTGATACATAGCTTACCCGTTCTTGTTTTGGAATACACATTTGTTTTCTGTTTGTTTTACTTCCATCCTAAACAGACGAACTCTCCATGGATAGACTCGATCGATCCATAGGCAGAGAGACAGGTAAATAGATTTCCACAAAGTACATAAGAGAAAAGATGTAGCTGCAGCCCTCCAATACCCCTGCAGGTCCAAATGGGTAATATCTGTTAAAAACTCAGAGCAATTTCTTCATAAAAAGGCAGCCAAAAGAAGTTTAACCCCCTCCTCTCGGCCTTACTTTGCCTACTTCGAGGATGCGTGTCTTTCTGTGGTAATGAAACATTTGTGCTTGGATTATTTTCCCACAGGAAGGCACAGCAAATGCTCGTGATTTAAGAGCCATGTATCCAAGGAAGTCCAACTAACTATTAAACTGAAAAAACTAACTCTGATAACTGGCATCCGATCTCAAATCTGGGAAGAACTTAGTCAAATCAAGTATCCAGCAAAAACATTACCAAATGCTGCACCACGCAACTGCCTATACATTACTAATCAGCATTCATTTCCTGTCCTTAAAATAAACACAAAACAGATTTCTCCATTTTCCCGAAAATCAATCTTTTGCAGTATCTGTCAGTTGCTCTCTCCCAATTAGTATTCCACATTCATTTATTTTCTCTGTAAGTTAATTTTTTTAAACATACCTTGGCATGGATATTTCATTCAATACTCGTAAATGAAAATGATAGAGTAACCAGTGTTCCGTAAGACCCCCAAACTTGTAACTTTGTTAATGAATGAAGATAAATCAAAGACACCTTATTAATTATTGCTTGCCTGGTAGGTTAAGCATTAGCTTTTCACCTTACTGGGCTAGAGAACAAGATTGCCTTTGGCCATGTCCGAGGGGCTCATTAAGGCATCCCAAGGGAATAGTAAGAAATTGTTAGTGAGAAGCAATGGTCAGTACCTCTCCCAGAATCCCAGCAGGGAAAGGAAGCTCTCATCACGAAGAACTAACAAGGCTGCCTGTACTACACCTGTAATCAAACTGGCCTAGAAATGCCTGGAGACCATTGCTCTGGCTTTGTGATCCGGGAACTTATCTGAAAGTGCTGAATCCAATCCATAATTGATGTGTGCACGCAATTATAATCCTCCAGATATCTTGAAAATGCTGCAGTTCCAAGCCTCAAGGAGTGGTTACTTTAGCATGCATGGCATAAACCAAGATATCTGATATAATAAAAAAGGAAACTATTTTGTTTCCTGCATTGGCAGCAGGGAGGTAATTGAATATATGCCTGTTTTTCTTAATGAGTGTAATTATATACAGCTTTTTGACAGCTAGTAGACTTGAGGGTAGGCAACATTGTACAAAATACATTATTTCAAGTCTTTTCTAGTCTATGTGTTTCTGTGTATGCAAAGTTCCTGCTCTGGGTAAAGTGGGGTGCTCTTCTCTGTGCAAGCAAGATAAACCACCAGGCGTGAACACTCACTGGAAGGAGACACATGTTCTGGCAAATTCGGAAGGGTTGGGGATTGGGAATTCTGGAAATGGACTCATAATCGCTTCCTACTCCATTCGCTCACTTATTATATTAAAAATATTTGTAAAACTTTCAAAATGGCAGGTCCCCCCAGATGGATCTGCAAATGAGGCTTCGGAGTCCAGGCCCGGAGTGTCGGGTGCTGAGGCAGGTCGTTCAGCCAACACTGTTTATTGATTGCTCACTCTGGGCCGAGAGCAGGGCTAGGTCAACCTGCTTTCACAGTCCGAGTTGGTAGTGGATGTCAATGAAAAGGGAGTCCGGAAATGTCACAGGTCTCTCTCGTTGGGACTGGTACTCTACTGACAAATTTTGCAGAATACAGTGGACCAGATCCTTTGGAAGAGAGGAGTCCTTGCTCTACCCATGCTGCCTCTTGCTGTGTGTGTACGATTTCAGGGTGAGCATACCCAAAGTTTCTTGCAGTCAGTGGAGAAATAAAAGCTCTAAATGATAATGGTGACTCAAAGATGGATGGAAGTGAAGGATGGATGGAAGTTTCTGGCTTATTCATCCCGGTCTGGAGCAGTGCTCCATTTTTAAGTACTACTTGTCATCATAATGGAAAACAAGGCAACATTATGATAAATTCAAAATAGAAACTAGAGATTTTCTTCCTATTGAAGACTGCCACCAAATATGCCCACATTTTGTTAAACTGAAACTTTACCTTGGATGGTGAGTCTTAAAAATAAAAGCAAAATCTTTACATTTGAATTAATACAATGTCTAACAATCCACTTAGCTAATAAATGCCAAGGTATCCTTGAAGGTTTTGTTTGTTGTTTGGTTGCTTACTTTGACATATCTTTTCTCAAAACAGCAACAAAAATCCCTATTATTTTTTGTGTGAAATTAATACTTAAGATATAAACAGGACAATTTATACAACAAGAGTTTGAATGGGTTGAATAAGCTATGTTAATATAGCAAATCTTTCAGTCATATCATATTTTATATTTATTTAATTGCAGGGCTGAAGATGAAATTCAAGGCCTCATACAGGCTATGCAAGCTCTCTACCAATGATTTACATCATCAGTTCCCTTAGTCTTCTAGGCTATTTTGAAAGTTCTAAACTTAGACCATGAAACTATCTTATAAGATAGCTCAAAGTATTCAAAAAATTAATTTGATTATTTTTTTTCCAAACACAAAATCAGTCATAAAATCTGAGTTTGTAGGTAATTTTTAGTGGTGGGAATTAAAGTCTATCAGGAATCTCAATTAAAGACTGTGTGTATTTTACATTTATCATTCTTACCAGCTTAATAGCATAATAACCGCAATTAATACGGGTCTGAGAAGAATAAACTGTGTTAATGAAAGATTCACTATATGTAAAATCAAATATGAAGTTCATATGTTACGGTTAACTTATGGCCAGTTAAAAATCTATGTGAAGTGACATTCCTGCTGCTTTTTATTACAGAGTTTGCTTTCACCAGTGATCTTCAGTGTGTTTGATTTTAACTGATACCATTAAGGGGAATGCCAGCATTTTGTTTACTAGTTTTCTAATATTCTTACAATAGTGTATCTATTGATGTGACTGTATGGCATTTATTCCTTTAGAAATCATCGTAGTCACAGTATCTAAGTCTGTGTTTTACTACCCCCAACCGCAGACCCAAGAATCCGTTTCACCCCCTTGGGGGCGACATTGTCCCTGTTGAAACTACGTGGCATATGCTAATTCTTATTTCTAGACAGGGCGCAGATACACTTCCTGCAAGAATCCCAGCCTTCCTTATCAATACATTATTGCTAAGTGATAAGCAGAGGAAGTTTTTTAAAGTGTCTTTGAAGCTCCTGGCAGGGCGAGCGCTACGGAAAAGCTTGAGAAATCAGTGGGATCTTTTGCCTGTGTCTGCTCTTTCTATGTGAGCTGCCAAGAGCAGAGCCAAGCAGAAGAGCGGCCCTATCCTGAGCAGGGACCCCACGCTGCTCCCAGATCTTGAGTGCTACTTGTTACATGCATCGACACAGGCCCTCCTTGGTTCCCAGCTGGACAAGGGCGCTGCACAGGTCCCAGTCCCTCTGGCCAGCAAGCAGGTGAGGAAGCAGTAGTGAGAGTGTGTTTGATGTTGCCAGCTCGCTTTTGCCACCCAACTTTTTCCCTCTCCAAAACCTCTTAGCAAACTTCAAAGGCCTCCTTGCTTCTTGCCTTAATCCAGTGCACTGAGACCTCTAGTTCAAAGAACTTCCCTTAAACCCTCTTCTTAAACAGCAACCCAAACTTTTTTTTTTTCCCCTTTCCTTTCCTTTCCACAAAGTAGCAATTACAGCTCCGTTGCGTGGCGATTGGGCTCGGCCGATCCGCTCCTGCTATTAATTAATCTTACAAAGGGGGCTCATTTCCTGGCATTCAAATTGACAAGAGACCAGAGAACAGAAAATCCTTTCAAGCCGTTCCAACTCACCGAGGGGAAGAGGTATCGGAGGAGAGCGCCCCACAGTATTTGAGGTGGAGGGCACATTTGATACTCCCTGTATATTCTGCTGATTGAATGATTTTTGTTCACTGAGAGCTCTTTGCTAATCTTGTACCTGTAAAGCTTTAACAGAAGGCTCCGTGGCACACAAGTGCAGCTCCAATCTGACAGAGGAGATTTGCAGGAGCTGCACCCCCCTCCCCAATCCCAGCCTCCAGAAGGCATCTTCTTCAACATTACACTTCACTTTAAACAGAAAACGTTCGGTTTACTCACACAGAAAAGCCCTTGGAAGAGGAGGAGATGAAGAGAGGCGAGAAAGCAAGAGCGCAGACAAGAGATTAAAGCTTTTTATTCAGTATCTCTTTCGTATTCAAATCGTGCTAAGGGCTCTGTGAAACTTAGAAGCAAGCTTGTTCAGGAGGGCTTCTAAAGTGTGTACACGGATTTCATGGGAATGGAAAAGAAGCCACAGCCTGGGAAATGAAAGAAAGATAAGATGTCCTATATAAAACAGCCCGAGTGGTTCAATTACTTCAGCACACCATGAAGGCGAGCTTTGAAGGTTTGAGAAAACACTGCTAAATTTGAACAACAACAAAAAGTCATGTTTCGGGTTTTGTACCAATAAATGTTTGTATACTCTGTGAATTGCTTAAGCTGTAACCCCCCCACTTGTATATTGTTTATTTTTATTGTATTTTACTTTATTATCATTATTATTTTCATTTGGTTTGGGAGTGAAGAAGAGTGTATTTTGATGGTAAAATGTAAAATTTATATGAAAAAAATTAAGAAAATAAGGTACTTTATCAGAAACGTAACCAGAGGGAAGAGCAATCTGAATCATTTGGAGGCAAAAATTCTACTTCCTCTCAAACCAGTTGTCTTTGATTAAAAGAAAAGCGAGGTTGAATCCTCATCCCTCACACAGTTGCAGTAGCACCAGGTGGCTGTGTTTTTAACACAGATTTCACTCACTCAGTCAGTGCTGTTAGGGAAAGTCCTTATTAGAGACAGGGATTTCCTTGCACAGCCACATTGGTAAGGTCAAAAGATGCTTTCCTCAAAGTGAAACAAAGACCTGTTCCTTGGGTCTGGAAGGAGAATAAAAGGGAGCCTTGAGACCCACTTGAAGAAAAGCCGTGAACTCCACAGGTCTCCCAACCTAAGTTGCACTTAGCAGGGAATTCCAACTCAATTTGTACCATGGCTGGGTCCTGTAGAAGACATGCCCCTCCTCTTTGCTAGGCTACACACTTGTTTCATTTGCTATTCAACTCCTTGGTGATCTGATATGTATTGGGTTATTGAATCAACTTTGGACCTCTTTAGGGTTTCTGTCTATTTTTTCTTTTCCTGGTAGTTTCTTTTTCTTATGTGAATATTGACTGTTCTTCCCATCCCTGTTAGAAATGCAATCATGGAAAATTCATGGGACAAGTCTTCAGAAATCTCTCTGAAGAACTTGTAAAAAGTGCATGCTGTATCCCTTAATGCTTTGTCCGAAAATAATAGAAGTCAGCTGGGCCATTGCTCTCTCTCTCTCCGCAGTTCAAAGAGATTAATGTTGAAGTTCTGATGTTCCTGACCAAAGGCCTCTGGTAAAACAGGAATTAAAAATTATCTCACAGCATATATCAGGTGTTTCTGTGATGACCGCCACGGGACTGCCGTTCTAAGAAAATGAAAACGAATCTTCTGCAGGTAAAGTCAATATTGCAGAAGAGGGTTTGTTGCTCACGTCGGCAGAGCATCGGTATGAACAAGTTCAAGTTTTGTATGCACAGTTGGAATGAAGTTTTAACATTCTCTCCCAGAGGCCCCCTGACTCTCCACCTACAATACTGACTAACTTTTGGTTTTTCTATCTTTCGCTAAAAGAGGGCGGAGGAAGCTCAGCCACATTGATTACCCACTGTTAACTTAAAAAATAAAGGTAGCAAATTTAATTGAAAAAGGAAAGCAGTAGCTTTAGGATAAAGATACCCTTGAGTAATTGGAAGCCAGGAAGTCTCTGTGCCCCATGACCCCAGCTGAGTCTAACATAATATTGAGGAGTCACTGGAGCGGGACAGGTGGTGGGCTGCAGGTGGCAGGGGGCACACAGGTCCTCCAGACTGTCTCAGGGCTTCACATTCGGGACATAGACTACAGCTACACGGATGCTTCTCCTGGCTGAAACCTTGGCCATCCCAAGTGAGCCTAAAAGGAAAGGACCCAAGGACAGATATGAAGGATGCTAGCTGCGGAGGCAGCAGGCAGGAACAATGAGGACCTTGTACTGAGGAGTCTTGTGCCGGGACTTCTCTCCAAAGACATGAAGTGTGCATCAAGGGTTTTACACTACAGGTGTGAAAAGAAGGGAACCAGGCCAGAAAGAGAGAGGGGAAGTGGGAAAAGCTGGGCAGTGGGAAAGGCAGCAGAGGGAAGGGAGTGGGTTTTCTCTGGGTTTCATTGCTTTGCTTTGACTTGGCCTCTGTAAGAGAAATACTGTCTTAGTTTCCCTGTCAAACTCCAAGTGAACATTAATTAGTACTCACTGGAAGAAGCAAGGGGAGCTTGAGGGAGAGGAGAGGAGAGGAGAGAGAGAGAGAGAGAGAGAGAGAGAGAGAGAGAGAGAAGGAGGGAGAGAGAGACTAAGTAACACTAAACACAGAGAGCAGACTTAAGAGAGTAAATACATACTTTTTTGAAATTATAATGAAAATTATTTGTGAAAAGTATTGCAGTACAGAATTAGCTGAAATCATTGGAAATTTTCTCCTGTGCTTAGCCAATGAACATAATAAACCCAGGGAGTTGTAAAGTGAAATCTTCCTTACATGTTAATGACTAGTAAGGACTCCTTCATAAATATATTCTTCCAAATGTACTCTGTGACTGTAACCACATCACCCGTGGCAAATATAATCAATCTATAATCCGTATGAGGTGCTGTGTGATCCAGGGCACAGTACCACAGCATCCAATACAGACATGACGAAAAGGAAATAAATGATAGGACTGTGTTCCAGTGCTGCAGTAGCCACAGAAGAGAACAGTCCAAAAGTTACCTGAGAGTATGGCGACATGTTTCCCCTCTGAGAAACCAAGCTGTAATTAGATTGTGCTATGACTTAAGGAATTCTCAGAATCCTTGTGTGCAACAATAAAACAAAGTCAGTTTTAAATACTTCTTTTCAAAGGTCTGTGTTTTAGCTTCCACATTTAGGGGGAATAAAGCTAAAAGCACCCCTAGGCCTTGCATCTTTGGACAGCGAGCCCTAAGAGAGGCAGTTTCATTGTCTAGCTACAAATTGTTGGCTTGGTTGGGTTTTCAGCAAGTCATCCCTCCCCCCCCCCCAAGACACACACACAACTCTCTGCGTGTATTTGCAGTCCTAGACAGGTATTTTGTCCGTTCAATTATTTTAAAATTGTTCCTGTTTGATCTCATATATTGTTTAATGATATAAAAAAATCAGTGATATGTAATATTTAGAGTTGCAGGATTTGCTCCACAAAGGATTTAAATTGGAGAGAATTTTATTTTAAGACAAAACACTATCTGGACTTCCTTTGTAAAGGAAGCATCAACCTCAAAGCCTGTGATATGGGTCAGTGGGTGAGTGCGGTAGGCCAGTGCAATGGCTTGACCTTGATCTCTGCAACTCACCTTCTAGAAGGAGATAACTGACATCCTTGACATGACATGTGTGTGCTCCATTCCCCAAATAAATAAACATAAGGCAACTTCAAATAGCTAAACTCATAGTACATTCTGCCTATGGAAATTTAGGATATAAAATATCTTCTCACTGCGAGGCTAGAATGTGTTTTAAAAATTAATATAGGATGTAATAGAAAGTCTCAATTGTTCTTAGGTTACTATGGGAACATAAATACTAAAAACCTACAGCAGAAAAAAAATTGTTCTGAAAGCCTCAAAAATTAACTAAATTTATTCTTTCCTTAAATAAGTAGCTATTACAACGATGGACGGTGGCAATTTTTCTGGAGAGATGAGAAAGCCATCTCCATGCTCGGGAATGGGAAGGGAAGACCAATTACAATATGAAAGCCATGCTCACAGATAGCCTGAGACCTTCATACAGATGAATGCTCACCCTCTGTTAATTAGCTATTTTATGAAAGACAGCATTAGAATATTAAAATTTGCTGAACTAAGGGCATTCCTAATGCCTATTGGACTTTCATAGTGTATTGAAAAAGAATTGAAAACCTTTCCAACTGTTTAAAGAACACCACAGATTCATTGGCAAGCACCTTGTGCTTCAGGTAAGGATGAAATCTGACCCAGCCTGGTGACCTCCTTATGGGCTTTGGATGAGTTGATTTGTATCAGAAGGGTTGCTGAGACATCACTACAGCACATGACAATGTGCTCTCCTCTGTGAAAGGGCATTGTTCCTTCTCAGGATCAAGTCAACGATGAGGTTGGGTATAAGAAATTTTCAGTGAGGCAGAGTAACCATGTAATGGATGGCCATCACCCAGGAAAGTGAATTCAACTTGAACTAACTCCTGGTTTCTCTCCTTCCAGGATGGATGCAGTCTGGAGGCATAGCCTTGTACTGTTCAACACAGACTCTCTAAAGCATGGACAATTACCTAGATTTGTCAACTGTTGAATAATTATTTCCCAATGAATAAAAGAGAAAAATTATGTCTATCCACACACTTTTTATAAGGCTATTGCTATAACAGATTGCTATTTCAGCGGAAGCAACTGATGGGTTAAATGAGAACAACACATTATGCCCCTCCCCCCAATGTATTCAATAGTGTGTGTGGTTTCAAACATGTTTACAGAGATGCTGACTAGAGAAACAGTAGCTCTACCTAAAACACTTAACCCCACTCCTGGCATTGGGACTCTCACAACCAAACATATTTTTTTCCCCCAAACACTAAGTCAAAATGAAGCTTTAAACTGTGAGAACTTGGGAGTTTCATCTCATATTCTAGTTCTGATTATCTTTGATAAGTCACAAAATAACCAACATTTGAACTGTGGAAGTATGGTGTGTTTCTCATACCAAGGGAACAGCAGAGAGGAGATGCCCTACGTGTGAGTTTGCGCCAAATTCCTCCCACAATGGCAGCTTTTATACCCAGGTGCGTGCAAAAAATATCCTTGAATCTCGGCTGGTCCCTGGGATTTAGCATTGGTATGCCACTTACATGTCAAATAAATATGTTCAGAAATATGACTTTACAATGAGGCAGGAGGGTAACTGAACTTCAAAATCTGTGAGATCAATCTGCACACACCATATACAAGAGTAAAGTTTAGTGCAGAATATCAAAGCCCATGCAAGACTTTCAGGCTTTTATTAAGGATGCACTGACTAATTTGTAGGTAGGGCTAAAAGTCACGATGAGATGTACTTCCCCTAAAATTCTTATTATGATTCAGCTGAGTCACATAAAATAATCCTTAATAATATAAAATGGAAAGAGATAACTTTCAAGCCAGATATTACAGGGATACAGGTGGCTGCTTGCAGCATGCTTTCCCTTTGGTTGGCTGTGCAAACAGCACAGACAATAAATAACATACAAGTACAGACAGTACATATCCTTGAACCTAGATCCACCTTTGACATTAGATATCAGCATATCACTTATAAGCCACACAAATATATTCAGGAATATGGTTTTCCAATATGAAACTGAATTTTGTTTATAATTTTCTTAATCACCAAATACTTAAGTTTTTAAGTGCAACCTTAAAAACGAACTTAAATATACCTTGCTTTCAAATGATGTACGTTTTATGGTATTGCATCCTGTTTGAGAGTAGATATGGAAAAATAATGAAAAATGGATCTTTCAAAAGAAATGGTCCATCTATTCGCAACATCAATTTTAAATTGCAGATTGGGATGCACCGGTGTTCAAAGATGATTCTAGTTTTGCAAAAGTTAATTTGAAAGTTTAAAAGGGGAGATGACTCAAAATACTTGCGCAAGAAAGCTGAGAAGAAAAAGAAAATGTTAAGATATTCAACAAATCAGTAAGAAGTGTCACTATGGAAACCCTTATTGTCTACTTTCCTCCGAGCAGCCAGCAAGGAGCTGTGAACCCACTTACCTCCTGAGAACCCCATCTGTCTGCTGCAAACTTGCTCATGAACAACGTTGGCCAGTGGCTTCCACTTTTGGCTAATAGCCCCTTTATTTTGTGGTTATTCGGTCGGCCCATGCCCCTGAAGTCCCCAGCTCATCTTGGATGGTAATGGAAGACTATTCGCTGCTGGAAAGGTTATCAGAGTTCTAGGATAGGCTTTGGCACTTAAAGCTCAGTTCACAACATCCTGAGATGAAAGGGTACCAAGAAGGCAGTGTTTTTATTAGGCCATTCCTTCAATGCCATTATCAATTAGTTGAAAAACATGCTCTCTCTCTCTCTCTCTCTCTCTCTCTCTCTCTCTCTCTCTCACACACACACACACACACACAAGGGGGTTGATTAGTACATAATGTCATTTATACATTCTAATTCCAATGTTAACTTACAGAAATCTCTTAGCATAAATTAAACAACAGCAACAACAAAACCCTCAGTATTTCTTTCTAGTGATTTTACTGTTGAGTTTTCTTTCAAGAAAATACGACTGACTTAAATGTTCACCTCAGACATAATATATGTACTTATCAAATATGTGGTCTTGGAGAGATTTGGAGGAAAGAAAAATGAAGATGAGGAAGAAAGAAAATGAGCTGGAGTAAAGAGATTATAAGTGAGCCCCCAAAAACTTAATCTCAGGAATGAACATACATGATGTTGGAGGAAGGGTACAAATTGCGTTTGCCTGGGATGATCTGGTTGTCATGCATCTCATCCACAGGCAACACAGACAGATCTAGAGCATAAGTCTTTCTGACCTTTGTTGTTCCTTCAACAAAATTCCTATGGCAAGTTGCTTACAAAGACAAGAGTTTTATTTAGCACAGAGTTTGGATGCACAAGGCTGAAGGTTAGGCAACCCCATTGATTGAGCTTCTCCTGAGAATCTGAAGGTGCACCATATCATGGAAATGTGTGCCTTGGGGAGAGCATGAGATCACACAGCAATTCAGCTCAGATTAGGGTCCCATAATCCCTCTCAAAACCACATCCTTGATTGATGTAAGAACTTTCCACTAGATTCTACCTTCATAATTTTCCATATTTAACAGTGGCCTCCTGGGGACCGAGCTTCCAACACAGGAATCTCTGAAAAACAAGTCACTTCCTAATCCCATAATGCCCTCTGAGCACCCTGCCACTGCTTATTGAAGTAAGGAAGGCACGAGGGGACAGACATATGTTACTCAACTACTTAAATCCTTTCAAACGAAACCCAAGATTTGTATAACCTTTGCAACCATAAAGACCCACGTTTTCACAATTCTGCTGCTAATATACAAGATATGTTACTTATAAAATTTGAAGCCTTCTTTCAGTGTTTATACCTGTATGGTTTACAGGTGGCTTCCTCTTTGAAATTGACATTATTCCTTGCCCTCTTCTGAGGAATGTGAGGGATTCACCAGATGGCTCTAGAGCAGTTGTTCTCAACCCCCTAATGCTGCAACCCTTTTAAACAGTTCCTCATGCTGTGGTGACCCCAAATATACAATTATTTTTGTTGCTGCTTCACACTGTTATTTTGCTACTCTTATGTATCATAATGTAAATATCTGATATGCAGGATAGCACATATGCCTCCCCCATACCAGGGTCATTTGTTTCTTAAAAGGTGTCTTGACCAACAGATTGAGAACCACTATCTAGAGCTTTTGGAAGAGCAAAGACATGAAGAAACCTTAGCCAACAGGGTGCCAAGAACAATCCTAGACAGCGACTTGGGGCGGAGGACAGACACAGCTTCATGCTTATTACAATTTGAAAGCTAACTCCACTGCCTTGACTCCTTTGATACTGTCATTCTTGATTTTACTTATATCAACTTCATCTCTTGTACCAACCTTTCTCTGTGCTCTTTTATAACCAATGTAGGTGAGCTACTTCAAGCAAATACATCTTTTCTAAACATGGATCTATATTGTACTTTCTAAGACTTTTTAAAGGGTTTCTTTTAATGAGATATCATGATTTAAACAGTTAATAACCACATTGTCTTAAATTTATGAAGAATTTTACTCGGTAAAACATAAAATCTTTAAAATGCAATAAACTTCTCAAATAAAGCAACGGTCTGATTACATTGTTTTAAAAATCAGATAGTGTGGGGAAAATAAAATAATGGAGAAACACCAGATTATATAGAAAGCTACTCAGGTAATTTCAGAACGCCATAGCCTGAGTTCAAGTAAAGAGGATCTTTCCTTTCCTTAGTTAATAACAAAATCAAATAGAGCCTTGATCGTAAGATTTAAAGCTATTTCCCATTTTTCTCAATGTTTAAAATATACATTTCATTCTTTAAATAATTCACTTTATTTTTGAAATTTGAAATTATTTGACATCAATATTTATACATCTATTCTTAAAGTATCCTTAAATATTTTAGGACTCAAAGTTCCCCTAAGCAAGAAGACGAGGCATTGTTTTTTTTTTTTTCTTTCTTTCAGCACAATTAACTTTGGCATTCTCTTGCGGCTTTGCACATTCAGAAGCTTGCATGTTGCTCTGAGATGAGCAGTGTATGCAGAGTGAGGTCTCTCTGAACACTGTTGGGAACAGAATTCTATGCATCTGTCCAATGGGCTCCAATTACACAGGCATCTCGACTGTACAAACTTGTGCTGCCCCACTGTGAAATTATGCTGTGTTCAATAGGCCTGAAAATTTCTCATTTCTCACCTGTGGGCAATGTGTTTGGCTGTGGTCAGCGTTACGTCACCCACTTCCACTAAGAAGGCACACTATGAAGGGCTCTCTAGAGTAACTGTGTCCTGCCTCCCTCAATTCCTCACCTGCTTCCTGTCATTTAAGCTTACTAAGTGTGTATTTCAGGCCAAACACAACGCCAAATAGCTCTAAAAAAGAAAATTATTTTCATTTTTTAGACTAGAAAACTTTAATTTCTCCTCAGAAATAGTCAAGGGTTAAATGCCAGCGATCAAAACTCTTTCATTGTTTCTGATACAGATTTCTTCAGCACGAGATGAGACTGCACAGTGTCGAAGAAACTGGGCAAGAGCAGGATGCCTGGGCATAAAGTACTTGACATCTTGGTGAGGTTCTCCTCAATATGGATACTCTCTCAGCATCTTAGTATGATTGCCATCAATGTGAACATTCCCACCATGTCAAAACCACTGGGCACGTTATCACAAGGGACTTGACTTTTTCGAGTTTTGTATTGATATTTGAAGCTGAGTTTTTATAATCAGAAGATTTTGCTTGCATGAAAAGAAAACGTCAGGGTTCTCATAAATGCATTTTTTTAAAAAAATATTTATTTAATTAATTTATAAAAACAGGTGCTGGGGTTCTAACCTGGTAGCGCATTTACTTAATGTGTACAAAGCCTCAGTTTCCGGCCTTCATATACCAAGTAGGTGTTCCGGTTCATGCCTGTAATACCAGCGCTGGAGAGGTGGGGACTGGTAAGTTAGAAGCTCAAGGTCATCCTCAGCTACACAGTGAGCCCAAAGCCAGTTTCTCTTTTGTCTCGAAATAGACAGATAGGCATACGTACAAATAGGCAGATAATTGATAAATTCATATGAGTGATAACTATGGATTGTAATAACAAAATAAAAATAATTGTTTAATATGTTTTAAGGAACTAAATCATTTGGTGAAGGGTTTCATGATGATGAAGGATTAAGTCGTTTGGTGACACACCAACTGGTCATGTACCAATTTCCTCCCATCATTCTCCCTCTAACCTGCTGAGTGTTCAGTCTGCTCCGGTTTCCTAATCAAACCAAAGAGCATTGTGAAGACTTAAGTTCAGTGAGAGGAGGATTCTTGCCCGGGATGGGTTAAGAAATGGAATAATAAATGTTGATTTTTCTGTTCTCAGTTTGTAATTATTTTCTGTAATCGAGGGCTATTTTGGACTCCCTACACCTACACACAGGCAGCCATATGCTGCACCCCACTAGACCACACCATCCACACTGAGCTCCTTGTTACGATGGGTATAAATCAGTGAGAAACTCCTGGACTATAACTTATATTCAATTTATTGCTATAGACACGTTTATTGGGATAGAATTTTTACAGTCTCATAATATTCTGAGAAGCTCGCCATAAACTATTAACGAGAGAGGAACACTATTAATAATGAACATCCCAGAACACTTATTTTCAGAAAGTTTTTGACCCTGAGAATGAAATTAGTTAAGATGGACTTGAGATAATAAACATGTAGCCTTAATCTGATAAAATACCTGAAAAGGAATGTATCAACCCCATGGCACCATCGCAGAAACATAAATTGCAGTAAGGATTTTTGTAAAGTATGAAGGCTTTTAAAATATTGATACCTTCCTATTATTTTATGAAATATTTATTCTCGTTCCTCCTTTCAGTGTGTCACACCAGTCCTGATCATCTGCCATCATTCTTGGGAGGTTTAGTGTTCAAAAAAAATTGTCTTAAAGACATTTTATAAATTGAGGACCAGGCTTAAATGACTCTTAAGGCACCAACTTTTAATTGCTATTTATCAGAGGGATTGTTTTCAGCATTGTCCACTCTAGTTAAATGTATCACCACTGACATATCACATGGCACGCAGCCTTAATAAAGGTGACTTAATTAACCTGTCAGGTTCGTCAAGGGCACAGTCAATAGATAAGTTCTATGAGAGCAGCTTATTTAGTTATTTTTCCCTTTTGATTTTGTTTATGCTGATCCTGGCTGTTCAAATTACAATCCTTTTTTTTTTTTCGAGGCTGCTTCAGTGACCCATGATGAAGGAATCCCCACAGAGGGCCTCCTGTTGGAAGGTGTCAGGATTTGGCTGTTCTTATTTTGGTAGATAGGCTTGCCCCCTCTCCCCTGACTTCATAGGCATGAAGTGTGCAGAAAGATTGTGTCAGTGTGGGTTTTCAGCTCAGTAAGCAATGGACTCCTAACAGCTGCCTTCAACAATTGCACATGGGGATGAACCACGGGAAATTGTCAGTGTTTGCTTCAACTAGGAAATAATGTATGATTTCAGGTCTATATAAGCACTGGTTCCTCTTCATGTATGTATATGGCTGAGCCAGAGGACTGAAAAGTCTGACTTTCCATGATCAAAGCAGCCTCCCAGTCACTGATATCTGGTCAAGCTGAGGGCATGCAGAAAAAGTCACAGCATTTTAATTTGCAACAAGGCCTGTGAAATGTCTTTGGTATGTACTGAACAACAATTGTCTTATTAAAATTAGAATTTATATTTAGTTTTCAAAGATAAAAGACATAGTATGCATGTTTTCTTTCTTAAAATGTTTTCATTTGCAATTTATTTTTCAATCTACCATTTTCTGTCTTTTTCATTTCAATATATGTGTATGTGTGTGTGTTAGTCAGGGTTATTAGAGCAGTGATTCTCAGTCTTCTTAATGCTTTAACCCTTTAACAGTTCCTGATGTTGTGGTGACCCCCAACCATAAAATTATTTCATTTCTACTTCATAACTGTAATCTTGCTACTGTTATAGATAGTATTGTAAATATCTAATGTGCAACTCCAAAGGGGTCACAACACACAGGATGAGAACCATTACTCTAGAGGAACAGAACTTACAGAATAAATATATAAAGGGGATTTATTGGGATGGGTTACAGTGTGTTGTGGTCCAGCTAGTCCAATAATGGCTGTGTACCCACAGAAATTCCAAGAATTCAGTAGTTTCTCTATCCCTGAGGCTAGATGTCTCAGTAGGTCTTCAGTATGTGCTAGAATCCCATAGAAGTAGGCTCTAATGCTGTGAAGGAATGGGTTGGCTAGCAAAGGCAAGAACAAGCAGGCAAAGAGAGAGCGAGCTTCCTTCTTCCATGTCCTTTCCAAAGGCTGCCAGCAGAAGGTGTGGTCTTGAATTGCCTGGATTTTGAGTAACAGGCAGTTTGTGACCTGCCTGGTGTGGGTGCTGGGAACCAAACGTGGGGCCTCTGCCAGGGCAGTACATGCTCTTAACTGCTGAGCCACCTCTTTAGCCACTGTTTCCTAAGAAACAAAAGCAAAATCAAGCATAGGGAATGGAAGCCTCTAAATCAGGCTATGGAAGGTGCACATCCACCTTTGCCTCCTGTTCTCGGGTCACATGTTTTCCAGGCTTTCTTCTCTTTGGGTTTGCACAGGCAGATATGTATAGACACATAGGTTCTCTCTCTGTCTTCACAAAATAAGTAAAATGCAAAGACTGTGTTTATATGATTTCCTTGGTTACGCTTGAAAATGACATTCTGAAGTAAAATTTTCAGGTACAACAACTAGCCAGAAGCAAAGAGCCGGAATCTAGAGAGGGCCTTGAGAACCGAGGACACAGGCCACACCTGACAACAGCATGACATTAAAGCAAGATGAGACGTGCATTCAAGACTTCCCCAAGCCTCTCTTACCCCTCCTTGCAGCTTTTCTATGCCACTGTTCTTGAAAGTCCTCTTATATTCAGTTCAGTTAATGCAGAACTTATGACCGACGACTCAACTTTGGTGGCAATACACAAATTTATATTTTCACAGTTCTGAAAACCAAAGTCCAAAATGGCTCCCCCTCAACTGTGGTGGAAGAATGTCAGAACTGTGAAAACAATGAAAGGGTTTGGGAGGCGGGCATCTGTTTCCCACCATCTATCTCCAGCTTACCCATCACCCTACCTCCCTCCTTTCAACTGCAACCCACTAGCATAGTATCTTTAAGTCTAGGTCTGACTGGTCCTTCTGTCTCCCACTTCCAGAAGTTTGATGACAGTCTTCCTGGCTTATCCAGCATCACACCCTATGGGTCAGCTGATAATCTACCCTTACTACATCTGCATCCTGATTTCCCATTTCCATGCAACCTAGCATGTCCTCAGATTCTGGGTGTTGGGAAGTAGGCATTCTTGGAACTCATTATGTGTATGTATATATATATATGGAGAGAGAGAGAGCTTTAGACCACAAAAAGGCTTATAATGAACAGATGACTGTTCATTGTGTAGAGAGGCCCCTAAAACCTTAGGTAATATAATACCTACATTATCCACACTTCCTAAATTCTCTCTGAAGCTGACAGCCTCTTTAAAGTAGCCTCCAACTTTGCGTAGGATAAATCCCATGCTGTGCTCTGGTCTTGTTTCCTACCATGCTCTCATTTCTTCTACTATTGTGGCCGGTGTACTTTCCTATTTCTTATTCTAATAAATCCTGCGCCTGCTGCCTCAGGCCCTTGCACACAACCTTCTCTGCAGCCTGAACTCAATCCTCCTGTCACTCATGCACACATTTCAGTGAAGCCTTGACTGAGACTTGCTGCGCTGTGAGGTCCTCCCTGCCAGCCATGCTGGCTAATACGATGGTAGCCTTGTCCTCATTCCCTGTATGATGTTTACACAGCTCACTGTTTTTAGCTGTCAGGGTCTGGGCCAGATGCTTCCAGGTCCTTGACCTCTTATCTAAAGAGTAGAAAACAGGACTCACACTGATTTTTGAAAGAAGCAAAATAATTTTATTAGGCGTAAAGGGACAGATTCAAGAGAGGTACAAGATTTACCGCAAACCAAAACAGTGAAGATACTCAAGGGCCCCAGGCTGTATACAGCCTTTGTTCTCTTTTCATGGCATATAAAGGAAGCATGAACTGTTTACAAAGTGGTTGTATTCTAAGGGAACAGAAATTATAAAGTGAATATGTCTTATATATTATATATAAATCACACACACACACACACACACACACACACACTTTACTAGAATAGATTACATGCAATGGTCCAGCTAGTTAACAACGGCTGTCTACCAATGGAAGATGCAAGAACCCAGGAGTTGCTTAGTTCATGACACCAGATGTCTCTGCTGATCTTCAGTAAATACCAGAATCCTGACAAAGGAGGCTCTAATGCCTGTGAGAACAATAGCAAGCAGGCGAGGAGCGCCAGCTTCCTTCTTTCATGCCTTTTGTATTGACTGCCAGCAGAGGTGTGGTCCAGATTAAAGGTGGATCTTCCCACTTCAAAAGATCTGGTTTAAAGTTGTGTCTTCCAACCTCATGGATATGGATTAAAGTAGGTCTTCTCATGTCATATAAATTAGTCAAGAAAAAAAATCCTTCATAGGTGTACCTTGCTGCTTGGGTTTAGTTAATTCTAGATGTAGTTGGGTTGATAAGCAAGAATAGCCATCACAGGAGTGTAGTCTTCGTTGTCCTCCATTTTGAATGGTAGGTTTTAATCATGCGCATGCCCAGTGATGCAATAGGCATGATATGGTAACTTGGAGATTTTCCCTAAATGGTTACTAGAAGACAGATTTGCCTTATTGCACATGCACCTCAAACTAGTTCAGGTCAGATTGGCTCTTCTATTTTTCATACCCAGATACACTGGGAAACTCTTGAATAGAAACTGTCTAAATGTGATTGTCAAACGGGGCCTGGAAACACATACTATGATTCAAGGATGGGATTGCCTGCAGCCTGAGTCAGGTGAGGCCTGAGGAGCTCTGAGGTTGCTAGGTACACTGTAGTGAGGTGGGTGTGTGCACAGCATGTTCCGGTAAAGGAAATAGGGACCCAAGTGCATTATTGCCAGAGGGAATGTGTGTAGCCCAAATCAATGGAGAACCTAGGGAACTAATTTACCTCCACGGCTTGCCTGACTCCTCACTATTTTAACTTTTTATTCAGCTTATGTTTTACAGATCTATCCTCACCTTCTAGAATATTTATGTTGTAAGCGTGGAGCCTTTCGTTTCTTTCGTCCCAAGAAATATCTCCAGCATCTTGACTAGTAGGTACTTAATAAGCATTTGCACAAATAACATATGATTGCATACACTGTCCTAAGTGCTATCTAGTATATTTGCACATATGGCAAACATCATAATCTGTGGTTTTTAGAATTTAAAAGCTTGACATTCAACGTCTTCATTTAGCAAGTGTTTATTGAGGCTTACCATATTAACATTGTCATTCATCTGAGTCCATAAATGGCTTCAGATGCCCTGGAGCTGGAACCACCTGACCTGGATGTGGGGAACTGAACTGTCGTAAGTGCAGTAAGCACTCTTAACTTCTAAGTCACCTCTCTAGGCCCTACATGTTAGCACTTCAAAATAATTACTTGTTTGTTTATATTTTTTTCATACTTGGTCCTGGACTAAGGATTTCACACATGTTCAGCAAGCACTTGGCCAGAGATCCATATCCTAAGGCCTTATCGTATCATTACTATTAATAAATGTCTTTATTGTGTAACAAAGAGTAGGACCCAGTGCTACTACTGTTCATTAAATGCAGTCACTGTACCACTGAGCCACACCCTAGCCTGGGCTCTATTAATTTCTTTATGTACCTGAGTATCTGTCTTGGGGGAGCATGAACCTTGTGGATGTGGGTGGATGTGCCTCTGTGGGGCCAAAGGAGGACATGTTCTCTCTTTCTCTCTCTCTCTCTCTCTGTGTGTGTGTGTGTGTTTGTGTGTGTGTGTCTGTCTGTCTCTTTCTCTGTCTCTCTCTCCATCTGTCTTTCTTTTTCTGTCTCTGTCTCTCTTCTTTACATTGAAATGGAGTTTTTCATTGACCTGGATCTAGACCAGCAACCATCAAGCCCCAGTCATCTTCCTGTTTCTTCTGTCTTCAGCATAGGCGTTACAGGTGTACAGAGTTGTGCTCTGTTTTACTCTGGTGCTGGGTTCAAAACTCAAGTCTTCGTGCTTGAGTAGCAAGAACACTGAGCAGCTGAGCTTTTGCCCAGCTTACAAGCCTTGTCAATACAAATGAAGTGTTGCTTGGGGAAATGTTTGCATCGTGCACACGTGTGTGTGTGCATGTGTGTATGACTCTCCCTCACCCCCCACCCCGTGTGTGATATTAACACTGGAAAATTCTGCTGTGTGGGTTTTCTACTGTGTGTGTTGTCTGACCTTGAAAAGACACAATCAGGGCAAGCATGAAGCAGGTAGTCACAAAGATAAAATGTCAAAATGGCCTTAAACATGAGCAAAATTTCTCAAGAGAACATTAAAAATAAAAGAAGAATATTAAATTGTAGTTTTCCTACAATGTTTTCTATCACAGCAAGATCATGTTTCAAAGTGTGAGTTTGATTCTTCGATGTAGTTAGTAACAAAATGAGATAAGGTCTTCACTGTGATCTATAAGAAACCTATTTAGGCCCACACGATTTTGGAATATGTAAATATTATAGAGAAGTAAGATTTATTAATTATAATAAAATAAATCTTCACTCTTGTTATTTTTTCCTTTAGCTTTATTTATATTTTATACAATTATTGGACCTTCAAAGGATCATAAATTGACAATGTTTAAATTTGCACAATCTGTCAAGTCCAGGCAAAAATATTTGTAAGGTCTCTCAATGTGGAACCAATAGTGTTTTGTGGCTCTAAATAGGTAAATTAAAGGAAGCATTGGTGCATGATTGTAATTCTTCTCCAAATGGTGCTGTGGCTCTCATTTTTTCTGCACTTTCCACTCATGAGCTGTGGGGTTTATTTGGGTATGGCTTTTTTTTTCCTACTATAAGTTAACGATTTCCCAGTATCAGCTACAGCATTTTCAGTCTTTCATTTGGACATGGTAGAAATGTATTTTGAGGAAGTTTGTAACTTGCTGAGTTGCCTATGAAGGAAGCAATAACCAGCAATCTACTGTGCATGGGCTATAGCCCTGGTGCCTCACAGTAGCGTCTGGCATCACAGTATCTACCTGGTTCACACAGAAATGTCAGATGGATCAGAAGGGACTGTTTTATTCAGAGAGCTTCAATTTAACTAGAAGATCAACAGATTTGTTTTTCTGCAGTGTCAGGAAGTGAACCCAAGGCCAGAAATATGCATAAAAGAGCACAACCCCTGAGCTACATTCCAAACTCTTTAAATAGAAGTCTTAATAGACAGAAATGGCAAGCCACATTATAGTAAAATCTGTAGGCAAGGAAGAGAAAACAGAAGAAAACATTATAGTGTGCCAGGGTGATAAGAAAGGGCCTCTGGAAAGAGGGGGCATTGTAACATGAGGGCCGGCTTATTGGAGTTTCTGTCCTGCCTGGTCCCCCAGCCGTTTAGTCCCAGAGAAAATCACACAGAGGTCTCCAGAAGATTATAAACTGATTGGCCCATTAGTTCAGGCTTCTTATTAGCTCTTGTAGCTTATATTAACCCATTATCCTTATCTATGTTAGCCACATGGCTCAGTACCTTTTTCAGCAGGGCAGATCACATCCTGCTTCTTCGGTGGTCTGGGCAGGAGTCCCGAGAGAGCTTCCTGCTTCCCAGAATTCTCCTATTCTCCTTGCTCCGCCTCTACTTCCCGTCTGGTTGTCCCACCTATACATCCTGGCTAATGGCCAATCAGCATTTATTTAAATCATGATTGACAAAATACAGACAATTCTCCTGCAGGCATTTGAGCTAAAGTTCCTGTCAATCACCTACACTGTTGGGGGAGAAGGCAGAACATTATGAATAGACTAGAGGAAGCTTATTGCAACTCCTGAAAGGGGGGGGAATGCAAAGTACATGGCCTACAATGGCACATGAAGGTGTCCTAGTTGCATATTCAATATTGAATTAGAGTATTATGCATATTTTACTGGCTCTGCTAGACTTGCAGGTAACTGTCATTACTTCAGTTGTCTGTTTCCACCACTAGAATTCAAGGTCCAAGAGGGGTGGGTCACAGCATATGTTTCCTGGTGCTTCACAATTTACAGTGTCTCAGAGGGCAGGGAATAGCATGCCTCTGCAGTTTACAATGTTTATGTTTCTCATTGAATAGTACTAGCCAGGAATCTTTGGCAATGAAAACTGAAAACTGTCAAGGCCTCTTAATAATGTTAAAAGTTGTATTATGCCTGTAAGGATCTGAAGTCATTGCATTCTGGACTCTGAGTCCATTTTATGTGAATCAAGATTCCTTGTGACACCATAGGACACTCAGTTTGATAAAGAATAGTCCATGGTAGATAAACCATCACAAGTTTCTCTTGCTGTATAAGATCATGTATCTTCCATGATGTCACATACCATAACTGCATGATAAAACATGCTCTTCCTTAGCATTCTGTGTTTAGAACCAGCAGCACTGGGAAAAATCTGCCAAAGAAATTATTATTATTATTATCATTTTTAGATTTTCTCATTTGAGTGCACCACAATGGATAAAGGAGGAGCAGAATGTCTGACATGCTGTTTATCCAGTTATGAAATTATCATAATTAGAGAAAGTGAGATATTTTGGTATTTAAAAGAGCTTATTAGTTCTTTGAATAATATTTATAAACAAACATTTGCATTTAAGATATATGTAATTAAATGAAGCATAATCGAAGAAACTAGTTTGAGGGGCTATAATTTAATGGTATGTATAGTTGCCTCAAAATTGATAGGGATTCTAGAGATTAAAAAAGTGTCTGTTTGTGTGTGTGTCATCGTCACTCCTGAGGGGGCAGGGGAAGTATTTACTTCACAGATGTTCCAAAATCAATGCATGTGCCGTATGAAGAACTGGTGACATGCATGTGAACTATATGGAATTATATGAATTCTTCTTAAGCCTTAGAATGAATCCCTGCACAATGGCAGCCAGGGTATGGGAGCCATGATATCTTTGAGCATGACACCCCAGCTGAGAACCTACAGAGCACACATGTCTATTACTATGACCTGTACTTTGTCAGTCCAGTGTGGGTCTGTGGTATATTGCAAGCCCATTGCAGTTCTGTGGAATACTGGCTTTAAAAAAAGGTCGCAGGTGAGAGCTGAGGATTTGGAGGATCATATATTAATTATTATTATGAGTAATATATATCATTATTTATTATTATGGATTATTCTCAACTTTTTGTAATTCATTTGACTTACATTATAATGCAGTCTTAGGTTTACAAATAATTAAATTGAAATGGAAAGGAATTCACCAGTTTTCCCCATTCATCCTGTACCAAGCTCTAAGTATTCAAATCTTGGCTTCATGTAGTACATTTGTTACAATGAATGGGCAAATGTTGATATTTCATTATTGAACTCCATGGATCTTGCTAGGGACCACTCTCAGTGTAGCACAGAGTCATTTTCACAAGCACATAATGTCTGTATTCATCACTAGTCTCATCCAGAGTTGTTTGCTTCACTTGCTTAACAATCCCCTCTACTTTACCAACTCATCTCCCCAGGCCCCCACGTCCATTGACACACTGCTTTCGGTCACTTCTTGAAAATCATAGAGTTAGAATTATGCAGATAGATGTCTGTAGCTTAGTGCTGTGCATATAAATACTTCCCCGTGTCCTGTGGCTTGATGTGTCATTTATTTTTGTTGCTGAGTGATAGCTGCCGTATGGATGTGCCATAGTCTAGGGACCTGTTTCCTTTGATCATTTCTAAATGATGTTGCTGTAAGTACTCACGTGCATGCTTATGTACATGACATCCATCTTAAGTCCATTTGTACAATCTGTAGGTTGCAGGTCCTTTATAATTAAGTACTAAATTATCTTCCAGAGTGACTGGCTGCATCGTGTTACCAGAAGTAGTGGGTAAGAGTCTCTGTTGATGCTCGTGCTTAGTATCCCTCACTTGCTATTGCATGTGATCCAGATTTGCTGTCACAGTGTTGCATCCCAGCATCTCATTGCTGTTTCCAAATGGCAAAAGGATATTTGGCATCATTCCAAGTGATTCCATCATCCTTTGGCTCTCTGTACATCTTTGGTGTTCTGTTCAGATCTTTTCCCATTTTAAATGGAATAGTTTTGTTAGTGTTGCATTTTAAAATTTGTTTTGGGTTTTTGATAGCTGGTTTTCCTAGTGGATAGATCTTCTACAAATGCTCCACTCTGTCTCTGTGGCTTTTCTACTATTTCCCTAATAAGCTGATCTCACAGAATAAATCTCTCAAAATTTAAAAATGTCTAAATAATAGTTTTCCACTTTAATTATTTTATTGATTCTTTGAGGCTTCCATATAATATATTTTGATCATATTCACCTCAGCTCTGCCAAGACCATTCCCTACTCCCTACCCATCCAACCCTGAGTACTCTTTTGATGTGGGATTCCCCTCTGTATGCTGTGAATATCACTGGTAATAAAGGAACTGCTTTGGACCGATAGCAGAGCTATAAGGGAACAGAGCTAAGCAGGGAAAACTAAATGGAATGCTGGGAGAAAGAAGGGCAGAGTCAGAGAGAAGCCATGGAGCTGCCACCAGAGACAGACACTGGGAACTTTAGCCAGTAACCCACAGTCATGTGACAGTACACAGATTAATAGAAATGGGTTAAATTAATATGTAAGAGCTAGCCAATAAGAAGCTAGAGCTAATGGGCCAAGCAGTGATTTAATTAATAGTTTCTGTGTGATTATTTCAGGGCTGAGCAGGTGGGAACCAACAAGCAGTCTTCCTCCAACACTCTTCTTTTGGTTAAACATATTTAGAGCAGTTTCTGCTACCCATATACACTTGGCTATAAAGCTGTCCGTGGAGTGTGGTCATCCTATCAGCAATCACACCCTCAATGGAGACTGTTTCTCCCTCTCCCAGCAGCAGTTATAAATTGCCATTAGCTCCTCAGTTCAGGCTGGGGCATTTTGACTACCTCTGTTCTCCATGGTGGAATTTTGTCTGGCTGGAGCTGTGCAGGCCATGTGCATGCAGTCACAGTTGCTGTGAGCTCATATGTACAGCTTGGCTAATGCTGCCTCTTATACTCTTTCCACCCCTTTTCTTACAATGTTTCCTGATACTGATGACACGTATAAGGCTGAGAACTCTACAGTTCTTTGCACATTGATCAGCTGTGGGTCCCTGTTAATCACCATTTACTGCAAGAAGAAGCTTCTCTGATGAGGGATGAGAGATGCACTAATCTATGGGTAAAGCAAGAAGCAATTAGGAGTCAGTTTACTTCTATGCCTGCTTAGCAGAAGAATTGTAGTAAGCTCTCTCCTATGACTTGTCTAGCCTCAACCTCTTGGTTCATAATGTTGTCAGGTATGATTTCTAACTTTTAGGTCATAAGTTCAATCAAAAAGTGTTTGGTTACTGCCTTGATATTTATGCTACTATTGCACTGGTGGCCACAATAAATCATACTTTGTATGTTTTAGCTGAAGTGTTTATACTGAATTTTTACATTTAGATCTGTTGTCCATTTTGAGATAATTCTTGTAAAATAGTTATTCTGCTTATGTTGCATTTTGGGTGAGAACGTCTCAACTCTTAGGCAACATTTGTTGAAAAGTTTGTGCTTTCTCTACTAAATATTTCCTTTTCTATTTGAGGTCCTTGCTGGGCTTTCGTGTTTTGAGCATCCTTGTCTGTTTTTTGTACAGCTGTTATGATTATGGTAGCTTTGTTTTACAACTTAAAGAAAATGACAATAGTTGACTTTGCTTTATTTGTTATTTTCTTGACTACTTTAGATTCTTGTCTTTTCATATCAATTTTAAAATTGGTTGATATATACAAAATATTTTGCCTGGAATTGTATTTGGATTGTGAGGGATCTGTTTATTAAACTGGGGGAAAATAATATTGTCCTTTTGTCTAATGAGAGAAATTAACTACCCATTTATTTAGATCATCTTTGATTTTTTTCAAAGTTGGTTTTTTATAGTTTATCTTATACAAATCTTGTCTAACTTTGGATCTATTTGTACTTACAAGTATTACTGTTTGGATAAGAAAATGGTCTCCTTAAGTTCATTGTTTAAGAGTTGATCCTAAGCTTTGAGTCCCTAATTGGAGAGATTCTGGAGACTTTAAGATGTGGGCACACTGACAGAAATAGTTCACTACGGGATGTTCTTGAGGATTGAATCTTATCCCCGACAGGCAACTTCTTTGCTTTCTGTTACACATGACTGAACAGTCTCTCTTTCCATCTGCTCCAGTTACCAAGATGTTCATTCCCACCTTAGACCCAAAGGATCAGGTCCTGTGGACCACAGACTGATGCCCCTGAACCAGTCAAAATAACAAACCCTCCCTTTAAGGTGCACTCCCTCTCAGGAGTCTGGTCAGAGGCTTGGAAAGCAACGACCACGTTACTTCATTCTCTGAGGTTACATCACGTGTTGCATCTCTTAAGCTTCAGAATTCAATTTCTCATTCCTGGAAACCTCATCAGATCAGCAAGGTTACGTAGTAGATCAGCTGACGTTTGGAAGGCCAACCCACCAGTGGTTTACACATCTGATGGAGGTTAAATTCACATAGGCACGGCCCATGAAAAATACTGCCTTTTGAATAGCTGGCTGTCTTGATCTGCAGATTTTTTTGTGTGGTAAAACGCTCCACTTCTGACTCAGCTTTGGGACACTTAAGCAGTGTATTCCCATGTAGAGAACAATTTTCCTGCGGTCTGTTTCCCAAAGCTGTGAAATTCTGGAAAATAAAATAAGGCTATCAAACCTTTTGTCCCACACTACAATAAAACAAACAAATAAACAAACAAACAAATGAAAACCTTAGAAGCCTGTTCTCTATAATTAACTCCCTGGACAGTGTGATTTGGCCAGATGAAGTCCTTGTGGGGTGATCGCAGGAGGAACTTTCGCAGAGTGGGATTGCAGATGCCTGGCTTTGTTAGATCTAAATCCTTCAGATTTGTGACAAATTAGGGCGGTATTATAGTTATCTGTCCTTGTTATATCATAGTCCTTCAAGAGAACAAAGCACCAATGTTTACCTAAGCTTCCTTTATTGGCACCCCCTGCTCTGATTCAAAATAAGCAATTAACACTTTGTTCTAGCTTTGGATGGAGTAGACAGTTTTTGTTTAGGGCCTGAGATTCAGGTGATAAAAAAGGGCTGTTAATTGACTAACCATGTCCAGATATTATTAATCACACTTAAGAAATGTAAAAGAATGCATGAATTCTTTGCCTTTTTCTTAGTTCTTTCAATGGTTTAGTTTCTCCTTTTGTAATCTGTAGCGGCCCCTTTAAGAGATGACTGGAACCCCCCCACAGCAGTAGCTGAGGTTGTCTACAAACTAGCTGGCAAGTTTTGCTACGTATAAAGAATGCCTATGTCCCTGAGAATTTTCCTTGTAGTTTTATTATTATTATTACTAACAAGTTGTTAATGGATTGATTTATATAGGCTTGGGAATTTATAATGGTAGAAGAATAAGGAACATGACTCAAACAGCATGCTTATGAGTTCATTCTGTTACCCCTCAGACGAGAAATTTTCTAAGTCCCTTTCCCAATACTAAGGCAACTGACCTGAGCCTTGGCAGGAAGTCAGTAGAGCTGGACTCTGCTGTCTCCCAAAGGAAACCAATTGGCTTTTACATTTTAGAGTCATGCTCTTACACATTTCTGTGTTTGCCATATAGACTATCACATTTTTGTCAAGAGAGCCATTTTAGTTTCCCCCTTCCCAATATGGATGCCAGCTGTGTGCTTCTCATGCCCCTTGCATTGGTGAGGTGCCTATTCCAGAGCTCAGCAGGAGATGGAGACAAACAGTCTTCTGATGCTGGAGCAAGGACCCATTCTCAAGAGTAGAGGCGGCACTGTGTTTTGTTTATGTGTTCTTTGTTAAGTTGAGGAGGGATGAGTGGAACTCAAGGATTTTCTCTGTTGGTTTTATGTAAAATTTATTGATCTCGAATTTCCATTATTCTTTTTTCTACTTATTTGAAAAAGGAGACTTACTGTACTCCTCCTTTTCTTTCTTTATGCAGAATCTTGATCTATCCATGTTAATATCTTTATTTTTTAACATATACATTTAATATCCTGAATTTATTTCGAGTGCTGCTTTTGAGACATTTTTCCCATTGTGAGAAATTGTACATTCATTTTCACATAGTCCAAAGGTCCTGGAAATTTTATTGATTCATATGTTGTTTATAAGCATTGTATACTTTCCAATGTTTTTCCTTTTCTAACAGTATTTGTGGTTTGATTTCAAATGTAATTCCACTGTCATTCTAGAGCATATGTTGCATTATTTTATTATTTGAAATGGTTGAAGGAGTGCCTTATACCAAATATTTTACATACCTCATGCTACATAAGGGGTGAATCCTCCTGTTGCTTCGTGGAGTTCGTACAGGTGCCATGCAGTGAAGGCTGGCAGATCTGCTCCTGTTGACTGAATCCTTGATTTAATCTACTGCCAGTTATTATTAAGGTGTTTTTCTTGTACCCTTTCTCTAGAGTAGTGAATTGTCTATTTTTGTCACCTATTATTGGGTATTTCTTTCTTTACTGTTGGTGTTGGTGTTGTAGGTGACTGTGCCGTCACTTATCGTTGGCCACTCCTGGGTTTTTACACAGTGTGTTCTGTTGTTATCTGTAGGCTGGACTCAAACTCAAGGTCTTTCCTCTACCTCCCCTAAATTGTTACATTTCAGGCATGAGCCATGACACTCTACTCAGTCAGATCCTTCCTTCCTTCTTTCTTTCTTTCTTTCTTTCTTTCTTTCTTTCTTTCTTTCTTTCTTTCTTTCTTTGTTTCATGTATTTTGATGTGCTTGTATTATGCTATCTTGCTGTTTGGGACACCTTATCACTATGGAATACTCCTGTTTAACTCTGATCATCTTTTATGCTCAGTGTCTCTCAATTTTGTTAGGTATCTCAGCTCCATTTTGATTATGTTAGCAAGTGTATCTCTATCCACTTGGCCCTTAACAGGTCTTTTCTAAAAATACAGGCATAGATTTCTGATATCACTGGACCTTTTCTGTTGACATTCTCTGCATTTTAATTGGTGCTGCTAGACCCCACACATTTAAAGTGGCAGTTGGTACAGGTGAATTGACTGCTTCTATATGTAACTGTTTTCTATTTTCCTTGCTCTTTGTTTCTGATCTTTTGCTTTTGCTTTGTTTTCCACTCAATTTTTGTTTTGCCATTTTATAGAGTGTTTTACTTTATTTTTTCCTTTGATATTGTATTGATTGCAATTAATACAATTTTAGTGGTTGCTTAAGACTTTGTAATATATGTTTAAAGCTCTTCATCAATTATTCCATGAGAAATTCCTTATTTTTTATTTTGCATTTTATTTTGATTTTGTTAAGCTTCCATCCCCTCAGATGCATTAACAATCTGTTCTTGCATATTATCTACTTTGTCCTTTAGATGTTCTAGCACTTTAATCAAACTTGTTTGAAGTTCCTGGTCTCATAATTCCAACATTCGCATTAGAGTTTGGGTGTTTGCTTTGTTGCCTCAGACTGTAGCACTATTTTTGCCATTTATAATACTTTGTAGTACTTGGTATTATTTGCTTAAAAGTGAATGTATTGTATAAAATAGAAACAAGGGGGAGAGTAAACTTTCAATGTGAATCCATGTGTTTATCAGGCTGAAAGTTGGGTGTATTTAAAGTTCTCTGCTGCTACAGATGCCAGGGTATAGTCTGCTCTAGTGTCTTTATTTTCTTTACATTTCCTGGTTAAATCCTTTTGAAGTAAAACCTGACATGCATTATTCTTTAAGCTATAACTCTGTGTTACATAGAAGCTTCGCTGATGTAAATTTGAAGTTATGAAGAGGGCTATGATATTCTAAGTTTAGATTTGGTTTGAGGTTTGGACCATCCATATGTCTGGGCTGTGAACTTTACCATTAATTTTACATTTCTGCTGTGGAATCAAGTGCTTCCCCTCAAAACCAAGATTAAACTCTTATCCTGTGAGGGTATCTAGAAGGGAGACCATAGGTAGATAGCTAGTCTCAGAAGAGGTCTTGAGGGTGAGGCCTTCATAATCAAATTAGTGGTCTTTTAAGTAGAGATGCTATACAGCTTGCTGTGCAAGAACACAGTGTAGAGCTGGCCTCACAGAACCCAGCTGTTCTGATGTCCTGATCTTAGATATTGTTAGCCTTGTGAACTGTGAAAAAATAAATGTCATATTTCATTATTAATTGAACCACATATTATGAATCTAAGAACACAGTATTTTTGAAAGTTAGAAATCCATCCCACAGTCATATGTAGTTTAAATGAAACACAGACTTGATGAAATTATTTAAACATATTAATCAATATATTCATAACTATTTTAATTCTTATGCTACTTAATGATTAAATATAGTATGTTTCTTTGTACATTTACAGAATAAAGTTGGACCCAGCATTGTATATTGGTAACAAACAGAATATGTTATATGTATTTCAGCTAAATCTAAAATACATAATTTTATAGTACATAGCTGAATTCTTCCTAGTTACAATAGTAGGTCTTTAGCCAATCACAGGCACTCAAGTAACCAGACCATGGCCATATAAAACAAATGTTGATTGAAGCGAATAAGGATTTTTCTGTATGTCACTTACTTTCCTCCAGATATAAATGTTACCTTCAAGTAAACAGAAGCAAATGAGTCTGAATGATTTTGGGACTGAAATGTTGCCAGGCCCTAGAACTTTCTGTTATGTTTAAAACAAACCTTGCTAAATTAGTTATAGCACAGTTCTAGATCCTTTTGGGTGATATAAGCAGAGATGTATTTGTAAATCCTTAACAGATATTTATCGCCTTGCATATTTGACTATATTATGTTTATCTCTAGAATACTGCAGAATGTGGAGCTTAGCTTGGACAAGTGTGATTGCCACCCGTGAGTAAAGGAGCCAAGGCTCACAATAACTCTGACGCAGAATTTGATTGGGTTTGTCCGGACAGGAATGTGTATAAGGAAAGATGTGTCTTCTCAAGCTGCTGAGCATTTCCTGGAGCAGGAGAGAAATGAACACGAGACCCGGAATTCAGGATACTGACTCGTTTGCCACAGTGCATTTTGTTTACTCCTACTGAGACTCTAAAGGGAAGATGCCTCGCCCCAACCATTGAATTATGGGAAAAGCTTTTCTCAATGGCCAGTATAATTGCTTCAGAGAATGATAGAGAAAGAAATAAAACCCTTTGAAGGGCAGTTTCAGGATGTGATTTCTGTCTTCTTGGTGCAAACATGTAAGAAGGAACAGCAAAAACAAAGCACTCCTCAGTCTTATATTTAAAAAAAAAAACATTTTGGATAAGTTAATTAAACCTGAAATAATGGCGAGACATGTAAGGCAATTCTGTAGTGCATACTAATGATCCTTAGTAGAAAATGCAAATGCCTATTATTGCATTTTCCCCCTTCCTTCCGGAAAGAAGCAGGGGAGATCTCAGGAAGTTGGAGGGCATAAGGATGCTCTGCACATGGGTTTCTAAGCAGGTAACAAGGCAGGCACTAAATATATGAAACTGGGAGCAGGGATAATTTTAACAATTAATAAAAATATGTATAACAGTAAACTTGAATATGGAGAAAAATCATTTTATCACAAAATTTAGACAGATGGCTAGGTATATGCAGCTGAAAATTGCACAGTTATGTCCTTAATTGTGCATGCTTTTATAAGCCAATGTCAAGGTTCAAATTTATGCATTTGTTTTTATTTTGCCAAATGATTGTGTTCAGTACCCTATATAAAGGCAGACTAACTGAGATTAATGCACAGTACTAACTCAGTGTGATTAGGGTTTCCTGTTGGCTTTATGCATTGGCTTCAATACATTAGAGAGTAAACATCTATTATTTTCATTACTTGACTGGATGAAGCATGCTAATAATCAACATAAGTTTAACAAAATCATGTCTCTCAAATTAAGAATTACACTCAAATACAAAATTCACGTTCTATACTTAATATAAATAAAAATTTAAATTACCTGGCGTGAGTGAGAAGGAAACACAGAACATGCAACCAACCCACTTAGGAGTTTATTAGCGAGGGTATGCACAGACCTGGGGAAGTCAGTGTACAGAGAGAGAGAGAGAGGGCACATCCAGCTTTTAAAAGAGGCCTAGCACATGCACACAGGGGGTTGACATAGCTACGTCATACGTAGATGATGGGGCTAATGCATGCGCACAAGGGCTTACTGAGTCATACGTGGATGATGTAATCACGCATGTGTGTGAGTCATGAGGGGCCCTTTAACAACCCCAGGGCCATTAGGCACTTCTGCCTGAGGGTTTGTTCACACATGCATGGCCCTAGAACCCGGAGTGTCAGCCTTATTGTGGTTAAAATCATAACAAAAATGGCCATTGTGCCAAAATCCTATTTTTGTGATTCTGTGAATCAAAGTCAATAAATGCTTAATGATTTATATTGATTAAGCTTTCTGTAGTGGTTTTTATGACTGTGGATGTGGAAGAAAAACAGACTAGTTAAATGGCAGCGTGGGGTTACACTTAGTATCCCTAATGCATTTGTTTCTTTATAGTAGTTTTTTCTGTGCTGACCCAAGGTATGGCTTCATGACAGGTATTTTTACACCTCTCTCTGATTCTCTATTTCCCTATCTTTAAAGTAAGATTGTGAAATGACAGCTTTAAATTTCCTCTGATAACTACCAGGGTCTAGTGCACTACAGTGGTATTGCTGACATCTTTGTTGGGAGGTTAAAGTATATTAGTATCTCAAACTTTAGCTCAAAGTAGGAAGTGAATTAGAAAAAGAATTGAAAGTATCATATTTTATGTCATGAATTAAGATTTTACATATTGTAATATCATTAAGTAGTATATTTTACCTCACTATTTCTACCAAACATGACCATCTTTTTTCCCATCAGTGTGACTACCAGAAGTGTATGTATTCCATCAGGGATACATCTCACTAGAAGACCCATCTTTCAGGGTTTCCACCATGAAACCATGACCATTACCATGACCATAGCTACCATTCATTAGACAATAGCTGTATATCAAGCACTGTTCCAGATTTCCAAGCAGTAATTGGCATAATTCTCCAAACATCTGCATAATATATCATTATTTGTCTTCTTCATTTTACTGTGAGGTAGCACACACACACACACACACACACACACACACACACACACACACAATCCCCTAAGTGTACTTATAAATTGTAGAACTAGTCCTTGAATTGTTTTTGGAGACCTTACTTCATAATGTTATATTTTACTATGTCTGTAACCTAAATATATTAGAGTCCTAGCATACATGCTGAAATAATCAGTTGGTGAATTCAGATAACTATATATGAGAACATGGGAAAGAGAGTCACTAATTGGAATCTAAATTATAATGGCTAGAGCATACTCTATAAATAAGAACACTTTTCTAAGTCATTATCTTGCAGATAATTATATAGATGCTAAACTGCAAATTGTAGACATTTGCTTTCTTTGAGCTCATATGTAAACCACTGGTCAAAGTCTTAAGTTTTCTAGAAGTCACTATTGAGCATTAGCCACAGGCGACCCACAAAACATCTCAGTTCTTGTCACTGAAGAACTCATGGGGTCAGTGAGAGGCTCAGAAAGTTAATTTGCTATGCAAGCTTGGTGACCGGAGTCCATGGCACTCACAGAAGTGTGGAAGCACAGCCCCAAACTAACTCCACAAAGTTGTTCTCTGACTTCCACACATGCATTATGGTATGCAAATGGATACTGTACTTTCCTTTCCCGGCCACCCAGACCCAAATAATCTCACAGAAACAATATTAACTACACCACTGTTTGGCCGATGGTTCAGGCATATTTGTAGCTACTACCTCTTACATCTCAAACTAACCCATTTCTGTTAATCTATGTATCGCCACGAGGTTGTAGCTTACTGGTAAGTTTCTGGCATCTTTCTGCTTTGGCAGCTACACGGCATCTCTCTGACTCTGTTTTCTTTCTCCCTACATTCAGTTTAGTTTTCCTGCCTACCTATATTCTGTCCTGCCAAAGCAGCTTCTTTATTAACCAGTGGTAATAAAACATATTCATAGCATACAGAGGGGAATTGCACATCAATAGTGCACATGTGTTCTGTCCAAATCACACGCTGATATACACAGACACAATAAATTGATAAATAAAATTTAAGAATCCACTACAGCCTCAGATACTCTACATGGTTTAACAGATATTTCTGTGTTATGTTGCAATCAAAATGGTCACCTGCTTTCATTGGAACTTTTGGCAATCTTGTGGAAACCTACATGTAACACACAAGAAGACACCATTGACACTGTTCATTGAATAATCTTAAAATCTTCCAGTTTACTCTCTACAGTTCCTCAATATACTAATGTACAAATGCATTCCAAATACCCTTTATTCAAATTTCCTCAACACTAAAGAGTACTCTTTATTCAAGTGTAGGTGTTACCAGCTTCATGGTTGCATATTTCATAGTCTCCTCTTTTCTGCATGGTTTTCATTCATTCTCTCATCCTAGTAGGTTTTATGATTAGAAAAACTTCAAATCTGAGGTTCTGTTACTTTTATCCAGTGAGCAGTTTCTGGACAGGTACAGTAGACTAAGACTCCAAAACTTTATCTGACAAAGAAGATGACTTGACTCAGAAGCAACACTCATCTGTTTCCTACTACGTGCTTGTCATTTCCTTCCATGGCACTTAGCTCTTTTAGCTATGGTATGCATGAATTTCATCAGAAACCATAACAGGGGAGACATGTGGGATACAAAATGAATCTATAATAAATTACATCAAGTTGGCAATGATTTCTTTCTGAAAGAGAACTTTCTCAAATGATGTACTACCTAATAACAGATATTTAATGAAATATACAGTTGCTCATAGAAAACATGATTGTTGTTGCCATAGTAAAATATATATCCAAGAAGGTATGACCTTAGTTGAGGGACTGCTGTTTGGCATCTTTGAAGCTGAAGATGTTACCTTTCTCCTCTGTAGATGTTCCACTCTTAAGCTGGGAATTGTGTCAATATATCTCACAGGTAATGGTCATTATTGACTCAGCATATTCTTGTCTATGAGAGTGCACATGTGTGACGACACACATCAACACAAACTGAGCTTGCTGGTGAAGGAGTCTGAGCATGTGTGGAAGAGAAGATGGACTGCCAAAGCACTCAAGCGATGGTGGCATCCACTGGTGGCTCATGCTAATTGGGTGGGGGAAACTGGTCTGTTCTCAAGCTCTAGGGGAGTTTGTTGATGGCTCAGTTTGGGAAGTCTCCAGAAGCAAGAACACAGATATCAAGTACAATGGTTTCCATTTTAAAAGAGATCCTTGTCCCACCTCAGACACTTGTGATTTTTAACCCAGAGATGTGTAGCTTTGGGTATGATTTCTTGAGAAGTCTCACAATGTGTCCTAATGCTCAAATTTGGTCCCTTCTCATGCTCCACATCAATAGGGGTCACATATTACTATTATTTTACATTTCAAATAGAAGTTGTGGAGTAGAAAATATACTAAGATAAAAGGTATTATAAATCATCAACGAGTGCTTCATTTTACAAGAAAGCCAGTGCAAGATGAAAGTGAGGTGGTATACATTCTCTCTCTCTCTCTCTCTCTCTCTCTCTCTCTCTCTCTCCCTGTGTGTGTGTGTGTGTGTGTGTGTGTGTGTGTGTGTGTGTATGTGTTCTCCTTCCTCTCTCGTTATCTGAGAATAATTTATTCCTGGAACACTGTTTGATAAATATAGCAGATGCTTCTGCCCTTCTATAAAATAGTTTCAACCTTTATATTTCAAACCATCTCTAGTATATTCAAAAATGCTTAATATACTGAAAATGCTGCTTTGTCTATGTAAAACTCTACTGCTTGGAGGACCAGAAAACAATGCCTCAACCTGTTTAGTTGACATCCAAATGTTTTCAAACACTTTCACTCTGTGTTTGGTTGGGCACACAAACACAAAGATCTACCTATCCATATGAACCACTATGCTGTGGTCACTGTCCTCCCTGAAGAAGTTCCAACTCCTACCCCCCTCATCTGGCCGAAGTCCCTATACAGTAGTCTTGGTAGACTCCCATCTGATAACTCCTCCTCTCAAAGTGGCTCTGCAGTTTGGGACTGAGTATGAAACAGGAATGAGCAAATGAACAAAAGAAGCAAGAAGGAAGGCAGTGTAAGGGGAGGGGAGATCAAGGGAGTAGCATAATTTTGCACAGAAAAAAAAAACATAGATTTAAGAAAGGCAAAAGATCATTTTAAAAGGTGTTTGTTTTATTTCCACTTGTATTTATAAAAGGGAGAAAGTTCCATGAGATAATAAGAGAAGCTAAAAGTGATTACAATGTGACTACTCCGTATTATCTTCATTGATACACATATCATTTTAAAGGTAAATTTATGTTGGTGCTACAGGAAATAGAAATTGTACCTGTTGGTTTGGTGTGTTAAATAGCTGCTTTAAATAAAACATCTTTGATCACCCTGTGATTGGAAACAAAAGATTAAAGAGAGCCCATTTATGGCCCTATGATTTTCAAAGAACCACTGTGTCATTTATTTTTATAAAATGCATTCATTTAGGAAAATTAAAATGATTTCTGAAAAGCCACTCTATCAAAATGCAGAGAGACATGTGCCACAGAACACAAAAAGATCAAGCTGAACTCAGCACCGGCTGGAAGAGTCTCATGATCTCGTTAATAATGAAAAGATGCAAAGCTATGATCACATGGAATTTATTCCAACCTGAAATGCAAGAATTAATCTATGACAAGTTTCATTCTTACAGCTCCAAAAACACTTTCAAGCAAGGCCTTATTCTTTTTCCTCTTATGCTCAAAGTGTGATCCATGTTTGAGCCTTCCTACTCAGTGATGTACTCAGTAGCTTTCCCTTGAAATTAGTTTTCTGACATTTTAAGATTTTGTTTCTGAAGATCATTAAGGAAAAAAAAACCCTTTCTCTGACTTGCCACACTTTTGCCATTACATAGAATTGCATAGTGTATCCAGTCATCTTTTTTCTTAAGGGGCACTTATGACACCCAAGATAATTGTAGCAGCTCACACTCAAAGTGGTTCTCAGTGCCAGACACTATCAGGTGAGCATGGAATGTGTTGGAACACTTAATCATAGTGATTGTATTTTTAGGTTCCTGGTGTCAAACCCACTCTAAGAAGCATGCTGTATCATAGTATATTTTTCACGTTTGAATAACAAAAAACTCAGAGATTATGGCCTTGGAATCAATATCTGAGGTGGGAGAACTCATAATGATCAACAGAAAGTAATTAGTCAACTGAATAAATTGGTGATGAGGTAGCAGTTATTGCTAAATAATAATTCTAATACTTTGGTGAGGAAACTGCTATGTACCTCAGCTATCTGTGTGGGTATCTTAATAAAGGTTTCTAAGGAAATTAAATGGATAGAGACGGTCTATCCATTTATTCTCAGTAGGTTCTAGGTTATATATAATGTAGATGCTATTAGTGAGGTTGAAAAAAGCTCCATTTTTTTTCCTCTTGGTAAACATTTCAAAACCCCCAATGACTTTCCGCTCACTTAGGACGGATTGGCCTGAGATTTCTGTTCAAGTGGTTATGGCCAAACCAAAACAAAATCTCTATTTTATCTTCAAAATTTCCTCTGATACAGCTTATAATCAAAGAGGTAGTTCCATACTGATTGACAATTAAGTGACTAATAAGTTTATGACCCCACAGGATCCTTAGCACGTCCATGTTGGGAAACGTGGAGAGAATCTAGCCCTGCTAAGGTCCCCTGTACATCTGACTCTGGACACCTGACCCTATCCATCAACTGGAGAGAATTTTAGCATGATTTTTTAAAAATAATTTTCTACTGGTTCCCCTTAGAGGAGATGGAAAACAAGGGAATATACCATAATTGTTATATTACTTAAGCATCAGACCCACAAAAATCTACAAAAGCAGGAAAGTTCCTGACTTTCACTAAGACATCAGTGGATCAGAGTCTAGTATGTCACAGTGCATATTTTTCGTGGGAAAGGTTTTAACTGTTTTCTTGTAAATTGATAAAAGCTGTTATGAAAGTTTTCTGTTTGCTTGTAGTATTTATGATAAAAAGAAATATAAAGTGATAGAATTAATCTCCTTTTCAGGAGAATGTGTCACCCTTCTTGACTTTTCCTCTAATTTCGTTAAAATCATTTTCGCAGGGACAATCCATGATCCAGCTTGAAGGGAATTCAGTTCTTTCCCTTTTAAAAATGTTTTTCTGACCTTGGATAAGTTGCTTTGGTTTGCTAGGAAGGAAAGAAGTGAGGGAGGGAAGGAAGGAGGGGAGAGCAGGAAGAGAAGAATGAAGAAGAAGTAGGCTCCTCACGTGGGTATAGATGACATGTTTATCATATCTTTGTTATAATGAAGAGTCAGTATGTTTATGATAACAATTAGCATCAGCATGTGTAAAATTTGATCCACAGCTTTTGCAAATGGGCCGAATTGTAATTTTTTTCATCTGACTTAAGAAAATGTTAAGATTAAAATATATTGTTGAATTTCCATAGTGTCTGCCACTATGCCTTTCACAGACTAAGCTTTTAATAAATATGTTTCATGTTTCTTATCTTTACTTCTATCTTATTTTGTCAGTGCTGGGCATGGGAAACAAGTCATTCATGAAGTGCTCTACCACTAAACCATATGCTGCCTTTTGACAGTGCGTATGGTATAGTTTTCAAATTGCTGGTTGATGTGACGTTACACATTTTAAAAAGTTCACTGTGTGGAGGTGGATTTGGGTCACATAACATCTCAGACTGAGCAATCCGTGAAGAACAAGCCAGTAAGCATTGTTCCCCCATGGTCTCTGTTTCAGTTCCTGCCTTGAGATTCTGCCTCGTTTCCCTTGATGGATTCTTGAGAGCAAATGGTGTTGGTTGGGAGCTTGTAAAATAAATAAATCCCTTCCTCTCCAGAATTTGGTTTTGTCTCGTGGTAATCATAGGAACAGAGAATCAAACCTCTACATTCCTCTAAAAAGTCTGTTTGAAAAGGAGGAAGAAGAAAGCAGGCCTTCACTTTGTTTCTATCTGACAGAGAAACCAAGGAGTATATTTCTAGATCTATGTTGTCATCATTTTTTTTTCTTTTTACCAAGTGGGAGAGAAGCTCTATTAGATTCCTTTTCTGAGAACTGTTATGAGGAGATGTTGAATTTTCTGGGTTGTTTCTCATTACTTGTTCAGAAGTCCATGATGCCCATCTGAGTCCTTCAGATCGTCAACGTGAAAGACTTGGTAATAGGTTTTTTGAATGGTGCACCAGCCTAGCATGTTAGAAACAGAATGCACTGCATCATTGTCTATACATTTTTGATGCTTTAGCACATCTGATTTGCTTTAGTTTTGTTAGGCATTATTGCATCTATGTTCTTAAGAAAACGTGGCATATGATTTGCCATTGTTGTATATTTTTAAAATTTTGCCTCCTTAGACTGAATTAAAAAATTTTTTTAGACTTCTATTGACTGAAAGGCTTTAAAATTTGTTTCAATAATTTAAATATTTCATAGAATTTAATAGGGAAATAAGTGGGCCTTTTCTTTTACTTTTCAAAGTTAATTGTTAACTAGTTACTTTAGATATGTTCATCTATTTGCTCTTTCTCTGTTTGGCATCATATTTTTCAAAACAATGGTCATTTGTATGTAAATTATGAAATCTATAGGCACAAAGTTATTAATAATATTATTTAATTATTTTTTCCCATGGTCTCAACAATGAACACATTTCCCTCACTTCTGATAATGTCCAGGTTTCCTCTCTTTGATTTCTTAGTATAGGCAAAAATTTATCATATTTATGTATTATCTCTATCTTAAAATATCAAATTTTGATTTTATTTTCTCTACTGTTTTCTTATTTTTTATTTATATTTATTGTGATTGCTGTTATTTAATTTAATTTGCTTTGCTTTTTCTAGTTTCCTATGGTAAGAATCTAAACTATTAATATTAATTTCCTTTCACTTCTAGAATATCCATTAAGCCCCTTTTGATGCATACCTTTCTAACTTTCCATGGAGATGGAAGGTAGAGTTCAAAGCTGACCATGAATCAGGAGTCCCTCCTCAAGGACCTCCAGATCTCATGAAAACACCACAAGTTCAGGAAATCTGAAATTTGTAAGATTTTTCAAGTCTTTTCCCCAAGATTATATAAGCAAACAAAAGCAAAAGAAAAACAAAGAAAGAAAACAACCAATTGTGAGAGAGAGGAGACTTTTTGGTTTATGTGACTGCCTATATGTCATGCTAGAGTTCCAGGCATAGAACATTCATGATTCATCACCTATGATGGGACAGGTTTTCAGTAATGAAGCTGCCTTTAAGTAACCTGTGTTCCTGTAAGTAGTAAGTAACCACAAGAAACTCAATTTTTGCCAACATATACTTTAGTGGAATCATTGTGTATGTGTGTGATTGTGCGTGTGTGTGTGTGATCAGTGTCCTATTTTGCATAGGTAGATATTTATTCATCTTGTCCCATGCAAAGAGGCATATTGCCTTCCATCATTGCCTCTAGACATCAAGTTTCAGAAACCCCCTACAGGCGAGATGCATTTTGTCATGCATGGGAACTACACCATATTTCTAAAGCACTTCTGAGTTTCATAACTCATACAATCAGAGGTGTTGGGATTAAACATTGGGATAGATTTTAAAGATTTAGAATAATGGTGAAAGAGATATAAAACCAGATTATTCTGAGTCTGTCATTATGAGCCTGACCCATTGATTAGAAATACTGGTTCTAATGTTGCACCCGGCACACTTTAGAAGGCTCAGTTTAGCTGATTGATGAAAGAATGTTTCAATGATAGCCTGTGAATGAATCTGAGATATCTCTTCCCTTAATGCTGATGCTAGAGTGGGATATGCTGTGTAAAACCCACTCCTTTATGATGGGAGAGTCCACAGATGTGTCCTTCACTCATAGTGTAAGAAAGAGACCTATGAGAGGACCACCAGCATCCAGGGACAGATCTTCCATAGTTCTCTGTGTACCACATCTCAGAATGGGAATGAGAGTTGCCCATTTGGGTGCCTTAAATATCTTGGATCTACTTGGATCACAGAATGACAAGGGCCCAGTGGAAACACTGATGGGCGAAAGATGAAGAGATCAATGCTTACTGTAATAAGATGGCAGAGGCAAATCAATGATCACAATGGCTGACTCATGTGGTACTATGGTCACAGCTAATTAACTATGCTGTTTCCAGAAATGAAACAAAAAAGTAAGCCTACTAATTTTTTTGATCTATATAAACAAAAAAATTACAGGGAAAATATATGAAAGGCTGCCTTGGATCATAGCAATAGGGAAAAGTCCCTTCCTTGATTTCCAGATGAGCCATTTGTGGGTCTAGGACATTTAGAATGAAGGGGAGGCCAGGTTACTCCAGTGAAACATCATGTTATTGTCCCATAATATTTTGTATGGTTTAAATGTTTCCCAGAAAGAGGGACATATTACTTTATACAGGCTACACTGAAGAAAATGAAATAATCAGGCAGGAACTGGTGGGGTCCTTTGGAGACTGCTTTGAATTGAAGTTGATTCTGAGTGATCCCCACCATCATTGTGATCTTGAAGTCAAAGTAGGTTGTTCAAATGTCATGTGATCTCAGAAAGTTTAGGAAGATGTGACTAATAGTGTGTCTCCAATTTCATCCTGCTATTATTTTTCTATTCTTAGAAACAATACCCACGATATACATACTTAGAAACCGCCAGAATCCTCACATTGTTTTCCTGAACAGTGGGATGAGGGATATTATGGCTGATGAGATCAAATGGAAGTCATTAGCAAGACCTTCCTCTACCTGAGAATATGGTAAGCTCAAAGCCATATGGCATCCTTGAAGAGACTGCAAGACTAGGGTTGTCCATAAACGTGACAGGTAAAGGAGTCATAGTTCCTACTATACTCTATTCCATGAATGAAAGTTTTCCCATTCATCTTGTGCCAAATATTGATAGAACTTAGAGAATGATAGTTGATTATTATAAACTTAGTAATGTGGTGATTGCAATTGGTTTTGGGCAGTTCACATGCTCATACATTTGTGTAGATGGAAAAATATGTGATTACATATTGATTTGTGTGGTGTAGTCAATGGTTTATCTGGATAATCAGTACTCATGAATTAGAAATAAGTGAGAATTGTATTTACAAAAGAGTAATGTAAGCATATAAATGGACAAATGATATGGAGACATGCATGTCCCATGCAAAAATTTACATGCAATAAAAAGGTGATCAAAGTGAAGAAAGACTTCAACAATCAAGTAGAAAAGATGAATCATTGTATAGATAGAGGTCAACCTCTTTCCCATTTCTTTAATTATTCAATGGTTCTAAGAACAAAGTAGTCATGGTGATAGGAATGGTGGTTAAGCATAAACATAATTCTGCTCATCAAGGCTGATGCTATTCTTGGGTACCAAATTCATCAGTAACAGAGACCAACAGCTAATAACTTGGTGCCAGTTGAACCATAGACCTCATTTGGCCATTTCTATTGTGAAAAGGCAATACTTTGTTCTTACTGGAATAGGCAAGTATTAAGAGTATAGATTTGCTTTTCTTGTAGTTACTGTTTCTGATATATAAGAAAAAATAGACATGGATTTGCACAATGACTTCTTCCCCTTTTAATACTGCTTCTGACCATGGAACTCACAGCACAGCCCAAAATCTCAGCAGCAGACAGATGTTCATGAAATTTGCTGTTCATATCATGCTTCCTAACATCCTTAGTCAAAAACTCTAGAGTACACTTTTGGGGACAGCACCAAAATTTGGCAATATTTTCATGACTGGAACAAGGCCCTATGAAAGGTTGCATATAATATGAGTTAGGGTCCAGGATATGGTGACATTTCTTCTATATTTATAGAACCAGTCATCAAGAAGTGGAAATCAGAGTGAACTGCTATTACTCCTAGACACTTAGAAAAAAATATACTGGCTATCCTCATGATCTTACAGCTCAGTTAGCCTAGAACTCTTGGTCTCAAAGTGAGGAATGCTTCCACAGGAGAGATGATAGCTACTCCTTTTGAATACAAGTTATGATTTCCCTGTCTTCCTTATGTTCTTCCTGCCCATAAACCAGCAGGCTGATGATGAAGTTGAAATGCTAACAGAGGTACTTGTCTCAGAAGATCAAGGTTTTGGATGTTGGACTACTGCTCAACAGAGGAGGAAGAGTATGCCTCAAGTACAGGAGATCTCTTAGTGTTCCTCCACCATGAGATTAAGATAAATGCAAACCCCTCCAACCCAATACAGACTGGATGCTAAGTGATCCAGCCACTTCATGAATGAAAGGTTTGGCCTACTCTACAGGTAGAGCCAAGACCTACTAAGTGGCTTACTGATGATGTAGAGAATTTAGAATTGGTAATAGAAGAAAGTAGTTATAAATACCAACTAGGCCTATATGACCTGGTTCTTTTTTAGGAAATAATTTATTTAGACTGGAAAATTACTTTGTTTTTGGAATTTTCTTGTTTTTTTTTTTCTTTTTATAGTTTCCCTCCCTCCAATCCTCCCAATTCCTTTTCACCTCCCTTCCCCTCTGGATCCATTTCCCTTTTGTCTTTCATTAGAACAGATCAGGTTTCCAGAGACAACAATCAAACATGACAAAATAAAATATAATAAGATGAAGAAAAACTATCACATCTAAGTTGGACACAGCAACCTAACACAAGGCAAAGAGTCCCAAGAGTAGGCACAAGAGTAAGAGACCCACTTGTTCTCACAGTCAAGAGTCCCTTAAAAATACTGTTGTAGGCTCTGTGCTTCCTGCTTCAGTCTTTGTGAACTCATATTGCCTTGCTTAGCTGATTCAGAAAGCCCTCTGTGTTCCTGGAATCCTCTACCACATTTGTCTCTTACAATCTTTCTGCTTCCTTTTCTTCAGGATTCCCTGAGCTCTAGGGAGCAGGATTTGATGGAGACCGCCCATTTAGCCTTTTTCCCCACATAATGTCTCGCTGTGGATCTCTGCTTTTATTCCCATCTGCTGCCAGAGGAAGCCCTCTGATGATGACTGGATAAAGCACTAATCTATGAATATTACTGAATATCATTAGGAGTCATTTTATTGACTTTTATTTTTTTAGACAAGTAATGTTTGGTTTTACCTTAGGTCCCTAAGCTGTCCAGTCTCTTGTTCTTGATGACAAAAGAAGTGTAGAGTATGGGTTTTTTCTTGTGGAGTGGGCATAAATCAAATAAGGCATTGGTTGACTACTTCCCCAAGTTCTGTGCCACCATGTCCTAGCATATTTTACAAGCAGGACAGATTGTAGGTCAAAAGTTTTGTTGCTGTTTTGGTTTCCAGTTTTAGAAGCAAACATTAAAACTGTTATGAACTACTACCACTTTTTTAGAAACAGGCGTGTGTGTGTGTAAAACACAGATATCTCTATTTTCTCTCCTCTCATATTCCTTTACATTATAGAATAGCATTTATTAAGATCAGTACTTAAATATTGTTTGAATCAATGTTATCATATTCAAACTATAGGTGTCAAAGTGTAAACATCCATATGTGACTTTGCCACCTATTCTGAAGGAAGAATTAGTGCAATAATAAAATCTTTATCTGAAAACTAAGAATCATATAGGGAGAAATTTTTGAGTGTCAAGATCATAATGAATGAACTGTGATATCTGTTCTTGTTTTTCATCCTCATTGGATTTAGAATGACCTAGGAAACATTCCTCTGAGTATATTTGTGAGACGGCATTCAGAAAGGCTTAATTGAGGGAGGAGAACACACCTTTACTTTGGGTGGCATCTTTAAATAGGAGATCCAGATATAAAGGTATCCTTGAAAACTCAATGTGTATTAGCTCGCTTCATTTTCTGTTTCCAAACAACCTGTGTCTGCAACTGTTTCTGGGACTCTCCAAAGGCATGAGCACTCTACCTTCTTGACCTGTTAATAAGGACTCAATACCAGCAACTAACTTGAGAACTTTCAGACCTGGATTGAGTCTGTTGAGGCTCTTTGGATGATCAGCTACTGGATTTATGCCTCACAAGTGTGCAGACAGCCCTCTATGAACTACCAAACTACTATCGTGGAAGTCATTCCAATCAGTCTTCATATGAACACACAAACACACACACACAATTGGTTCTGTTACATTAGAAACTGCCTAATATATCTCGCAGTTACGAAAAGTCCAATTTCGAAATTCAAAATTCAGTTTTTCCATATTGTATATTTAATATATACCCTTATGTAAAGTCAAAAATAGTAATAAGCAAACTCATTAAAATTGGGATTGACTGTGATTGCTTGGATGGAAAGACACAGAAGAATGATAGTACTTGATACTCTTTTGGGTGTCAGTGTTTTTACCAATCCCATCTATGGTTCATGCCCTTCCACAAGTGATTCTGTGTTGTGTCTTTCTAGTCCACAGAGAAGATAGACTGAAGGAAGGAAAGGGGAAGAAATAACTTCTCTGCAGGATGATAAAGGTCGGGAAGATTTCTTTCTTTTCAGAGTAGCCTTTGCTATGGAGAATGATGTAAGTCATGGAGCAGTATTTCCTAATTACCTTCCATTGCCAAGGAGGAATCTTTCTCACTTTCAACTGTAATAACGCACTGGGATTCCTAGGGATAAACCCATGTTTAAGGAACCTGTAGGGCTGGGATGTTCCTACTCTCTTGCAAATGTGTTTTCTGCTTTGGTTGTTTTTCCAGATTACCAGGCATGTGTCATGGCTAGTTGGGCTCTAGCTGTGTCCAGCCAAGTCAATCCAATTTGCCTTCCTGTACAGATCTGGATGATGGTTGGCAAGCAGGTCTCTGTCCCAAGAAAACTTGTTTCATTGTCAGTTTGATTAGTTTAGATCTGCTTTTGAACTAGATGTATTATATTTTTTATTCATGTGATGTGTGTGGTTACCAAAGGTATCCAGAGGAAGGTGTTAGATACCCTGGTGCTAGAGTTATAAGTGGTTGTAAACTGACTGTTGTAGATGCTGGGAATTGAACTCATATCCTCTGGAAGATCAGTATATGCTCTTTACCACTAAGCTATCTCTTTGGCTCCTGTATAATTTTTGCTTGTAGTTTTTAGGGTTTTTGAGACAAGGTTTCTCTGTAGCTTTGGAGCCTGTCCTATAAGCTCTTGTAGAGCAGGCTTATCCTGAACCCAGTGATCTTCCTGTCTCTGCCTCCTGAGTGCTAGGATTAAAGGCATGCGCCGCCACCACCCGGCTTCCCATATAATTTTTATTAGCATATACTAATTATGCAAATTGAGGGGTTTCATTATGACATGTTCACATATTCAGACCTGCGTAGTTATTCTGTATTTTTCTCCCTACTCCCTCCCTTGCCAAATCCCTAATATTTTCTACTTTTACCACACTATCCATATATGAGATAAAATGTAAGATACTTACTTTTGTGGGTCTGATTCAGTCACTTAACATAATGATACTCAGTTCTATCCATTTTCTACAAATAACTTAATTTCATTTTTTATGGCTAAATAAAACTCCACTGTATAGGTACAGCACATTTCTTTTACTAATTCACCCATTGGCAGTCACCTAGACTGATTCCATAAATTAACTGTTCTGAATAATACTGTGATAAACACCATATGCGGACAAGCTAATGTCAGCTCACTGACTTTTTTGGCCATATAATCAGAAGATGCATGTCTGGCATATGGTTGTTTTGATTTTTGAGGTGTATCCACATGATTTCTACAGTGGTTAAGATGATTTGCATTTCTACCCACAGAGAATAATTCTTCTATGTCAATCTTGTCAATATTTGTCATTTGTTGTCTTAATTATAGTGATTCTGATTATGATAGAAGGAATCTCAATATAAGAGTTTTCTTTGTTTGATTTTGATTTGGGACTTTTTTGTTTTTGTGGTTTTATTTTTATTGAGACAGCGTCTTCCTACACAGTTCTCAATGACCTTAAACGCAAAGTAATCCTGCTGCAATTTTCTGTAGTCGGATTTTTCTTTGGGTTGCCAGCTAACAAGTAATGACAGAGAGACTTATTATTAATTATGAAGGCTCAACCACCGCTTAGTTTGTCCCACTATCTCTTATAATTTAAATTAACCCACTTATTTTAATCTGCATTCTGTCTTGGGTTCCTGACGTCATCTCTCCATATTGTCTGTGCTGTTTCCTGCCAGTCCCACCTATACCTCTTGCTTACCTATTGACTAATCAGCTTTTTGATGCCAAACACAGAAATACACTTTTACACAGTGTACAAATATTCTACAACAACTTCCAAATGACAGATTACAGCCATTGGCTCCCACATTCAACTTCAGAATAGCTTTGATTTGTACATCCATGACAGGTAAGAACACTTTTTTCCCGTATTTATTGGACATTTGTACCTTTTCATTTGTAAAGTGTCTGTTTAAAGCCACTGACAATTTATTGATTGAATTATTTGCTCTGATATTGCATTCTTTATATATTCTGGGTATTAATCCCCAGAAAAATGAATATTTGGAGAAACTTTTCTTCCCTTCTGCAGGCCTCTTCTGCACTCTTTGGATTATTTGTTTAGCTTCACAGATAATTTGATGTCATCTAGTTGTCAAATCTTTCTTTATCACCAGGTCTAGAAGAATCCCCTTCGGAAAGTGAATGCATATATGTTTAGGTTCTGAAGTGTCTGCTCTGTGTTCTTCCTGTAGTGGTTCTTGTTAAAATGATGGATAACTGACTGTCAAGGTCTTTATATGACATTGCTAAAACAGGAAGCCTTGAGACTGGCTTTTATTCTCTTTCTTAGTATTTGTATATAAATAAGAGCTTAACTTTTCTCCTAATCTTAAACAGTGTGCATGATGGCTCCATCTGAACAACTTAGAGAAATTCTTGATCCAGAGTACCTTCTTCATTAAAGCATTCTTATTTTTTGAATTCCATTAAGACAAGAACAAACCACAGACTTTTTAAAACTCTGTAATTTTGTTTAGGAGCTGTTGTTAGCTTAAGTACACACTTAAGTTCTCATGAAAAATGGCTATATGAGAAACCATCTTTTTAATAGTATATGATTTTTAAGACTGAAGGAACAAATCCAATTCCTTGCATAGACCATAAAATGCAAGTAGACCCTTAAAAAACACCATATGCATAGTTGTGCTGTGTTGTATTGTGAGTATGTGTCTGTATATGTGTTAGCAGGTGATTCTCCTTCTTAGGATATAATAGTCAGTTTCATTTAATGTTGGTTGAATGGATCCAGCATCCAAGTAAAGAAGCCTCAACTAAAATCTAGAGATTTGATTATTTTGCCAAGTGATACTTAAGTTTATGTCTCATAAAGTTCTATCAATGATTAAGTTCAAAAAAATATAGAGAAATCTCATAAAAAGTAGGCAAGAATCAAGTTTTGTAACACACTGTCTTATAGGTTTTTTATGAGATGAAGGAGAGTGGACTTAAAAGTAAAACAATGATAAAACAAGCATCAGTTATTTTCTCTGTGTGTATGCACATGTTTGTGTATATGTGCATGAGTGTGGTTATGTAAATTTTAGCTTCTTTCATCTATTTCTCACAGTAAAAAGAAATTATCTTGTTACTAAGATGCACTCATATAAGACCACCATCACATATATTGACCAAAGTTTTCGAAACACCATTCATTATCCAGTACATAGATGTGCCACAAATAGACTGATGTATATTTGAAATTGCTTAAGGTTTCGAAGCAGTTGCAAACAAAGGACTAAAACTTCCCCTAGAGCAAACCCTATGATAGTGTCACAATCCAGATGTTGGCACCGATTTTCCTATTTATGAGGAGAAATGCTTATCCGAATTATTGACTGTCCATCAGGAACCTGAACATTCTATATGGTGTGGTAGAAAAGTTGAATGAAAACTAAGAAGTTGATCACTACCTGATGTCAGGGTTCTGTGTGTCAATGGTGCATTATCAGCCTAGGTATAGTTTAGGAACACTGTGTTTCTCTATCACTTCATGGAACACCCATTGAAATTGTGGATTCCTGGACATATGATTCTAATAGATAACAACCTCCAACAGAAATACTCCTAAACGTTTGATGATTATAAACTATTAAATAGGAACTAAATATGTCACTTGCATTTTTCTTACATTTGGAATATGTTCAATTGACATGAGCATCATATATAATTTTTACATACAATGCATTTTGAAATATGCATATGAATTGCTTGACATATTGAAAATTTTATATCCTTCTTTGAATAACTATAGCCCTTAGTCACACCTTCCTTTTTGGCTCTAAGCATACCTTTTCACTGTTGACTAATATTATTCTTCAAAATAAGCAACTAAATCTAATTTCATTGTAATGAAGGAGAGCTATAGGACAATGCCTTCCCCGTTTTCTATATCAAGTACCAGAAGTTTAATATAACTGAATGAACTAAAATTAGAAACATGATTGAAAATATTGGTTTTTAACTGAAAACTCCTTTCGGGAGTATGTTCTACATTTTTTTCTATCCTCAATGCCTTCTTATTAATAAAACCAGAAACTGGAGATATTATTGCTCATACTTAAAAGAAACCAACAAAACACTTTGGTTGTTGTCTCTCAATATATGGTATTGCTCAATGCTGCTTACTGTGAATTGCTCTAATTTCATAATACAAAAGTCTCAATTTCAAAGCAGGTTCAGGTTGTCTGAACTGCTGACAAATTAATAGTGTAATACCTTGGGTGGCCCTTGAGATCTTTCATTATGTGTTTCCCAACTGTTATTTACAGTAGGATGACAACTCACAATTTGTCAAAATGTGAAGAGCAATGGGGTTATATCTAAAAGATGGCCAGAGATTACTCTCTGGTGTAAGTGAGGTGGACAGAGGTCATGTGAAACATGCAGGACATTGCCTTTTCTCATCTTTCTTCCTGATTCTCCTATGTGTAGACTTTAGCAAAGACAAGAATATAGGGAAAAGTGGAAAAGATTGGTTGTGTCTCAGCAAATTCATAAAAACCCTCAGTACGGTGGTTTCTTCAAAGGGAGCACTGTAATAACATGCCACAGAGAAACAAACAACTCAAGTGTAGGCTCTCAAGTGATCTACTACCCAAAATAAATAATGATTTATGTCAAATGGGTAATGTAAAAGGCTGACTTCATTTTTCTTCCAACCTGACATTCTCAGTGTAAAAGAATATGGCATTTTATAAATAATTAATTTGGATTGCGGAAGACAGGCCTGATGACTAGGCTGGAAGCACAGAGTTCTAATCTGCTACTCCCTCCTGTGGGAACCCATGAAGCACTCTTCAATATTTCAGTATACATTGTACAGTTTGCCACGATATGACACAGGCAATATAAATGTCAGCAGAAGAGGCAAATTTTCCCAAAAGGCATTTTGTAGGCAAAGACAAATTACAATTGAAGTAGTAAAACCTTTGATAGGGTATAGGATTAAAAGAAAGGTAAATTACAAATTTTAGGGAAAAAATGATCTTTCAAAGAACAGCTAAAAGGTTGGGGTAATCAAAGAAATACTCAAGGCTCCACTGCTATCAGTCAAAGATAAAAGCAGCGATGGAGTAATGTATGATTTGTCATTTCTAATAAGGGCTTCAAAGAATGAGATCAAATGTGATGAGATTCTCTTTATATGACTTTGGCTAGTATTCTAATCCAGCTTCTTCAGACCTAGAACAAGACATAAAGAGTCAACATGAGGATTTGTTGCTAAAAGCTATGTGACACTGTTCCTGAATACCTAGCTCCCAATACAAGGATCCCTATAATAATATCTACTTATTTCCCATCCCCATCCAGGGCAAGCCTGAATCACAGCTGGCTTCCTATTTGAAACAAAGAAGGCATAAGAATGACTTCATCCTCTTTCCCAAGTGTCTGCTTTAGGACCACTAAGCAGTTAAGAAGGCACACAGAATAGACATGTCTGTCCTAAAGTTACCGTAGACATTTTGTAAAATGCAGAGGGAAAGTGTGAGAGAGTTTGGCAGAAGAAGAATTCAAAGTGACTTTGTGAAGATGAAAGATGCCCGGAAAATAAATTAAGATTAGTAAGTGCTCCTAGCAACTAAAACACAAACCCAAAGTCTCCATGAAATATTTGAGAGATTTCAATTGAATAAATTATTGATACACCTTTATGACCTCAGATAAATAGAAATAACTCAACCCCCAGAAGAGTTGACTAATTAAAATCAGTACATAATATAATGAAATAAAAATAAATCAATAAAAAGAATGAATAAAACACAAGTTCTTTGCTGAAAATACAAATATACCCAACAAATCCTTAGTCAAATTTTCCAAAATAAAAGAAGACTCAACTTAATACAATTTGAGATGAAGAGCAGTCCAGGACAACAGATATCCATGAAATGTGGAAAATCATGAATAATTTAAATAGATCTTGAGACTGACATAAATCTCCCATCTGAAGAAAGCCCAAAGCCAAATGAACTCACTGAAGAATTCTATCAGAACTTCAAAGAACAACTAATACTGATAAGATTAAAATTGTTCCATAAAATAGAAAAGGAAGGAAGTCTTCCAAACTCTTGTGAAACCAGTCTTGTCCCAAAACACATAAAATACAACCAACAGAAATATTACAACCAGATATCTGTGGTGAATACATCTAAAATTTCCCAATAAAACACTTTCAAATAAAATTGGGTATCACATCAGAAAGATCATTTATCAAGGTCAACCTGACTTTATCCCCAAAATGTAGGGATGGTTCATCACATGTAAATTAATTATTGTATTTTTCCACGTAAGTCAACTAAAGGACAGAAATCACATCATCTTAAAAGATACAGAAAAAGCCTTTCAGAAATATGACTCCTATTTATGATAAATGGAGGGAGTACACACATTATAATAACTCTATATGACAAAACTGCAGTCAGCATTATACCAAATGGAAAAAGTCCTGAAGCACTAACACTAACATCAGAAACAAGACATGGGTATATATTCTCTACACTTCTATTTAATACAGTAATTGAAGTCTTAGCTAGAGCAATATGACAGGAGAAGAAAACAGAGGGTAAAAACAAAAACACAGAAGTGAATGTATCCCAGTTTTCAGATGATAAAACTTTATGCCCAAGAAACTCTAACAAAAAACAAACTCTTAGCACTGATACAAAAAAGTTCAGAAAGTGACAATATAAAATTAACTCTTATACATCAGCAACTTTCCTATATTGCAATGGCATAAATATTGATATAAAATTCAGAGACACAACAACATTTGCGGTAGCCACAAAAAGTACAAAATATTGAGGAATAAACCAGCGAAGAATATAAAAGTCCTCTACAATGTAAAATATAAGACCCTGAAGAAAATATCTGTAGAAGATACTAGAAAAATGAAAGACAACACATACTTATGGGTTAGAAAACTTAATCTTGTGAAAATGGCCATCCTCTCAAAAGCAATCTACAGATTCTATGGAATTACAGCCAAAATCCCAACACCGTTGTGAACAAACATAGAAAAATAACCAAAAATATCATGTGTTAGTACAATAGATCACCTATAGCTAAATTAATCCCGAATAAAAGGAATACTGCAGAAGGCATGTCATGCATGATTTCAAATTATTTTACAAGTGTATGGGTCTCTCAGTTAGAAAGATCCAGGCATAAGTCTACATCAATACATCTGCTTGATTTTTTTGACAAAGATGCCAAAAATATACACAGGAAAAAGAAGTACATCATCTATATTTCTGGGAAAAACTGGATTTTTGATGTAGAAAAAGGAAACTAGATTTTATCTCTCACCCTGCACAAAAGTTAACTCCAAATGGACCAAAGACCTCAGTGTGAGATCTGGTAATCTGACACTGATGGAGAAAGAAAGTAGGAAATGTGTTTTTGCTTGTAGACATAGAAAGACTATCTGAATGAGACACAAACGTGTGGCACAAACATCCAACAACTGACATGTGGGATTTTATAAAACCAAAAGTTTCTGGGTAGCAAAGAACACTGTCAGATGATCGACAGCCCACAGAATGGGAAAAAATCATTGCCAGCTGTCCACCTGACTGAGGTTTAGTGTCTACACGATACAAACAACTAATACAACATAAATATCAAGAAAACAAGCAATCCGATTGGAAATAGTCTATGGTATTAAAGAGAAAATTCCCCAAAGAAGAAACACAAGTGATTAGGAAAATCCTTATTAAATCTCAATACTTTAAGGCACAGGAAACACAAATTACTGTTACTATAAGAGTTTACCTTACTCTCACCAGAGGGCCATTACGAGTAATACCAGTAACAACAAATGCTGGCAAGGATGTGGTGAAAGGCAAATGATTATAGATTGCAGGGTGCAGTGTTTACTCACACAGCCACTTTGGAAAACAGTCAGGAGGTTTCACAACAAACTGAACATAGAACTGCCATATGTCTCAACTCTGCCTCTCATGGCGTATACTCAAGGAACTTTATATTCTATGACAAACACTAGCATAAAAATGTGATACGTATAAACATAGAATATTACTCAGCTGTAAAGAATAAAGGAATCATTAAATTAGCAGATAAATGAACAGAACTGGGAAAAATACTGAATGAGGTGACTTGGGCCCAAAAAGACAAATGTCACATTGCTCTCTCTCTCTTGTGTATCTCCTGGCTTCAACTTCATTGTTTTGTGTGTTTAGCTTGAAGCACTAGTGCAAGCCAGGAAACCAGGAAGGGGTCTTTGAAAATAGCGTGTTAAAGGAGGAGAAATATTAGGTTATATGACAAATGGCAGGGGAGCAGTGGGATACTGAAAGACTGAAGCAAGGAGAAGGTCAACAACACGAGGAAACCAGGGAGTGGAGGAGGGAGCTAACCCCAAGGAAGGATGTATAGAAATCCATATGGAAACCTATTATTTAATAAGCCAATAGCTTAGAAAAAAGAGACAGAGGCAGAGATGGATAGACAGATGGACAAACACAGAGATACAGACAGGGAGAGCTAGAGACAGAGAGACAGAGAGAGACACAGGGAGAGGACAGAGAGAATCTGAAGCCAAGTGGGAAATTCCGTCCTTGATGAATATGAATAGCTTTCATAGAATTAGAAAGCCGTATTATGCTTGTGCAGAAGTAGCATAAATGATCTCAGCTCGTACCATATCCTCCTGAATGCTATGAAACTGATCAGCCATACAGGTTGCGCCAACTTGTGGGAAAGTGATCTGACACATGGGACAATTCATTGCTTTCTCCTTGGATTTGAGAACTACTTGACAGGAGGGAATTCATGCCTGGTACTATAGTCCTGGTCAAAAATCCATGTATTAGAGATCATAGCCTCTAGAATAAAACCTGTTATTGTTATTTTGATAAATGGCCATGCTGGCAAATGCCTTCTCAATATTAATATTTATACCCATAGACCTAATGACACTCAACTTTGGACAGGAAACCTTCTAGGCTTACTGTTCAACAGTTAGCACAAAGTCATAACTGGTCAAAAGACCATAAATAAGAGACTGTGTACTCAACACTAAATGAGACATATTTATCAAACACTTTCCAATACTATCACTAAGGTCCAGAAAAGAAGTCTCAGAAGAGGCAAAAAGAATATAAGAACTGATGGATAGAAAGGAATGCTGTAAAATGCTGTATTTTTGACAAGGCATGGCTATCACATTCATTAACTCACACGAATTATGGTTACCTAGGAGAGATCAGCAAAAATCAAGCCAGCCAAAATTCCAGTAATGGTGGGGAATGGGTTCTACAAACCCCACCCCTTACTGAGTTGTTATTGACAAGCTGAGAGCTGCTGAAGTGGAGAGAATCACTCTATCGTAAATGGTGGCCTCTGGTAGGTTTGCTATTCCCAACGGATACCCTCACATCCATGCACATTGGGCAGCCCTAATCAAAAAAGGAAAAAAAAGACGTGAAGTTAGAACAGGACATATTGGGAATAACATGGGGTGAGGTTAAGAGGGAAATGAGTGCTACATTTGATACGTGCATAAAATTCTCAAGAATAAAGAAAAATTATGAAGTGCCATGTTTTACATCTACATTTTAACAGGATCCCCAAATATTTCGAGTATGAATGAGGATTTGACAGGGGCAACGGTGTATGTTCCCCTCTTCTAGTTTGTGTTTTCTGCTTTCGTATTTTCCTGTTATATAGAACACTTCCTAAGATCTGCTTGAGTATGTTGCAGGAGATTGCATTTTAGTTCACCACGTCTTTAATTCCTATCTGCCTGCCTGCTCTATCTACTGACACACATCAAGACTCCATTGTACACACATTTCAAAAGCTTGTCTTAGGATGTTGTCAATGCTCATTTCTGATGTCCTTTTGTCTGTGGCAGACGCACATGCTGAGGTTTTTATTTTTATGTATTTGTTTTATTTTTAAAGTTCTTATTTTCTGAGCTTCCCTGATCTGTTTTTAATATTGAAGAGTTTTCAGCCACCCCTCCTTTAAACTGTTCCAGGTCTCTTTCCTGTCCCTCTGACATTCTGCTGTCCCTTATTTTACTTTTCAAAGTTTTGATTGATTGAATTATCAATCCATTGATCCTTTTAACTGTGCATTGGAATCATTTATCACTTGGTTTTGATTCCTTGGGATTCCTCTAATTCCTCTTCCATTTCTCTGCTTGTACTCCTTGAAAATTTTGTATAATTCTACCTTTCCCACTAAACCATTACTATTTCAATAACTCTAATTTTGTGCTCTAATCAATATTTTTGATTTATGTGATCTTGATTTTAACATATCCTTTGTCATTTCAGATTCTATATTTTCTTGAGTCTTAGCATAAAGTTGAATATTCTGTGTCTGATAGTAGCTTTTGACTATGTAAGCATTAAGTATGAACATTTGTATTTCTCCACTTAGAAGGTGGGTTGTGTGGTGTGTTTGTTGTAGATCTATGTATGGAAGCTTCATACATGTATCCTTATTGGTAGCTTCAGGGCTTTCCTTTATACAGTAGAGGAAGGTTGTGATTTCTTTTTTGTTTTTACTGATTTTTATTGAGCTCTACATTTTTTCTCTGCTCCCCTCCCTGCCTCTCCCCTCCCCTTCAACCCTCTCCAAGGTCCCCATGCTTCCAATTTACTCAGAAGATTTTGCCTTTTTCTACTTCCCGTGTAGATTAGATCTATGTATGTCTCTCTTAGGGTCCTCATTGTTGTCTAGGTTCTCTGGGATTGTGATTTGTGGGCTTCTTTTTTTATTTATGTTTAAAAACCACTTATGAGTAAGTACATGTGATAATTGTCTTTCTGGATCTGGGTTATCTGACTCAAAATGATGTTTTCTAGCTTGATCCATTTGCCTGCAAAATTCAAGATGTTATTTTTTCTGCTGTGTAGTACTCCATTGTGTAAATGTACCACATTTTCCTTATCCATTCTTAAGTGGAGGGGCATTTAGGTTGTTTCCAGGTTCTGGCTATGACAAACAATGAACATAGTTGTGCACATGTCCTTGTGGCACGATTGAGTATCCTTTGGATATATACCCCAAAGTGGTATTACTGGGTCTTGAGGAAGGTTGTTTCCTAATTTTCTGAAAAACCACCACACTGACATCCAAAAGGGATGTACCAGCTTGCATTCCCACCAGCAATGCAGGAGTGTTCCCTTTAGCCCACAACCTCTCCAGCATAATTTGTCATCAGGGTTTTTGATCTTGGCCATTCTTACGAACTCAGATTTGTTTTGATTTGCATTTCTCTGATGAATGAGGATTTCTAAGCACTTCAAACTCCCTGCTATTCGTTTGGATGATTGCTAACATGGTTCATATTAATTGTGTCACAGTCTTTTTTTTGTGGTTGTGTCAGAGGTGACCTTGACAAGTATTCTATCCCTTGTACAGATGGAACACTCTTTCTGATTTTCATCTCCCATGACTCTAGAGTTTCCTTCTCTTTATTTCAGGCCTGGTTGAATTTATTTTTATTTCTGAAAGTTTTTTCCCCTCTCAGCCCCATCCCACCCCCAAACTTGCCTATTCTATTGCAACCTTGGTGGAACTCTGAAACACAGCTTGCTCCAATACTGAGAGGACTTAAGAGGTGTGTAAACAGCCACACAGAGGAACACCCTACTTTCCAGGACCTCCACAGTGAGACAAAACCCCGGACCCCTAACTCCCGAGGCTTTGCTAGCCAGACAGCAAGAGAGTTTCCTGCAGGTAGGCTGCCCCAAAACTCACCCCATCCACTGGACCCTCTAAGCTATTAGCCCCACCTACACCCAAACTTGCCTATCCTCCTGCAACCTCGGTGAAACTGTGAAATACAGCTTGCTCCAATACTGAGGGGATCAAAAGCTTGCTACAACACTGAGGAGACCAAGAGAGAGCACCAAGAGAGCAAACCAGGAGAGAAGGCCAAGAGAGCAGGCTTAGAGAAACCTCAGAGGATTCCTGAGACACAGACATTGACAGTACAGAGAAGAGCAAGAAAAATTCCCAAACACTCCACATTTGAAGGAAGAGATGGGTAGGTGCCAATGCAAGAATTCATCCAACAACCTAAAAAGCAACATGGTGACACCGGAACCTAGTGGTCATACAACAGGAATACTTGATATTCATAACCCAGAAGAAGCAGAAGAAAACTATTTTAAAGGTAACTTTATGAAAATGATGGAGACCTTTAAAGAGGAAATGAAAAATTCCCTTTCAGAAATGGATAAAAAGACAAACAAAAAATTGGAAGAAATTAATAAATCCCTCAACGAAAACCAAGAAAAAAACAATCAAACAGGTGAATCAAACAGTTCAAGACTTGAAGACTGAAATAGAGGTAAGGAAAACACAAATCGAGGGAATTCTGGATATAAAAAAATCTGGGTAAATGAACAGGTACTACAGAGACAAGTATAACCAACAGAACACAAGAGATAGAAGAACGAATCTCAGGTACTGAAGATACTCTAGAGGAAATAGACTCATTGGTAAAAGAAAACATTAAATGCAACAAATTCTTAACACAAATACAGGAAATCTGGGACACCATGAAAAGACCAAACCTAAGAATAATAGGGGTAAAAGAAGGAGAAGAACTCCATCTCTTTCTCAGAACAGAAAATAAATGCAACAAAATGATGGAAGAAAACTTTCCCAACCTAAAGAAGGATATCCCTGTGAAGGTACAAGAAGCTTACAGAACACCAAATAGACTGGATCAAAACAAAACAAAACACAACAAAACAAAGGTCCTCTCACCATATTATACTCAAAACACAAAAGATACAGAGTAAAGAAAGAATATTAAGAGCTGCAAATGAAAAAGGTCAAGTAACATATAAAGGTAGACCTATCAGAATTACACCCAACTTCTCAATGAAAACCAGAAGGTCCTGGGCAGATGTGCTACAGCCAATAAGAGAATACTGATGCAAGCCCAGACTACTATACCCAGCAAAGCTTTCAATCACCATCGATGGAAAAAACAAGATATTCCATGTGAAAAACAGATTTAAACAATACATATCCACAAACCCAGCCCTACAGAAAGTACTAGAAGGAAAACCTCAACTCAAGGAAGCTAACTATACCCAAAAAACACGGGCATCTGATAACCTCCCACCAGCATAGCCCAAAGAAGGGAAACACACAAACACTACTACCGAAGAATAACAGGAATTAACAACCACTGGTCATTAATATCTCCTAATATCAATGGACTCAGTTCACCTATAAAATGACACAGACTAATAGAATGGATACAAAAACAGGATCCAGTCTTCTGCTGTATGAAAGAAACAAACCTCAACCTCAAAGACAGACACTACCTCAGAGGGTAGGGGAAAGGTTTTCTAATCAAATGGACCTAAGACACACATGGGTGTAGCTATCCCAATGTCCAACAAAAATAGATTTCAAACTAATATCAATCAGAAGAGATAGAGAAGGACACTTTATACTCATAGCAGGAACAATCCATCAAGATGTAGTGTCAATCCTGAATATCTATGCTCCTAATACAAGAGCACCCACATATATAAAAGACCCAGATACTAATCCACATACATGTGAAAATCCTATTTTTGACAAAGAAGGTAAAATTATACAATGGAAAAAAGAAAGTATCTTCAACAAATGGTGCTGGCATAATAGGATATCAACATATAGAACAATGAGATTGGATCCATATCTATTGCCATGCACAAAACTCAAGTCAAAATGCATCAAAGACCTCAACATAAACCACACTGAACCTGATAGAAGAGAAAGTGGGAAGTAGTCTTCAATGCATGGGCACAAGAAACCACTTCCTAAATATGACCCCAGGAGCACAGACACTGAGAGCTAAATAAATAAATAAATAGGACCTCGTGCAACTGAGAAGCATCTGTAAAGCAAAGTCAATAAGATAAAAGGGCAGCCTGATGAATGGAAAAAGATCTTCATGAACCCCACATCAGACAAAAGACTGATCTCCAAAATATATAAAGAACTCAAGAAAATATACATCAAAATTCTAAATAACACAATTAAAAAGGGGTACAGAACTAAACAGAGAATTCTTAACAGAAAAATCTCAAATTGTCAAAGATACTTAGGGAAATGTTCAACATCTTTAACCATCCTGGAAATGCAAATCAAAACAACTCTGAGATAACACCTGTCAGAATAGCTAACATCAAAAACATCAATGAAAGCTTATGCTGGAGAGGATGTGGAGTAAGAGGAACACTCATTCATTGCTGGTGGGAATGCAAACTTCTACAACCACTTTGGAAATCAGTATGATGGTTTTAAGCAAATTGGGAATCAACCTACCTCAGGATCCAGCAATATCACTCTTGGGCATATACCCAAAAGATGCTCAATTATCCCACAAAGGCATTTGTTCAACTATGTTCATGACAGCATTATTTTTAATAGCCAGAACCTGGAAACAACTTAGATGCCCCTCAATTGAAGAATGGATAAAGAAAATGTGGCACATTTATACATTAGAATACTACTCAGTGGTAAAAAACAGAACAAAACAACCCCCCCCCCCAAAATGACATCTTGAATTTCACATGCAAATGGATGGATTTAGAAAACACTATCCTGAGTGAGGTACACCAGACCCCAAAAAATGAATACTAACTCATAAGTGAATAGCTATAAATAAAGGACATTGAGCCTGTAGTTCATGATCCTAGAGAAGCTAAGTAATAAGGTGAATCCCAAGAAAAACATATATAGATCCACCTGGAAGCAGAAACAGACAGGATTGCCTGACAAAATTGGGAGCATGGGGGTGGGAGGAGAAAAGAGGGTGGAGGGGGAAGAGGAGGGGAGATGGGGAGGGGTGAGTAGTACTTGAAGGACTGGGATAGTCAAGAAGAAGGAAGGACAGAGATGAGAGAAAGAAAGAGATACCTTGATTGAGGGAGCCATTATGGGGTTAGCAAGAAACCTGCCTCTAGAGAAATTCTCAGGAATTCACAAGGAAGACCCTAAGCAATAGAGGAGAAGGGGCCCCATCTTGACTTGTCCTGTAGTCAGATTGATGACTATCTTAAACATCATCATAGAAAATTCATCCAGCAACTAATGGAAACAGAGGCAGAGACCCGCGTCAGAGCACTGGACTAATCTCCCAAAGTCCAGTTGAAGAGTGGGAGGAACGAGAGTATGAGCAAAGCAGTCAAGACCATGATGAGTACACCAACTGAAACAATCTATCTGACCTAATGGGAGTTCACAAACTCCAGCCAGACTGGGAAAGAACAAGTATAGGATCAAACCAGTCCCTCTGAATGTGAACAGTTGCATGGCTGGGGCAGACTGAGGGACTACTGGCAGTAGCACCAGGATTTATCCCTACTGCATGTACTGGCTTTTTGGGAACCTATTCTGTTTGGATGGATACCTTGCTCAGCCTAGATATAGTAGGGAGGGCCTTGGACCTTCCCCAAAGCAATGTGCCTTACACTCTCTGAGGACTGGATGGGGTGGGTGGGTGGGTAAGTGGAGGGAATGGGAGGAGGGGAGGGAGTGGGAACTTGGATTGCTATGTATAATGAAGAAAGATTTTTTTGTGTTCTATTTAAAAGAAAGAAAGAAAGAAAGAAAAAGATTTCCCCCTCCTGTAGAAAGAACATCAAGTCCAATGCTTGTGAGGACCTTTTCAGATCTACTTTTTTCCCAGAGGGAATTTTCAGTGTTCATTGGAAAGCTGGGAGCATTTCTGGAGGAAAGTCTATGGAAGTATGGGCCTCAGGCAGCTTGAGGACAGCATTTCTCTGAAAGAGGTTTTAGTTAATTCTTGCTCTTCAATCAAAAATAAAAAATAATAAAAAATAATGCAATACATTTAAATAATATTCACTTACCATCCCCCAAATCTCCCCAGATCCATGTCTTCCCAGATCCACCGTTTCCATTCTATGCCCACACATCTTTGCTTCTGTTTTTGTTTAATTTTTTTAAAGCTATGAAGACCAATTGTAAATTTCCTTGGGTGTCTAGTCTTGTAGTCGGGTATGGTTTACTCATTGGGAGCTATACTGTTAGGGAAAACATTCCCTCATTTCCCAGAAGTTACCAACTGACCATAGTTTCAGGTCTGGTGTGGGATTTCATGTCCAATTTCAACTTCCATGCTGGAATTTGGTTTGGCTTAGGCTTGTACAGACTTCTTTGCACTTTGTTACAACCACTGTGTAGAAAACATATGTGTAGCTACCCTTCACCAGTAGGAATTCTGCAGTTACATTTAAGTATTTAGTGGCTCTTAGGGGCAGTACTAGTCCTGCGACATATAGGGTATCTTGGGTATTCTATCATTCATAATACACCTGTCACTCTAGACATTAGTGTGGCAGTAAGCTTTGCTTTTCCATAAGACCAAGGAAAGTAATTTTCCAGTTTTCCAGGTTTTAATTTGAGGGGTGGAACTGTTGCCTCCCACCCTCTTAATATGCAGAAGCCAACAGAAAAGTCATCAATCCCATGTTTTTACCCACTCTGTTAAGCCAAGAGTTAACTGTAGTTGCCCAGTTCTGTATGCTACTGTTTCTGCTACAACCAGTCAAGTGCATGGGCTTTCTGTCTGGGCAGGTTAGTGCTAGAATGAACTCAGCTGAGTTATTGAAAGTTAAATCCTCGATGACTGGATCCAGCCCACTCAGAACTCATCCCCAAGCTGCGAACACTGTCTACCCCGGCAAATAGCACGGCATAAGAACAAAGTCACAGACATGTCACCCCATATGATGTTTCACTGGGGTTTAAATGCTCAGCCCTTCTGTTATAAAATTTTCCATATCACGGTGTCCAAGTTCAAACCACCCTCAGTTCTTTTTTGGGATATTCTCTCCACTGTTAACTTCTTCCATTATGTTGTTCCTTAATGAAGAAGTAACCTTTTAAAGATTAATATTATCCAATGCTTCAGCAAAACTCCTTAAGAGCATCCTGCTGTTCTTAACGTCTAATCTCACTAACTTCAGCTGTTTTCTATGCTGCACTCATTGTGTGTGGTTTATTTTCTTCGTGGCACACATCCCCATAGTTTTTTTGTGTGTTTCCCTGTTTCTGGAGATGAGTACTAGATTCATTTAATCAGGAACCAGGGTTGTTTATTGACTAAGTATTTCTCAGCCCAGCACATGGTCTCTGGGATGTATGGGAAACTTCTTTCTTTTAAGACAAAAGGGGCTGCTGAATGGCTCAGCAGTGAAGAGCGCTCGCCATTCTTCCAGAGGACCTGAGTTTGGTTCCCAGCACCCGCTGGAGATGGTTCACAACCATCTACAACTCCTTCCCTGGGATATCTGATGCCCTCTTCTCGTCTTATCCTGCTCCTACACATGCGACATACTTTTAGACTCACTCACACATATACTTAGAAAAAGGAATTTAAAAATAATCTGGTAGGCATTCACTTTGACTTAAGAGATATTTGACTGGAATGAGAGGGAAGAAAAAGTATTAGGTATAAGAAAGTTTTGGATACCAGATCCTTTTTCTTTTTATTACCATAAGGGGGTGGGCAGGTGTGTTGTAATGAGGGGCTCGGGCTGCGCCAATCTGTTGTAATGAGGGGCTCGGGCTGTGTTCCCGGCGCCGGGCCCCTTGTTCTGTCCCGCCTGGCTCCCAGTGCGTACTCGAAATAATTACACGGAAACTGTATTTATTTAAATACTGCCTGGCCCATTAGCTCTAGCCTCTTATTGGCTAACTCTCACATATTTGTTTAACCCATTTCTAATAATCTGTGTGTCGCCACTAGCCGTGGCTTACCGGGAAAGATTCAACGTCTGTGTCCTCGGAGCTTCATGTCGGGCGGCTCTCTCTGGCTCTGTCTCCTTCCCAGCATTCTGTTCTCTTTATCCTGTCTATCTAAGTCCTGCCCTATCAGAAGGCCAAGGCAGATTCTTTATTAACCAATAAAAGCAACCCAAATACAGAAGGCCCCTCCTACACCACAGGTGATGAAAGATACACAGTAGCAACTCTGTGCAGAGAGAAACAAACAGCTGTAAGCATCAAAAAGAAAACAATCAGAAGGTCACTTTGAGTCTTTTCCTAATGTAAAAAGAAATTACTTTTGACTTTTTCTTATAAAGAAAGAGGAAAAAATACTTCTTTTTTTCTAAAACGGTTCATATAAATGTTTCTCACATTTAAGAAGTTCACCAGTTTCTCTTAAAACCATCCCCAGAATTCTGAGATGATTTGAAGGGAAACGTGGCCTTAGAAGGTAATGTGCCACTTGCCATTATGGCCCTTGTCGTTGGGTAAAGAGATAGCCAGAAAAATAACACAAATTATTTGCTTTTTAATGGAGCAGATAAAATGAAGATTAGCACTCTTTCGGCACAGCCTCTGAGGATGTGTCTGTGAGCCTCGGGTTGCGAATAACTGGGAAGATGAACTCCTTCTGCAGTGCGGGGTATTCACATCAGGAGTTTTCAGACTGCTCTCCTGACATGTTGAGTTGCTACAGGCAACTCTGAAAACCAGGAAATCTACTTTATCAAATAATGAAAATTTGAACTGCCCAAGGGAAGTACTCATCACTTTCATATGTTCTAGATAGAAGAGTTAAAACCAAGTCTTTCTGATTACCGTGTTTGAAAAATCTAAGTTTTAAATAAACTCAGGGGGCCTTCTAAACATGGCCAGGGCCCCAAAGTATAAAAAGTGCTCTTGAAAGTGGAGGACCCTTGAATAAGTGCAGAAAATTTTATGTTAAAGGTGTACAGACTATTAACTTCGGGAATTACAAAGATGTGTGTGTGTGTGTGTGTGTGTGTGTGTGTGTGTGTGTGTGTGTGTGTGTGTGAAAGAGATAGAGAGAGAGAGAGAAAGAGAGAAAGAGAATTTATAAATAATGAGAGAGAAATAGAGAGACACAGAGATGGAGAGAAAGAGAGAGAGACACACACACACAGAATGTGTGCAGGGGGAAACTGAGACCAAAGGCATCAAATCCTACTGAAGGTGGGATTATGGTTGCTGGGAATCCATCTCTCCAGCCCTGATATTCTCTCTCTCTCTCTCTCTCTCTCTCTCTCTCTCTCTCTCTCTCTCTCTCTCTCTCTGTGTGTGTGTGTGTGTGTGTGTGTGTGCGTGTGTGTGTATGGATGTGTGGGGGGGTATGTGTGTTAGGAAGGCCTTCCACCACTGAGCTCCTCCCCTACCCCTACTCTGAGAATTTCGTTTTGTTGGTTTGTATGCCGATGTTCTAGTTAAAGAAACAGTATGTCCAATGTTTGTGTGTGTTTTAGTTGAACTTATGGTTATAGAGCTACTTCTGTTTGTTTCTTTGGTAAAAGACATTAGATTGTTTCTTTACAATAATACATACAGTTTAGGAATCATTGCAAGAAAGGGTGAGAATATGAAATGTCAAACCTACAATACCAGCTGCATTTCTCTAGACATTGAGTTCTCTGGATAATGAGCTCCAAGACATCTCTCTAGCCCGGCTTCCTTGTCTAATAAACTATGAACACTAAAGTTGTCATGATAAATGCAAACACTTGCAAACATTTATTTTGACATGAAGTTATAATATTGAATTATTTTTACATAATTCCTTCAATGAATAGGATAAAACCAAAGGAAACTTCTCATGCCAAAGAAATAATATTTAATAACAAATGTTTATTAAAACAGTGAATACCTATGTTTAATAACTGATCAGTAAGCATTCAAACCCAGCAAGTAAGAAAGGGAGAGACACATTGGCAAATGAGAACAGCTGATCAATTTGTTCAGAGTGACCATGAATATAGAGAAAGCTTACTTACAGCTGAGATGGAGACAGAAAAGATCCTCTTAGCGAATGATCATCCTGGGTTATCATTGGCCTTTATTCATATAGAAAGCATCTCCCATGATTGATTCAGAAATCTAAACTTAACTGTGTCCTGTTTTTTATCCCCTAAGGTTATTGAAAACAGAAATCAGTTAGGGTTATGATAGACAAATAACCAACTCAACAAATTTGACCTTCTTTATTTTCTATTTGAGTTAATTGATTCCAGCATTCCCCCTTCCTAGATGTCCTATGAATTCACACTTATACAGCTATAAATTCATATATCCACAGATGATAACCAGCTATTTGCAAAAACTTAAATCAAGTTCTAAGAACAACGTATATGTGATGATTATTGCCTAGTTATTTATATCACGGGGTTTATAAAAGGTTCTACTAAGTAATGAAATGTTAGATGGCTTGTCTGATTCAAACATCCAAACTATAAAGAAGTGTACTCATTAGTATCTATAAAGCTTTTTCCTCAAGAGCACAGCTGCACAATTTTATTCCATTGAAACCTCCTCCCACTTGCCAAAATATTTAGACGCACAGACATATAGATGGAGAATCATAATGGGGAAGGAGGAAATACACAATGCGTAAATGGTAAATTCTAGTTGCTATAACCTATTTTGGGGATTTTTATCCCTGTGAATCTAATGTCTCTGAGGTGTCATGTGACAGAAGCAGTAGCTAGAGTATCCAGAGCTGATTCATACTGTTGCAGATGTTTTTTTGCCTCACCTTCCTTGAACTGCTCACTCATTTTGTGAATAGAAATATTTCACCTAATAGATCCCGCTTCAATATTAGTGAAAGATCACAGTTCCCTTGCAATATTATCAGCCAGCAGAAGAGCTCTATCTGCTGTGTCACAGGAAACAAGATTCTGATCAAAGGTCACTGGTATCAATAGCACTTACTTAGCAGGTGCCTGGACAACTGCTTTGATTTAATGACTTTGAGCCGTTCTTGCAGCTTTTCTTGCTGTTGCTCTTTTGGCAGGGATGGAGGAAACATCAGTGCTGTCATAAACAGACTCCTTCGGTAAGCTGATTAGTGGAGTTATGATGCAAAGCTCAGACCAGCTCCCGTTGCTCATGGTTTTGGCTCCTGCCACAGCAGAATTTCTTCTGTTAGCTATAGCTTAGTATCACTGTGACTTCCGCCTCATTACTATTCCACTGGGCACACTTGCAAAGCACACCTCTCTTGTGTAATTGAAGTAATTATCTTAATCAAGAAGTGCTGATCATGCCATTTGGTCAACCTTGCTATTTGAAACCTCATTCTCTGTCTCTTCATCCCGAGTAAGTATTTGTTATTACATACATAATATAAATGTGTACAACAGAAAATTAATCTCTTTGTAGTTGCTACTGTTGTCCCCTACATTTTTAAGTAGTTTAACATTTTTTATACTTGACAATGTTGTAGGCATTACCTTACTAAATAAACGATTGGTGAAAATGAGTAAATGTAATCTGTGCATCATCACAAGGCTATGGCCTCCTGGTAAGTTTCTGGCATCTATCTCCTTTGGCAGCTTCATGGTGTGTCTTTGACACCATCTAATCTCTCTCTCTATATTTATCTCTTCCAGCCTGGCTATATTCTCCCTGCTATAGGCCAACATAGGTTCTTTATTAACCAATGGTAATAAAACATATTTATAGCATATAGAGGGGAATCCCACATCATCTTCCCCCCTTTTCCGTCTAAATAAAAAGGAAGGTTTTAACTTTAGCATAGTAAAATTACATATAACAAAACAGGCATCAAACAAGAATTACAGTTACAATATTTTTTGTGATTCTAAAGTTTTATATCTAGTTTATCTTTTATCATATTAACAAAAGCTATAATTGTAACTATCTAGTCTTCAACTCCATCAAAAACCCTAGAAGGATATAATATTACCTAAGTAAACAGGAAGTATATTATAAGCAAATTCCAAAACTCTAGAATTGACAGAGATATTCCACTGTCTGGATGGTCACCCAAAGTTCTTCTGTAATGTTGGGACAACCATCTCTAGCCTATAGGCCCATAGTATCTGGTAGACTTTTCCATGAAGCAGGAAATTTGAAAGGCTGTTTTGCCTATATTTGCAGTTTATCAGTCACTTTCTTCTGCATCCTGCAGAATGCCTGGCAGACTCATGAAGCAGGAACCCTGAAAACTGTCTCACCTTCTTTTGGAAAATCCAGCAGTTATTTTTCTGTGGTCCTGCATGCTCAGTTCATACAGCATACCATCAAGCAGTCCGGCAAAGAGCAGTTTCTTGTCCAAATGGCTAGCAAATTCTATAAGGAGCTTTTTCTATGCCCATTTTTCTCTTGAAGTAATTGGTGTTGCCAGAAGCAGACATGGCTCATTGTCAAGAAAATTCTAAGTTCTTAAAACATTTTAAATGCCATATTCTGTAGATCTTTGTAAGATTTGAAGATTATCTATCTAACTGAAATATATCTCTGTATATTTAGAAAACCTAACTAACATGACTACAAGTTTGACTATTATATATGACTCTATTAATCTGCAATTTTTAATTATATACTAGATTTTTAAATGAGCTGTTTAAGCATAATACCTTAAACAAGAGTAGAAAAAAATATATATATATACACATACACACACACACAATGTAGCAAACTGACCTTAAATTTCCATACATAGACCAAATTCTATACCTATGCAAAGTATTCATTTCTATATCATATCTCCCTTTAAATGCAAATCAACCTTTGTAAGCAATCATTTTGGAAATTTGGATGCAGTTTTCTCCAAACTGCTTCCTTCTGTTTTGGGAGGTGAAGTGTTTTTAGGGTTTACAAAGACATTTTGGGGGATCTTGTTTCCATAACATGCAAAGGGAAGATGGTACTTCCTGTGGTTTCCATATGGCATTCTTAATTCATTGTCAGTTACATTATTACCAACCATTTAAGCAACATGGGGAAGTAGACTAATAAACACTGCCTTCCCCTGTTACTCAGAAGGAAACACCACCAGTGCTTGCTCATGTTTCTTAAGCTTCTGTTCCCTGAGTAACTGGAAGAGAAGAAAATTGGAATCCTGGAATATCAAGTATGTGTTTATTCACCAAGGAAAATTTAAAGGGAGATTTCCAAATAAAATTATAATGCTAAGGTCACTTGTTTTTGTTTGGTAGATATTGATCTCCTCTTAACACATTTCAGTGTTGCTCCAAGATTTCTCCATTCAGCCACATATCCATGTGCAGTCCGACCACACTGCTCTGAGTTTGTGTCTGTAGGTAATATTTTATTGCAGATCATCATCCTGTTTGTTAGTACTAGTATATGAAGCACACGCAGAGTGTTTAAAAACCCCAAGTTGATGTTCATCTCCTGTCATTAAGTAGCTGGTTTTTTAGTACTTAATTTGATTTTATTTCTTGGTTGAATTTGATCTTCAAATAACATTCTTTTTTTCCCCCAAAAGGGATTATTGGTGTCGCTTTGGTCCTTTTGAACTTGAAGGAACCGTCATCTGATTATAAAATTCCTGAGACGCCCTTTCCTTCAGATCTTCATTGACATTGATCTACTGTCGGCGGGAATTTAGCCTCTTTGTGGAGGTGCCTTGGCTGAGAAAATGTTGGGCTCTTTAGGTGGATTTGTTTCTCTACTTAATTGCTTATAGTTCAGCCTCGTAATTAAGTGACTTCACCAGAATTGACTTAACTAGCTTTTTTTTTCTCTCTCTCTCCTTTGCTGAAAAGCAAGCTCTCTGGGGATCTAGAAAGCCACACTGTGAATTCAGAAGGCATCTCTTCTGGGAAAGCTGAACATAAACCTTCAGTTGCATTCACTACAGACACCACGGGACTCTGTGTGTTGGAACTCACTCATCTAGAGTCTGCCACTGCAATGTTCACAGACGGCAGTTTATTTCACTTGATTGTGTAGCACATCCTCAAATCTGCCCCCATATCCCCTTGATTTAATCAACTGTATTGAAAAACACCTTTCACCTCTAGAATGGTATTAGCTTTCCTTGTTAATCTCTTCTAACTTCCCCGAGTCTACTTTTCTCTTACTGTGACAGAATATAATATAATATTTGCATTAATGAAATGAGCTACTTTAGCTTATTGTTTTCTCCTGAGTTTTTTGTTTGTTTGTTTTAGGTCTCTTTCTGTATTTCCAGGACACCCCTGAGCTCTGGACACAAGCAGTTCTCCTGGGTCAGCCACCCTAGTAGTTGGGTCTGTAGGCATGTACCATCTCATACCAGCTGATGTTTTCTTAAAGATGTGTTGTGATCCCAGCGTGACACCTAGAAAGACATATTGACCTATTCTGTCACACTGAAAGTCCTTATACGTGCCTTCACAAGCAAGTGGCATCCCTATTTCAAGGCCCTGGCAACCACAGGGCTTCTGCTGTATCAGTGAAAGGCCACCCACATGGAATACAGAGTATTGTCTTGAGTCTTGCTGGTTAGCACGGGGTGTGGGCATTGCTTATTGTATTGGCTTTTGTATTAGCGTTCAGTTTTTCTTTAATATTCCAGGGAATGATACAACAGTTATCTGTAGATCTCTGTTTTATTTATATATTTATTTAGTGACAGGGTTTTGCTCTTTCATTCAGGCTGCCTTCAAACTTTTTATCCTCCAGGGTAGCAGGATTGCAGTGCTACCAAGCCCAGCTTAGCAGTGATGCTTTAAAAGAAAATCAAAAGCTTTCAAGTTTGGGGATGTCTGTTGATTACCTCCGTTTATTTATCATGCATTTACTACAGGAGCTAGAAAGTGCTTGTTTCCTCAAGATCAGAAGTAGCTTCTCCTGTGTTATCTTTTAAAGATTTTTATGTTCTTCAGCTCTATATTGGGACCTACAAATTAAAACATGAAAACAATGCAGACTTAAAAGAGGTTAGTTTTCTTTACTGAAATATAAGTTAACCATTACTTCTGGTTTCTACTTTAAAAATAACTTTCTCCACCTCCACTCCAGCAAACAACTCCTTTCACAATCAATGAAGTCCGTTGGCCTCACAGTGTGGCTCATTTGTTGCTCTGTGTCTCTCGCAGTTTTGCTTGTTTATTTTTCCAAATACACCATCCTCTGACTTCACCATAGTGAGGCATGTAAAAGCTTACAGGGCATGTAAGCACACTAGCTTGCTCCCTTTGACAATCATCTGGCCAGTTTATGTCACAAATACATTCCTAACAAATCGTTTACAACTACTGTGTCCATTTCTAAAGAAAAAGTCCTCCAAAAGCTATGTTTGGATGGAGCCAGTCTGTGGATCAGGATGGGAAAACCAAACTTCTTACTGACCCTGAGCCTCTCGACTGTCAAAGTGGCTTACAACTTGGCCAAAGACATGGCACAAAATGTACAATACACACGTAGATTGCATAGAACATGGCACATAGCACAACGTGACACAGAACATATAACACAGTATACAGCACAGCATAAGACACAGCATAGAACACACACCACAGCACACAATGTGGCATAGAACATAGCATGGAACAAAAAACACATGGCACCCAGCATGATATAGAGTACAACATATAGCATGACACACAGCATGATACACAGTGTGGCACAGAACAAATAAAACACGACACACTCATGGCACATAGCTCTGTACACAATATGAAAACTCTTGCTTGGCACTCGCTTCCTTGACCCCTTCCCTGGTTTTGCACTTCCCTCTAGGTCCTACACATATTTTGACAGATTTTATATTTCAGTATTTCATTTTTATATTATCTTGATACTTTAAAAATTTTAGTTTTTAAGCTTTTGACTGCCGCTCTTAAAAATTCAGTTATATTTTATATATTCAGCTTGTATTCAGAACTTCTTGCCAAATTCTCTTATTAGAGCCACTTGGTAGATTATTTTTAGATTATTTGACATTTTCTACTTATACAATAAAGTCATCTGTCAATACAGTTTTAATCGTATGCTTTGCCACCTCTACTAAGAACCGATTTAACAAAACAAACAACTTTAACACTGTGAAACCCGCAGATGAAGAAAACATATGTTAAAAATCAGTTTTTGTTCCTTGTTTGTTTTATTTTTATTTTGCGTGTGTGTGTGTATAAGAATGTGTGTTACTGTTCTTGCGGAGGTCAGAGGACAACTTGCTAGAGCTGTTTCTCCTCTTCCAACTCATGGGTCCTGGGTTTTGAACCAAGGTCATCCGATTTGGCAGCAGTGACTTTAACCACTGAGACATCTTGCTGGCCCCCAAGAACTCTTTTATAAATCTGATGCAGTAAAGAATCGCAATTATAGTTACAAATTGTAGCGTGTCTGTGTCTTGAAGGTGAATGATTCAAGCTGCCAGGGAAGTTCTTTATTTCATCTTCAGTAAAGTGTGCTATGTATGCAGAAACTGCTTAGGGCCTGCTCACATCCTATAGCCTGAGATGATCTAGGCATTAAACCTTTATGTTTAATTTATTGGATAAACATAATTGGATCAATTATTTGCATCCTGTCTATTTGAAGACTGCTTTATTCATTTGTGTCTAGTTTTGTTTTCAGAAGATGCTGATTCCTCATCTGCAGTTACTGAATGTGTTTTCCTACTCTGCCCAAAATGTCAGATTCGCACCAAATTTGTCTTATGAAATTATAATAGTGTAGGTAAGATTAAGGTTTAGATGAATCTTTGAAGATTTTCTGAGGCAGGAATATACAGACGTTTCTTTGATTTCTTCTCTCTGGACTAAATTGGAGACTTTGGTGATGATTTATGCTTAAAGATTCATTCACTCAGTCAAAGCCTTCTATCTTAATTTGGGAAACCTTTGCAAGTCTTGCCTGACAGTCAAAGACCAAGTGGTAACTTGAATGACAGCAAATTCTTCCATTTTAAAGGGAGGTGGGATATTGCTAAGTTTTATTGATTCTAGACTTTCACATTGATAATAGTTATATCATATGGCTATTCAGTGGATGATAAAGCATTATTTTCTGTGTGGTACCTGTTTGGAGACCAATGACAAATATTTGTATTGCATTCTACATGGAATTTTCAAAACTACATCACATAAATAGGATTTACTATTAGTTACAGTGCTGGACTCTCCAGTAAAATTCTGAAATGTAGTAAGGAAGTCATTCCTGAATATTCATGATCATTTGCATCCTATTTCTCCAATATTGCTAGGAGGGGAGAGAACCCGAGTATGGGCTGGCTTGGGGTGAATTAGTATTTTCAGAGAAGAAAAGTGGAAAAATGCATGCTGCTTGGTTATTTCTGTTTCCGAAGCTGTCTGAAAACATTTTTATGTACTTAATGAATATAGCACACATAATACTGACTATACCTAGGATATGTGCCTGAAAAATAAATGAGTTTTGTTGATATATTAGTTAATCCAAATGCTTCTAATAAAAAATGCACTTTAATGACAATTACGTGACTGGTTTTATTTTTCTACAATTGGAAATGTAATTGAAACAAATCACTACAAACAGACTTGCAGTGAAAATGTCAACTCAGCATTATGCACTGTTATTTCTTTTTCTGTAAAGCCAAAATCTTTTGTTAAGTGGAATCATCTGTACTGCAAGAGTGGGGTGATGGGCAGAGATGGGTGGAGAGTAATGATTTCCGAGAAAAATCAACTACAGACTCAACATGAATCATCAAATTTCATGTTTTAAAATTTCATGAAGAAATGAGTGATGCTAAATGTGCTTTAAGAAAAATATCTGTTTAAATGATATGAATGGCAAGACTGAACCACACTGATATACGAAATTACCCCAAGAGGTTCCAGTTAGACTCCCGCATGCAGAAGTCTGCTTGCCCAACTGCCATTGCTTTCCCCACTGGTTTAGTTAAGGGTTGTCCTTCTTGAAGCTTCTTTTTTAATCATCAGATCCCGACCTTAGAGTTTTTGGTAACTACTTTCCTTCAGGCTGTCTTTGTTCCTGTCAAGTTAGGATTTCCAGGGAATTATTCTTCTTTGAAATGCATATTCCAGGCTTGAAATGCTGGCATATGTACACTGTAGAGTAATTGTGGAGGCCAAATGTTTAATTTCACATGGCAGCTGGAGCTGCAGGAGTCCGAGGCTTGCTTGAAAACAACGTATGCCCTATGTAGCCTTAAGAGAAGGAACACAATTTTATATACATATGTGTGGGTGCATGCGCGCGTGCACACACACACATTTACCTGGTTCCATGTAGTATCCACAAGGCCTTTATTTTTCCTAAAGCATTATTAGATGCAAAATGAATAACAGTTCAGCTATTCACACTGGAATATATTTAAGCAAATGCTGCATTGATGAAGTTTAACAGAAAGGGCTTACCAGAAAATAATGCAGCAGAAGAAAATCAACATTTGCTTCAGCAAACGATATGTATGTATATGTATAAAGCAAAGGTATAATTTACAGGGTCCTGACACCAAATTGCTATTAACAAAAAATTAAAAAGGATCAAGGGGAAAGTCCAAGGGCTCCTATTTCTCTTATCTGAGGCCATGAAAATGCACTAACCTATTATTAGTTTATAAATGCTGTCCTTATGTATTTTTTTGCAGCAGAAATATTATCATAGTATTTAGGTTAAAATTCATTTTAACTGAATTTTATCTTAGGTGCATGCACATGGAAGATGTTCCCCCCATTGCAATCTTTGGAGACTCAACAAATGGTCATGAGACACTGAGATAATTACTAGTGACTATGGTGATAATCTTAAAAACTTCCACGTTCTAGGGCAGGTGTATGGATTTTAGAGACTTACCTCATCCTCACTACCAACCTCTGTTACACTATGGGTGTGGCCCTGTTGCACAGATGAACAAACACAAGCCCCAAAAGGCTATGAGTTACTGAGCCACGGTGACCATAAGAGACATGGATGGCTTCTCAGAAGCCAGAGTTCTCTGTACATCCAAGCTGTGCTGCTTTCAGTATTTGCTTCTGCACATCTGTTAATGAAATAGAATATTATGCATGTATGTGCTGTGACAACCAATTTATCATTGTCACAAACAGTAGTGTTGAACTGTATCTGAATAGTCTTAGCATCCAATTCCCAAACAACGAACCTATTATGATTACTCTAAGTTGGGTCCATAGAAGCTGAAGAAGGAGAGCATATGCAGGTGGTTCTCACTAGCATGGGAGTCAGAGGAGTCGATCATTTGCGTAAGTCAAGCAGAAAGATCCTTTCAACTCAGATATGGCTTAAATTATCTATGGCTGGAAAACAAAAATAAAACACATGTGGGCTAGAGTTTTAACCAATAGTGCCAAGTATTTTTGATGTACTTGAATCTGTTTTTCACTCGCTTTAGTAGGAATATATAATTTAGTAAGATATATATATGCATATATATACACACATATATGTATAGGAATCTTCTAGTGGTTTTGCAGGAACCCAAATGTCGATAGATTCTCCTTTGTTGCTGCACTTCAAACTCCACTTTGGTGGCCACCACAAGTGCTATCACTCTGTGTTCAGTATGTTCTGCTTCTTTAACTGTGGACATACCAAACACGGCTTGCTTTTTACTTGGTATACCATCAAATGCCTGATTTTTCATAGAATAGATTTTGGTCATACCATTTTCCCTTCCCTAGTTTCTTCTATATCCTTACCACCCTCTATTCAGATAACTTCATGTTTTCTTTCAAAAAGAAAAGAGAAGTGAAAATCAGAGCAAACAACAACAAAGCCAATGAAACAAAAATGAGAAAACAAAATGAAAATCACATGAAAAACATGGGGATCATTTTACATTGGCCAATTTCTTCCGAGCGTGAGTCCTGCCTTGGAATGTAGTTGATATATATACCCAGTGACACTCCATTGGGAAAAAGAAATGATTTTCTCTCGGCCAGCAGGTAACAGTTGCCTGTAACTTCTTGTTTAGAGGTAGGGTTTTGTGTCCACTTCTACTTCTCAGTGCTGGGAATTTGTCTGCTTTAACCCATGCATGTTTTATGGATACTGTCGTAGTCTCCATGAGTTCACATGTGTATTAATTGTTCTTGGTGTGTCAGGAAGATGCTGTTTCCCTGGAGCAGTCCATCACCCGTGTTTCTTGCATTCTTTCTGTCTCCTCTTTTCCATAGATTTAGATGGACATTACATTTAGGACTGAGATTTCCAAAGTTTCAGATTCTCCGCACATTTTCCAGTTGTGGGTCTCTGTGATAATTAACATGCAGTGCAGGAAGCATCATCTCTGATGAAGGCTGAGTGATGCGTTGATTTATGGGCGTAACAATATGTTATTAGGAATATATTTATTACTATGTTCATTTAGCAGAATAAAGTGGTAGGTTTTCCCTTAGGGCCTGTCCCATATCTATTCTCAGGTTTTTGGAAAATTAGCAATATCGAGTTTTGAGAAAGCAAGGAAACAACATTTTTGTTCAATTTGGGTGAGTGCATATTCAATTCAACCTACTTCAGAAGGATGTGGGCTTGGGCAGTGGGAACCATGGGCAATAGCTCTGGGTAGCACAGGAAAGAAACTTTCTGTAGTCACTTTGTAATTGAATAAAAGGAAATCATGCCCTGGCACTGTCTGTAACATATTTGACACTCACTGTTTGGCACCAACAGAGAGCTCACCTACAAAATGGAGCATCTATTTAATTTTAAAACAGTAGGATAAATATGACATTTATTTTCTTGCCAATTCTAAAATATAAAAATGTAAAATCACTTCAAATAGTGGTATATAATTTTAAATGCATCCAATTTATGTAATTGTATTGGGACCACCTGGTGCTTTAATGTTTATGATTAATTTCTCTTATTTTTTTAAGTGGAAATTTTTTCCTTAAGATATTTAAGAATCAATCAAAGATGGGCCTTTGCTTTATTTTCATATTATATTTCAGAAATAATTAACAGAAAATTAATACTGGCTTAAAAATGGCATATGGTTATCATACCTTTTAGGGGATGTCACATTTGTCTTTTATGTTCATTAAGATTCATTTCTTGTAGCTGTCTGTGTGTTGCCCCAGTGTACCTTAGCAAGGAGTGTCTTATAGTATCGAAAATAAGAGAATTAAAAAGTGTTTCATAGAATAACCTTTGCTGAATGAAATTTAAGTTTAGGAGTGCTTCATTAGCAGGATCTTGTCATCATCAAGATGGGAGAAACTGTCTTTCTGCTTGTTCGGCATTGAGGTCAAACCATCAACACCAAATCTAATTTGGTTTAGCTCATGGTACTACAACAGCCCAGCAGAGTGTCACTAACCACACCAGGGCTGGGAAAGCAACCTAGTGAGGAACAAAGGAAGCCACAAAGAACCATTCTCAGGACCTGAGCTACACTTTGCAAATAAAAGTGACCTACAATGGCAAGTTGCGTGTTTTGTAGTTCATTTTTGAAAGACATTTGGTTATACCTCACTGATATTAGTCACTTAAATTATTATCTCCTTCCTTCCTGTTTTTTGTTGTGAGCATTTTCCATAGATCTAACTAAAACAGAGGAATCAGACAGAACAGTATAGAGGATCTCACTCACCAAGCTCTTCATTGGACTGTGTCTATAGCTACAGCTCAGTGTTCCCTCACATCATAAATGTCTCCTGATACATAACTGTACTTATTGGTAATACTAGAACATTGAATGGGACCTCTGCACTTTTTGTTAGTGTTTCAAGTGCTTGTGCATGTAAGCATAAAACTGATTTCAATTTGCATTGGAGCTTGTAAAAACAAAGTGGATTTTAATGCACTTTTAAGCAAAATCTTAAAATTCAGGCACTAAAGTTTAATATACGCTATTACTATTTGAGAACAATTTAATGTGCCTACATCAAATTTACATAGTAGGAAAAAATACAGTCACATAATAGACAATTTACTTGAAGATGATTAAAATTCTCTCTTTAAAATAGAACAAAGATCATACAATGGTAGTGTTGGTTTTCAGTCAAGTGGAAAGAATTTGCCAGAAAAATCGTATTTACTGACCCTTTCTCCTGTTTTCTGTGCTTCCTTGAAAATAATTTGAGGGCATAGTGTTACCTATGGGGAGATGAGCTTCACATAGTCACTGTCTCTAGTAACATGACTGAACTGGCATTATGCAAAGGGCTTTAGAACTCAGAAAAAGTGAGGTGTAACTTTTGGTGTCTTAAAGCTAGGTAGATGCTAGCCCTTATGCCAGTCGCAACTTGCCTTGGACTCGATTTGCAGTTATAAAATCGCAAATATGAATGCATGTCACAGAAGGTTTCTTTTAGTAAACCACAATTTTTGTTCCTGCCTTTCATTCTTTGATACAGACCCACTGTACTTCCGAGGATTCAGAAAAGAAGACAGGAGGCCAGGAGAGAAGAATAACAGAGGCTTTAGGAGATAGGGGGAAAGACAGTGAGGGATACATGGGACATGGAAATGAAAAGGGGATAAGGGAGAAGAAGAGCTTCGGGAGGGAAGGACTAGAGAAGAGGGTGGGCAGTGGGGAGGCCAACTAAAGCCAATGGTGTATGGAAATACCATAAGGAGCATGCTATTTTGCATGGTAAGACTGAAGAAAATGAGGTGATGATGGTTATTTCTTAATACATCTTGAGGGTCCTACTGCTGGTTTCCTTCCCAGCTTCTTCCTGTCTGACAAGAAATACAATCTCATGGCTCTTTGGCCTTCATATTCACAGTATGTCATAATGACTCTGACAGCACAGGACTGTAGACCAAGGTCACAGCATGGCTGGAAGTTGTAAAATCTTCTCAAGGTTCTTGCATTCGATTTTTAAATTCTTTTTCACTTCCTTGAAAATGCTCAAGATGCATTTTCTTTTGGACACAGCCCTAAGTGGTGAATTTGTTCTCGGCTTAGTGGCTTGGCCCTTGTCAGCCTCCAAAACAGAACTCCCTGACTAGGGAGCACATGAACAAGAGAGAGCCATCTCTCACCATCAAATAGGGTGAATATTCAAGATCAGGGAACTAGCTGATGCTGTGTTTGGTATGGGCCCATTAGCTCAGGCTTCTCATGAGTTCTTGTAGCTTATATTAACCCATTATTCTTATCTATGTTAGCCATATGGCTCAGTACCTTTTTCAGCAGGGCAGGTCACATCCTGTTTCTTCTGTGGTCTGGGCAGGCCTGCGAAAGAACTTCCTTTGTCCCAGAATATTCCTGTTCTCATTGCCCCACCTCTATTTCCTGTCTGGTTTTCCCGCCTATACTTCCTGCCTGGCTAATGGCCAGTCAGCATTGATTTAAAACATGATTGGCAGAATACAGACAATTCTCCCACACCACAAACGCATAGTCCATTCTGGAGGGTTTTGCCCTGATGATGTAGTTACTTTCCAAAGTCCCATCTTCTGGTAGCACCCCAGGGTGCTTCATAAGAAAGGACACAGTCGTTCAAGCTACACTACTCAGGTTCCTATCTGTGCTTTATAAGCCCCTCTTTTCAACCTACTGTTCTGTCTCCTCCTGAGATCCTCAAGCCCTAGCAGAAGCAACTCTCTAGATGGTCCCTCCTAGGCTCAAATGTTCAGGAGTACAGCTGCTTACACTCATTTGTGTGACTGTGAACCCCTCAGGACGCAGAAGGATTCTAGCCCTCTGGACTTGCCTACTTTGAGGGCCCCATTTCAGCTCAACTTTCCGAAGACTTAGAAGTGCAGTGTGAGGGATGCAAGCCTACCAGTTCCTTCACTCAGAGATTTGTTAGGAAATGCATCATTTGAAAACTGAACTTGCATAAACAGTTTTTGAAGAGTAGCCTTTCCTGCTGGAGTGAGAAATTTCTTTTTTTTTTAATTTTTTTCATTGTTTTTATTGCACTATACATTTTTCTCTGCTCCCCTCACTTTCTCCCCTCTCCCCTTCTACTCTCTCTCATGACCCCAAATGCTCCCAATTTACTCAGGAGATCTTGTCTTTTTCTTTTTCCTATTTAGATCCATATATGTCTCTCTTAGTATCCTCTTTGTTGTCTAGGTTCTCTAGATCCATCCATTTGCCTACAAATTTCAAGATGTCATTACTTTACTTGCACCATCCTAACTCTCATGTGCAATGCTGGTTAAATATTTCCTTGGTTATCTTAGGCAAGCATTAGTTATTGTAAATCAGGAAAGCCTTGAACACGAGCCCTCATGTCTTTGCCTCCCATGTTCTGGGGTTGCAGCTGAATCTCCACGTCTGTCCTAGCTTGACATTTTTTAGTATGAGTAGTATTCCATTGTGTAAATGTACCACATTTTCTTTATTCATTTTTAGGTTGAGGGACATCTAGGTTGTTTCCAGATTCTGGCTATGACAAACAATGCTGCTATGAACATAGTTGAGCACATGTCCTTGTGGTACGATTGAACATCCTTTGAGTATATAGCTAAAAGTGGTATTGCTGGGTCTTGAGGAAGGTTATTTCCTAATTTTCTGAGAAATCGCCATACTGATATCCAAAGAGGCTGTACCAGCTTGCATTCCCACCAGCAATGCAGAAGTGTTCCCTTTTCCCCATAACCTCTCCAGCATAGGTTGCCATCAGTGTTTTTGATCTTGGCCATTCTCACAGGTGTAATATGGAATCTCAGAGTTGTTTTGATGTGCATTTCTCTGATGGCTAAGGATGTTGAGCATTTTGTTAGGTTTCTTTCAGCCATTTGAGATTTGTCTGTTGAGAGTTCTCTTTTTTAGGTTTGAACTCCATTTCTTATTGGATTATTTACTTCTTTAATTGTTCTGGACTTGGTGATGTGATATGCATACATGGGACAGGAAAGCTAAAGTCCCTTTGCATGGCACCAGCTACTGGTGAATTATGTTTTGTTAGCTACACTGGCAATTGATAACTGCCAGCTTCTACAGCTACATAATGACAAGATATGATGGTGTGTGAGTAGCCTAAAAAATGTCAAACTAGGACAGACGTGGAGATTCAGCTGCAACCCCAGAACATGGGAGGCAAAGACATGAGGGCTCGTGTTCAAGGCTTTCCTGATTTACAATAACTAATGCTTGCCTAAGATAACCAAGGAAATATTTAACCAGCATTGCACATGAGAGTTAGGATGGTGCAAGTGAGGGGTAAAGGCATTAATGTCTCTCTCCATCTAAGATTCAGTCATTGCATGATAGAATCCATCATTCCATGAGTCATTAGAAATGACAGCATTTCTATTTACTCAAAGAAAACAGTGATTTTAAGAAACCTCTGAGAGATATTAAAATATGACAACGATACACTTTAGAAATCAGAATTAGTGACTGGAGAGATGGTTCAGTTTTATAAGAGGACCCAGATTCAATTCCCAGCTCCCGTATGGTGACTCATAAACATCTCTGACTCAAGTTTCAGGTGTTCCAACTCCCTCTTCTGGCCCTTGAATGCTCCATGGCCATGCTGCGTACATACATGCAGGCAAATTACACACACACACACACACACACACACACACACACACACACACACACACATAAAATAAAAATAAGTTTAAAAGGAAGGGAATCAGAATCCAGAATTAAAACCAGAAAATAATGTACATTTCATCAATGTAATACTGTCAAATATTTAAGTGTCATGTGCTATTTTCTTAACAGGAGACCTAGTAATTATTCCAACACAATCTAACATGGTTGCAGTTCAGTCTCAACCGTGTTCACACAGCTCTTCCAGGCTTGTTTCATTACTGTAATTATTTCCACCTTAATTCCATTTATCATTTTCTCCCCTGAGTTTAAGATTCCCCTTGGATTTAATACTTTGAACCAAGGCATGGTAGTACCTGTCTTTAATCCCAGCTTCCATTCAGACCAAGAATGGAGGACTGAAAATTCAAGGCCAATCAGAGCCATGAATAGAATCTGAGGCTCCCTGAGAAGCCAACCAATCAAGGCCATGTTGCAAACTAAAATTTAAAACATAAAAATGAAAAGTTAGGTATAAGGCTCAGCGGTAGAAGGTTTACCTACCAAGGTCTTAACTTATGTCATAAAAACATTGTTGCTTGTTAAGAAAAGCAGATATAATTGGTCATGTATGCACACAAGCTTTAAGGCATCAAGACATTTTTTAACTAAGATTTTATTATAAAAATACTAAGAAATATTTTTCTATTTCAAGACATTTAAAAAGTGACAGTGTCTATATGTGCCTGCTCATTCTGTAAGTTGAGAAGTCCTTACTTACGTTGATCGACTTCCTCAGTGGCTCAATGTAAGTACGTGGTTTGCGTCCAGCCCATGTCCTTCACTATTGTCCCGGTACGGGAGAATAACTACTGTGTCATTACAGAGAATAACATCAACAACAACAACAAGAAAGCATCATGAGCAAAGGGTCATTAACATCGGAACCAGAACGAGAGTTCCAGGTATCATGGCTGTAGAAGAGCAAGAGAAAGTGAAAACTGAAAATTTCAGAAAAGCAAATGTAGTTTGATTGACATCAAATCTCTTTTAGAATTGTTTCTCAAGTAGGAATGGCTATCTTACAGGTAATTTTTTTTCTCTTTCTTGAAAAATAAGGTACCTGTGTCTTTTTAGAGAGATCATCATTCCTTGTTTTAGACTGGGTGTACACAGTTTTCATAAGTGTCTTGAAACCATAGGAGCTAGAGGGAGCCATTTTATCCTGAGACGTTAGTGCTGCCTCCGCATAGGGGATTCCGTTTGTGAGCATGTCAGCTTTGGCTTCTGGTTTATTAAACTGAGAGATCCCTTCCTTGACCTATGTCCAAGTGCAATAGACCCGCATTTAAGTAAAAACACAGGAAATGACAGGGAGACAAGGCTGGGCCACCTGTCTGGGCCACTGTTGACCCATCATGCTTAACTAATTTCTCCCTGACCTCTGACCCAGATTTCCACAGCTCCTGAGGGATTTGTATTTTTTTTTCCCAGCAGCCCCACACCTGCAACGGATTAATGAAACAAAACTCAACTTTGTTATCTGATGAACTGAACTCCGCAAGGTAGCAAGACAATTGTTTTATTACTGTATTGACAAATTGTCCTATTAACAACCAGCTACTACAAAAATCAATTAAAATCTTGGCCGAGAAATTCAAATATAGTTGGATACATAAAAACGGGAATTAAATAGTGAGCTAATAGTCTTTTTTTTCTCATAACATAGTTAGGAGCAGCCACATAAAAACTAGGAATTTGTGTTGAAAATAAGGATGCTAAATTGTAACAGGACATATGGAGCTGCCTGGTGTTTAATTTCATTTTATTCCATGCTGATGTGTTCCTCAGTACATGTATGCACATCAATATCGCATGTGCTTCTCTACAGCATTAGAGCTAAAAAGCTTATTCTTAGTAACATTTAGTAAATAATCATGTAAAACATTTGCTAGGCAGAGTGAAGACAAACCCTTCTTGAAAACTTTGGCCATAGACACACTATAACTCACTTGTTTAATTACAACATTGTTCATAGACTCAGAATATGGATATAGAATTCCTTAGTAAAGGAATTTAAGGCCCACAAGAATCTTGCATAAGAATTTTAAGAAAAAAATTCTTTTTTTCAGAAGAAACCTTAGTTTTCTCTGAGCGGGTTATAGAGAAAACTTGATGAACTCTTTGTACTTATTTCTACTCCTAAGAAACCTTAAACCCCCTCCCCATTTAATAAAATCAGGTATTCCATATCAAAAGAAGTATTAATAATCACTGAACTGAACCTCCAAGTTTACTTTAAAAAATAATAATCAGGAAAAGAATTCTTGAATAAGAGACAAAGGAATCTTCAAGGCAAAACTGCACATCTTCCAAAATATATTGCGGTTAATGGCTTTAAAGTCATCTAAAAGCCCCTAAGTGATGCATTGAAGGGTGAGGCAAATTACTTCCCCCTAAGTCACTGATGAATTACACTGGAAACGCATAACTTAAAAATTTGAGAGAGCAATTTTACCCGTGAGTGTGAGTCGATGTTTAACAAAGTCAGGAGCATCTCTCCCTATGAGCGAGGGCTGATGGCTGCAGAAGGTCATATTTGTCTGAGTGACGCTGGATCTTTGTCGTTCACTTAAGTGACAGAGTTTTTCTGTGATGCCGTCGGTCGGTTTTGGAGAGAGAATATTGGCAGTGAGCTAAAAGAATAATTTAGGAGCAGAGAGACACTGACTCAAGTGCAGAAAGGAACAGTAACACACAGAAAAAAAGGAGGTCCCGATCACAAGGCTGCTGTCAATCCCCCACAGCAGTGTAGCAGAGTAAGCGCTGCAAGAAAAGCTGAAGGCCGCCCCACAGTGCATCCAGCCAGAGCCTCCTAATTGCATTCCAGGTGCTTCCCTAGCTGGTTCAGTGGCTCACTCCACTTTCCTCAAGCGGGCGTGTGTAAAAGCACCTCCTTAAGAAGAATCCAGATATTAAACATTGGGTTCTAAACAACTGCACGACATTGTCAACCACAGAGGAGATTCATCTTATCTTCTCCATTTGGTTCCAGCTCCTGCCCCTCAGGAATTCCCTACATGGTACCTCATTGTCCCAGGGCTCTCTCTGGTTTATTATATTGCTCTGCATATGCATCCTTTCCACCTCAACCCTCCTCAAATACTACTGAACTTCTAAGACGTAGGCACATTCCATCTTCACAGGAAGCAATACTTTTCTGTCTGATGAGAAGGTGTCCATCACTTCTCCAACTCCCTGGTAGTTTAAGTTCACACACTTAACTTTTCACAAAACCGTATCATCCAAGGGTATAGTTAAACAAACACGTAAACATAACATGTAGATTGTTGCCTAATGCCACAGTCCTCATCAAACTCCCCAACCCTAATTATATGAATCTCTTGACTGAAAGGTGAGCCACATACACCTGAGGAATGAGACCACAATGCCATTACAGACATATAGTGTAAATTTACTTCTCAGCACTAAGGGCTCAGGAGTTATGCACCAGATGTGCCAAGGAAATAGGAGGTCAGTGTAATTGATGGCAAGTTTAACAGCCTGAGTTCATCCCTGGTATCCTCATCGTATGTTGTTCTTAACAATAGATTTACATTCTTTTTAAGGCTGACTTGTACTAAATGTATATACATACATATGTATACATATGTGCACATACATAGTGCATTTTTACGTATGTACTTGAACACATGTGTATAAACCCAAGTGTGTACAAAATGTTGTTTCTTGTTTCGGCTATCATAAATTATTCAACATTAAATATACTAGTGGAAAACATCTCCTTGAGAATTTTTGTTTTATCCCGTTAGGATTTTTTTTATCAGGAAATGAAATTGCTGAGTTAATTAGTCTTGCTTTTACTTTTTTAGTGTCTTCACACTATGTTCTACAAAGGGAATACTAGTTTATATCCACACCAATAAGGTTTGGGCTCTTTTTGTCCTCATCCTTGCGTATACTTTGATCCTTTTACTTTTTGGTAACTTCCTTTAGGCTTTGATATGCAATCCCTTATAACTTAAGGGGCTGAATACTTCTAAATGTGTTTATTAAATACCTGTATATAACCATTGTTGCTTTTTCTATTTGGGTCTCTTTTCTATTTTCTAAATAAAATTATTTGATACTTTTTGTGATCGAGTTATAAATTATGGAGGTAAATCTTTTACCAAATATTGTGTGTAAGTAGTTTCCATAGATATGTAGGTTTGTTTTTTTCCTTTCTTTTTTTTTAAGGCGGGAGATAATTTCATTTTTATCATGCAAATTATTATATTTGTATAGGAAATCTATTGAAGTGGAGTGAAGGATTGTAACATGAGGGCCTGTTTGTTGGGGTTTCTGGCCTGCCCAGTTCCCAGAGTTGTTAGGTCCCAAAGAAAATCACACAGAGGTCTCCATAAGTTATAAACTGATTGGCCCATTAGCTCAGGCTTCGTATTAGCTCTTATAACTTACATTAGCCCGTTATTCTAGTATATGTTAGCCACATGGCTCAGTACCTATTTCAGTGGGGCAGGTGACATCCTGCTTCTTCAGTGTCTGGGCAGGACTGCAGAAAGAGCTTCCTTCTTCCCAGAATACTCCTGTTCTCATTGCCCCACCTATACTTCCTGTCTGGTTTCCCACCTATACTTCCGCCTGGCTACTGGCCAATCAGTGTTTATTTAAAATACAATTCCAGAATATAGATGACTGTTCCACACCAAAGGATCAAAGGAGAAATAAGTTCCATGAATTCAACTGCTTACATAAGCATAGTATACAGATATTATATGTAAGATAATAGAAACAAAATTTCAGCAGTGTGAATTAATACCATTACTACCCATGAGTAAATAAAATGTGTCTAGATCTGATTCTATTGTATACTTCACTTGGCATTTGTCATCCAACATATCAAATGAAGATTTTCCCAGCTACAAGAGAAGCTCTTTTTTTAAACCAATATTCTTTTTGTTCTTTTTTTTTTATTGAGCTATACATTTTTCTCTACTTCCCTCCCTTCTTCCTCTCTCTCTTCTACCCTCTTCCATGAGCCCCAGGCTCCCAATTTACTCATGTATGTCTCTTAGTGTCTTCTTTGTTGTCTAGCTTCCCTGGGGTTATAGACTGTAAGCTAGTTTTTCTTTGCATTATATTTAAAAGCCACTTATGAATGAGTACATAACAAAATTGACTTCATACTAAAGTCAACCAAAAGAGACAAAGAAGGAAATTTCATATTGGTTACAGGAAAAATCTATCAAGAGGAAATCTCAATACTCAACATCTATGCCCCAAATACAAGGGCACCTTCATATGTAAAAGAAACATTACTGAAGCTTAAATCACACATTAATAGTGGGAGACTTTAACACCCTACTCTCACCACTAGACAGGTCTGCCAGACAGAAACCTAACAGAAAAGTAATGGAACTAATAGATATTTTGACTCAAATAGACTTAACAGACATATGTAGAACATTCTATCCAAACATAAAAGAACACACCTTCTTCTCAGCACCTCCTGAAACCTTCTCAAAAATTGACCACATACTCGGCAACAAATCAAACCTCAACACATACAAAAAAAAAATGGAATCATCCCATGTATCTTATCAGATCACCATGGCTTAAAGTTAGAATTCAACAGCAACAGTAAGAAACACAGAAAGCACACAAGCACATAGAAATAGAACAATACTCACCTGAGTCACCAATGAGTCAAGGAAGTAATAAAGAAAGAATTGAAAGACTTCCTAAAATTCAATAATAATTATCACACAACATACCCAAACTTATGGGAAACAATGAAAGCAATGTTAAGAGGAAAGTTTATAGCACTAAATGCCTGCATTAAGAAGCTGGAAATATCCCACACTATCAAGTTAACAGAACACCTGAAAGTTCTATAACAAAAAGAAGCAAATTCATTCAGGAGGACTAGATGACAGGAAATAATCGAGAGCTGAAATCAATGAAATAGAAACGAAGAAGCAATACAAAGAATCAATGGCATAATTTTTTTAAAAAAGATTTTTCTTAATATGTTGTTTTGTTTTGTTGTTGCTTTTGTTATTTTTTTATATTTTTTCTTCTACCCTTGCTTCTAGCTTATTCTATTTCCTTACCCACCCCAAAATATGGTCTCCCTTTCTCTCTCTATGTCCATGTCTCTCTCTAAACAAACCTTAAAAAGTGAAAATCAAACAACCAGGCAAAAGACCAGTAAGACCAAAAAAGGGTCAAAGCAAAACAAGATGAAGCAAAAATAGCAGTGAGTTCTTCTGTGTTGGCCAACTACTAATAGGCATGGAGTCCACCCTTAGGTGTGGCCAGTATATCCAATGATATGCCCCTGGAGAAAACAGATTTTTTCCCCCTTTGCCAGAAGGCATGCAATACAAATAGTTTCTTGACTAAGGGTAGGACCCTGTTTCCACTTCACACTCTCAGTACTGCAACCCTGTCTGACTTGAACCTATGAAGTTCTTGTCCAGCTGCCACAGTCTCTGTGAGGCCATAAGACCGTCACCCATTTATTGCTGGGGGTAATGTATCTTGGTGGTACAGTTTCCTAGGTGTTAAATCATACCATTTGAAATGAAAACATGTTTTCTTCCATTCCAACTTTGATGCTTTTTATATCTTTCCTTACTTGAATACAAGTCATGCTGTGTTTAATAGAACTAGCTTCATTATATTGCTCCCAATCTTAATGGAAAATTGGCAGCTTCCCACTATTGACCATGATGCAGGCTGTGGAGTTGTGATACATGGCCTTTATTGTATTAAGGCATGTTCTTTCCATGTCTCATTTGTCGAGAGCTAATTAGTCTAGGAAGGATGTTAAGTTTTCAAACAACTTGTCTGCTTTGAAGCGATGATCATATCATTTTGTCCTTATTCTGCTATTCTGGAATATTATGTTTTGTTGATTTGCCTATGTTGAACTATCTTTATATGCCAGAGTTGAAAGCCATTTGGTCATGTTATTTAATCATTTCAATGTATTGCTGAATTTAGTGTTTTAATAATTTACTGAGATTGCTTGTTCCTGAATTTATAAGACATACTGGTCTGTAAGTTTCTTTTCTTTCAGTCCTTTTATCTAGGTTTTCTTACAGGGTAATCTGACATTATAAAAGGAGTTTTACTTTCATTGTTTGTCTGCTTATTTTGAAGAATTTAAGAATTGTTTGTAGTAAATTGGGTAGTGGTGCACACCTGTAATGCCAGCTACTCCAGAGACAGAGACAGGAAGAGAATGAGGTTGATTGATGTGTTGAGACCCTAGGTTACATTTTTAAAGTGTTAAAAGTGTATGTGTTATCTTTTCTAATTGTCAGTATATGGTAGCAGTGAAGTCTACAAGTCCTTGGATCTTAATTGATGGGGTTTTTTTGAATTATTTATTCAATTTCCTAACTCATTGTTTAATTAATATTTCCTGTCTTATGGATTTAGAAGTGATGTGTTATATATATAGGAGTTTATCCATGTATCTGAGGTGATCAGATTTGTTGCTTTGTTCATGTCCATAGTAATAGACATGAATCTTTGTATTTATACAGTATTGAGTTACAATGTCTTTCTTTTCTGGTTTTATTTTAGTCTTTTCACATAAAAACTTGTCAATTTTTGTTTATCTCTTTTAATAACTAAAAAGTACTATTTTGTTGTTTTTACTTTCTTCCTTTGTTCGCCCTACTACCCCACTTCTCCCTCTTCATCTCCCTTTTCTCTGCCTCTTTTTCTGTCTTTCCCTCTCTCTCATTTTTATTTATTTATTTATTTAGCTGGGATATCTCTGTAGTCCTGACTGTACTAGAGCACACTATATAGACCAGGATGGACTTGAAATCACAGAGATCTGACTGCCTCTGCCTCCTGAGTGCTGAGATTAAAAGTGTGTATCTTTACAATCAACTGGTCTTGTTCTTTCTCTATTACAATTTTTGTTTCTATTTTATTTATTTCTAATATAATTTTGTTATTTCCACCCTTTTTCTAACTTGGGGATTAAGTTACTATTTTTTTCTGTTTTTTGACCTATGGTACCAAGGTGTTTGCCATCTTCCTTCTCTTTAGTGCTAGTCTTTAGTGTTATAAACTTCCCTTTTAGAACTATTTTTACTACATCACATTAATTATGACCTGTTATGTTTACATTTTATTTGTTTCAAGACAGTCAACAAAATTTTACTCTGCAATTTTAAAATGGTGATGCTGCCCTGAAATGTTTAAAACTGTGTATTCCAGTCCTGTGGTTTATACTGGTTGGTCTGTACCAAACACTGGCATTCAGTGTTCACACAGCATGTTCATGGTGGTATCCTGGTGTAGACTGACATTCATGGAGCCCTTTGAATATTTTTCAAGCTTCTTTGGGGATGGATGTGAAAGGCAAGACATTATAAATGCCTCAAGGACAGGTTAGCATATGGAGCCACGAGAACAGCTAGGAAGTTCCATGGCTTTCTGCCTCTGATCTCAGATTTTGACACATGGCAAAGAAAGTTTGATGTCGTCTTACTAGGTTCTCATTTTCTCCTGTAGGAGAAACCAGGAGCTGTTGCATTCTCTCTTGACTCTATGTTAACATGGATGAGTAGTGATACAGGTAAAATAAAACCATTCTTGCAGTATGTTTGTTCCTAGGTCTTCAGCACCATTTAGTGCACTGTAACTTCCGGGTGGACCCTTGGCTGGAAATATGTTCTCCTTCAGTGATTCTCCAAGTTGGTGCTTCTGCTAAGGGATGATGCTGGAAGATTCCTATTCTGCCATTGCATGATTATCATCACAATCATTTTACTTATGATTATCATTGCTATATTTAATAAACAGCAGACCCTGTATAAGGAGAGATCATGCCTATAATTAATACTAAGATAGTTTACTTTGGGGCAATGAAATAACACACTCTCAGGAGTCCTTTCCTGCTGGTTTTATTTATCCCACTAAACTCAGACCATCAGAGACTATTGCCCCCTGGAAGGTGAGGGTTCATGTCTTTCCTATGTTCCCTACAAGCCAAGCAAAGTTCTTTCATTATAATCAAATCTATTTAAGTATTTGATCACCTCATCTGTCAACATAATATCACACTGAGCCATTTGTTTATAGACTCATAGTATTAGGACCCACTAAGAATTAAGAACAAATATCCTGAATGTTGCAATATGAAACATAAGCAATGAAGATAATATGAAATAAATTTCCAGGAACTCTGCTCAAGCATTGAGAGTTTGCAGTCTGCAACATAAAAATGAGTTATTGCATTGCATTCTTTACTTCTGAAATAGGCACAGTGTTTAGAGGTGCTCTGAATGAAGGCAATTCATTTCCCATTATGTATGCTGCTAAGGTAATCCTACAAGGCAGTGCTTCTAACTAGGGCTCAAAGTAAGAGGATCTTTCAGCTGTTTTGCTAGTTTGATTTTAGTTCACTCTTTCTTTTGTTTTAAGATTTATTTACTTATTCATTTTGTGCATACAGGTGTTTTGTCTTTATGGATGTCTGCAAACCAGAGGAGGGTATCAGATCATGGGGGACTACAGTTATAGGTAGTTGTGAGCCATCACGTAGGTGCTGGATATTGAACTCAGGACCTCTGGAAAAAGTCAATGCTCCTAACTCCTTAACTGAGCCATCTCTCCAGCCCTAGTTCACTCTTTCAAATCACTTTTTTCTATTACCCAATAGAGAGTAGGAACCTGATGGTGACTTTAAAAAACAAAACAGAAAAAAAATGAAATCATATACACTTTAGAAAATAATAATTTCTTTCTGGTTGATGACTGCCTGTCTTTGAGAAGGCCTTCTGGTTGAGAACTCACATGCTATATATTTTCTTTAGGAATTAATGTTCACTCATTCATTGAGTCCTACTGATTGACACTTGAACCACTCTACACTAGTATTTGTATTCAAACAGGACACAAAGCACACCACAAGCAGTTGCTGTGATCCCAAGCGAATTCACCTGAAGTGGTATTTAGCACTGTTAGAAGCCATATTCACGCTCACCAATACAAACGACCATATAAAGGTTCCCCTCCCCCCAATCTTCTTTGTTTAAGAAAGAAATATATGTCTGGAGATTTTGTGTGTGTGTGTGTAACATTAAATTGGGTTATCGCTATATTTAACTCATTATTAAAGTGACTCCAGAGGAAAATGGAGAAGAATATTCTCCACAGCGAGTAGGCAAGGTTCCTGCAGGATAGCTGCAGAATTCTGCTACGTGATGAAACTCCTACAGGCTTAGATTTCTTGGAATTAAAAAAAATATATATTGGTAGAGAAAAGACGTTTGAGCTTTCTCGATGTAACAAACGGGCATTCAAAATGAATTAAATCTTTGATCATCCTGCTCCACCAGTGTGTTCACTGAAATGTTCCCTCTGCAGGCCACCAAATGCTGTCATATGAGTGTGATGTGGTGGTGGAACTTATAAGCTCATTATGACTGTGGCTTCTGGCATAGGGTCTGTATAAGACCAGACACTTAAACATCAAGGGTCTCAGGGAGGCTCCATCCCATCCGCGGGAGCCAATCACAGTGAAGGGCTGCTGGGGGAGAGAAAGTCATTGCCATTGTCTTCAGTGATATAGCCACTGGGGAGTGACACTCCAGTGTCAGTGGATAGTTTCACACTCACGTGAAAACCCAGTAGGTCACACAACTAAACCAAAGCAAAAAGACTCAAAGATGTGGTGGGGACAGGAGTTGTTGGGAGAGGAAGGAGGATAAGAGAGGCTTGAGGGATGAATGTGACCATAATGGATTATATACACACATGAAATTGTCACAGAATAAAGTACAACTTCCCCTGTAAAATATATCCATTGTGAGTGTGGACATGATGATATATTTCATTGAAATCAAATATGCAGAAGCAAATGACCATCGTGATACCTCTTCATTTTTAGACAGAGGCAGCAACAGAAACTTTCTCTTGCTATGGCATTTCTGGATCCTACTTTGTAAGTTTATGTGTTACTGTTAAGAAAAAGTGTTGACTTTCAGTATAGTGTATGATAGTGATTTTTTTTGACAGATTTATGAGATGAAGGTGTCCATTATCTCATAAACTCTAGCTTGGATGTGAAGGTCTTTGCTAGACGCAATTTACATTTGTAATCAGAAATGTTCACTAAAGCAAACCAGAGTCTCATGCTGCGAATGGGACTCTTAGGCTTTGCGAACAAAGACTTAGGCTTCCTGGAGGAGAGGAAGAAATTGTGCCATTATTTCCAGTCTTCTGGCCTGGCCTGTTAACTCCAGAGCAAGTGCTCCCTCAAAACTCTCAGTCCGTAGCCTGTCCTGCAGCCACACAGGTTTTAGACTCAGGGCCCCTTGGGTTGCACAGTTTGTGCAGCCGTTGGGGATATGACGCATATTGTACAGGTTTGGGAATAGAGGTCTTACTTGCTAGCTGGAGAGCTTTCTGTAAAGTTGCCTAGATCAGGAGAGTTCTGCCGTAATTAGTAAATTCAAGGCTAGGATTAGTTGCATAAATGTTATCGGAGATTGTGAAAAATAAGAGGTAGCATGTAGTCAGAGGAAGTGGGTCCCTGGATGTGTGTCCTTGGGGGCGATATTTTGCTCTGACCCCTCCCTCTGACCTACCTCCTACACTAGAAGTGTTCCCTCCATGCCCTTCCTGACTTGACAGACTGAAACCTCTGAAAGGCTGAACAGAAACAATCTTTCCTTTCTTAAGCTACTCTGGCAGATATTTTGTCACAGTGATAAAAACTTGAATCAATGGGAGCATCTCAGTTTCCTAAATCTCCTACAGACACAGCTAATGGCATATTTTCTAGAGAACACTGACGAGTATAGTCTCTGTTGTCAAAAATTCTCACAGAGGAGCAGAATCCTCAAGAATAGATTTCTGAATCGATTCTAGGGATTTCTGATTGGCTTCTCTGATATGATAAAGCGTTAAGACACTGAGTTCTCCAGAAGCAAGGGGGATTAACAGTGCAGGACACTACACAGCAAAGAGAAATGAGGAATTACATCAGATATTCCTAATCAGATACTTACAAAGGGCATGTTTGGAGTGAACATGAATTTGATACCTGATAATGTTTTTCAGACTAATCAGCTTAATGCTGAGCTGATTAATCCTGATATACCAGACTCACTGGTGGAAGAAAAGGATAAGAGTAATACTTCAAATTTCCATCTCCGGGGTTGTGTAAATCTCATGGCATTCCCTATGTCTGAATAATGCCCTTACTTCCGGATGCTGCAGGGACTGGATTTTCAAATATATAACCAGATGTCAGCTCTGCAAATAGCTGAGTCATCAGTAATTTGGACACCCAGCCTTGCGGAATCTATTGATAAAGAAAAGAATGGCATTGGTTGTGAAAGCAAGATTACAAACATTGGTATTAGGACAAATGAGGAAAGCCTAATGAAGCTGTGAACACTGAGCAGATCAATTCTGGAATATTTCCACCTATAAATCCTTTTCACTCAATCCTGGGCTTGCCCAAGAAAACTCAAAGCTTTTTTCTGATATGGTTGTCCTAAAGTCAACTCCATTCTCCTGAGGACCCATCCCACAAGGATTCTCTGTTTTTCAACTCTAGATGAGAAATTTCCTGAGCAACATTTTCCTCTCTGGAGGATTTTTTTCCTGCCAACTCTAGTCAATTTGATATAGCTTCCCCATATCAGACAGGTGTCTTTTCAACTTGTAGGGAGTTCCGAGGTTTGCACTCTACTTCATCCCAAGGACTCTCTCCCTGCAGGTGGGTGATTCACCTCACTTGCTATGATGTCCTATTCCCAGCAACAATCCTTGCTTCTGTCAAATGGCTGAAATCCTGTTGCATGGACTGAGCCTATATCTTAGATATTTTAGATGGGAAATTTAATAGGTTACCATTACTTCATCCTAAGGGGAAGAATAGCTTTACATTTTATCCCTTTCTCTTCATTAATATTTTTCTTCATAGGAAAGACATACGGTTAGAGTAGTGCATAAGCTATTTATTCTGTAAATATTAGACCATAGCTTTCAGAAACCATTTTTCCCTTATCCCAAGCGGTAGTGAATTAACCCTATGTAACATTTTTGCTCTCGTACGGTCACGTCATTACGGCTTTGTGCTCCTGTGGCATAGGTTTTTCCAAGTCTCTTCTCCCTGTGTTGTGTATGTGCACAATACATACCCTTGTGTGGGCGTGCATTGGAATATGGCATCTTTGTGTGGAGGTTTTCAAAAGGAAAGGAGATTTATGTCACACAGGGGTATCTCTTTATTGAATTTTCTTTGTCGAGTTATTAGTAATTTTCTCACTAAATGTGAAATGCAAAGCAAGATTGTATGTGAATACCTTTCAAACAAAACAGCATGCTCACCGTATCAAACCTCATTATTGGCTTTGATTATATATATTAGCAAATTTCATGGGAAAAGTACCCAAGGCTTTGCTATAAGTGGCTCTTATTGTTCCTGAATATATTCTCAAATGTAATATTATTGCAATATTTGTGAGACATTAAAATTGAATGCTCTCATGAGAAATCTAAAATAAATTCATTTTCCAACTGTAAAACAACAGTAGCTTAAATAGAATCACTGCCCATGCGCCTGTAGACTCTGAAAGAATCAAGTACAAAGGTAAATCTTTTGGTTCTGATAAATGATTAATTAAACTACTAGTATGTGTGTATGCATATGAACGTGTACATATGTGTAAGTAAATATGTATATACCTACATAAAATATTTATAGAAATATATAATTCATTATAAATAATTACAAATGCTTACAAGAAATGCTTTATAAAATTAATGATATCTATATAAATATATTATATAAATAAGTGTAAATGCAATTACTATGAATTGTAATATTTTCAGTGTTGCATTGTGCTACATACAAGAATTGTTCTTTGTTTATTTGATTCTCATTATAATTACACATTTTCTTAAAAAAAAAAAGAAACAAACGAACAGCACTTTTTATTTTGGAGACAGTTTTGTTAGGCAGCCCAGGCTGGTCTGGACTTTGTAATCTCATCTCCCCATTTGTGAAAGCTGGATTATAGATCTGTGCCCTCGGCCCAGAATAATAAACATTCCTCATGTAAGGGAACATTAACCAATAAACATCTTCTTAGAGCATGTGTTATATTTTATTTTTAAACCACTTTTTAAAGTGCTGGGGAGATGGCTCTGTGACTCGAATTTGCTGCTCAAATTTGCTGGAGTTTGGGTGTCCTGCATTATGGGGAAAGCCTGGAAGTCATGTGACCTGCATGCAATCGCAGTACTTGGTGGTTGTACACAGAGGACTCCCAGAGCAAGCTGGCCAGCTACACTGCTGAGTTGGTGACTTCTCCATTGTTTAGCAAGAGGCCTTGCCTCAGTATATAAAGCAGAGAGTGCACCCATACAGATGTAACACACTCACACACACACACACGCACACAGACGTGCACACACACACACAGCAGACACAGAAAAGATGCTCAGAAATTCTTACATATTATTGAAACTACTCAATGGTAGTAAATAAAAACATCTCCACAAGGAACCACTCACAGATAAGAATTTGCTTGTCTTACATTTTCCAAATAACTCTAACTGAAAATTTAATCTTATTTTAAGAAGCCTATTCCCTTGGGTATGTCTTTACTCCCCTGATTTTTCTTCAGTTAAAATAATGTATATTTACTGTACATTTTCAATCAACAAAACTTTCTTCATAACAATGATTCATTTGTTTGTTTCTCTCCTGGCAGTCAGTGGTGTCCTTAAGTTTTGAATGTGTCTGCCAAGCTCGTTTCACCTTCTGTACAAAACAGTCCAGGCCTTTGTTCATATTGAGCGGCAGCACCACCATAGACACAGAGGACATGTGAAAATCCTGCATCTTCTGCCCATGGAATGTGCCCGGGCAAGACTAGACTTGAAGTTATTGGGAGGAAAGAGCACGGAATGACAGCCAGGACATGGTTCGGGAGACTCTAGTGCTAGGTTAGCTTTTGTTGTCTGGAGGACACAGAGCATAATTCCAAACACAGAGCAAACCTCCCAAACTGTGACAGTCCCCTGCTTCCCCGACTCATTTCTACTCCCTCCTCTCATGTTCTTTATCTGTAGTCCCATGTAGACGCTTCACCACTAGCCACAGGATTGCATCAGGACACTCCAGTCTAAGGAGACATAATGCATGTAATATACCAGTCCTATGCACATTCCAGGTTAGTATCTCAGCAGATTTTTTTTTCTCATGAATGCATGCTTACTGGGGATCTGCAGCTCCCTGCCACTGCCCAACACTTTAAGACGACAGTACTGCATTTCCCAAAGTTAGCCCAATAAAGATTAAAATTCCAGTGTTTGGAGTACAAGTTCTACTGAATGCACAAGATTTTGCTTTATCATAAAACAGGAAAAAGTGTTAAGTCAAACTATCTTAATGCAGCACTCGTGTGTGCGTTACACTTCTGGAACATGTCTGCCTCACCGCTGAGAAAGTTCTTCCAGTCCTGTGCCCTACTAATATCACTCCACTTGGCTTGCTTGCCCTGGGTGAGTGCAGTTTCCTAATAGAGCATTTTACACAGGATTAATTCATTTTGGCTTTGGCTGGCTAGATTCCCAGTTTTCAGTGTGGAAAAAGCCCGCACTTAGCATGTGAGAGAAAGGGTCCAGCAGCTGGAATATTCGTCTCTGTTGACCTCTCTCTAAGTCCTCGGAGACTTATCATCTCTAGGCCTGGCAGCTTTGTCAGCCTCCCTCCAAAAGGGAGCAGGCATCAATGATGGAAATACGTGTTTCTTTCTGTAACAAGTGAGAAGCTATAATGTGGACTCAAGGGACCCTCATTACTAATATTGGAGTATTTTTTTTAACAATCATTGAGCTAACTGTTTCTGTGTCTAATTGAGATGAAAATTCCCCCATTGAAAGCCACAGTGGGGTTTTACCTCCTCTGTCCCATCGTGTGGCATAGGGACTAAATCATCTCAGTGTCATCAAACCATATGTATTGCTGCCTTAGCTGCCTGTGCCTGTGGCAGGTGCGGCAAAGAGCAGATTCCATGCATGATCTTGCAGAGCCGTTTTCAGCGAAGGCTAACAAATGTGAAACATGTCCTCGCTGCGTTCATTGTTTCTACACTAGAACACTAACCAGAACCACTTCAGGCATGAGTCTTTCCTTGTTTTCCATTTGTCTTGAATTCTCATTTGAAGTTAGTGCATTAGCATCCTGTTGATATGGACAATACTTGGGGCAAGCAACATAACAAAGAAAGGTTAAATTAGCATCCTTATTTCAGGGATTCTGGTCCATGCTACCACATCTGTTACTTGGGCCTTTGTGGTATAAACTGACCACCTTATACTGAGTGCGAAGTAACAGGAGAAAGAGGCTGGCATCCAACATCTCTAACAAGGGTACACCCCAGTGACATAAGTTCCTCCTATTTCACCTTATGTCTTAAATGGTTCTACTGTCTTCCAACAGTAGCATGAGCTGAGATTAATAATAACAGCTTTAATCCATAGGCTGCTAGAGGACACTCAAGAGCCAAACACAATCACCATGATGGATCATGTTCACCCACTGCAGTATGTTTCCAACTCCCTGAGCTGCGTGGCTACGCTTAAGTCTTCAATTCTCACCCCTACTATTCAGTCCATGCCATATGATGATTTCTCTCCCAACAGCCAAACTTACGTTTGCCCATTATCACTTCTTAAAATGTGTGTTCTTAAACTAAACAGCTTCACCTAGCCTTCTTTTTTTCTTGGTTAAACTGCCTTCATGGCAAGCTCATCACACGCCATTCTGGGGTCTTCTAACAGCTCAATGTCATAGAACAGCCGTGCTTTCCCATGGCTTCAGGAAAGAGTCCATGGTGAGCCTGAGAGGTCCTGCACATCTAAAGCCCCATGACTCATGAAGCGTGCCTCTGCATGCTGTGGTGTAGGAAAAAAAGGAAAGTGCAGCCCTTTGATAGGAACGATCTGGGTAGGATATCTAAGGTGAAAGCATATCTCCTAAAAGAGGTGTGATCCGGGTGATGAAGGGACAGAAACCATTGGCTCATGAAGCCTTAGGCTATCCTCATCATGTCTGACTGTTTACCTTGCCTTCTTGTGGTGGCTGTATGTACTGGGATCCTGTCCAGGAACATGAGATTTTGTATGTACTGGGATCCTGTCCAGGAACATGAGATTTTTGTATGTACTGGGATCCTGTCCAGGAACATGAGATTTTCTTTTCTTGCCTTATCTATGGAATAACCATTGTGTTACTATGAGTATGAACTGTCCTCTGGCCTGGAGTGGTGAGCATGGCCAGAACAACATATATATATATATATATATGTGTGTGTGTGTGTGTGTGTACATATAGACATATATATACACATGGGTATAATAAATATATAATAAATACATTATCTGAAAACTGAATGCAAATATTCATCTACAACCGATCATAAATTAAAATACTATCCATATTTTAGAAGATATTTCTCCACATTTATTGCCAATTTACATTGCAAAAAATGTTTCCATGTTGCTCTCTTGCAACACATAATTTAGTATCATTGTTGCCTCATTTTTAATAAAACTAAAATACTAAATAGATATAAAATTTAGTGCTCTGGTGTTTGAAAGAAAATGCCCTCCTAAGGGAGGGGCACTAGTAGGAAATATGACTTTGTTGGAGTAGGCATGGACTTGTTGGAGGAAGTGGGTCCCTGTGGAGGCAGGCTCTGAGGACTTATATGTGCTCAAGTCATGCCCAGTAGTTCAGTTCACATCCAGTTGCCTGAAAGAAGAGTACTCTCAGTTCCTTCTCCAGCACCATTCTGCCTGCAGGCCACCATGTCCTGCCGTGATGATAATGGACTAAACCTCTGAACTGTAAGCCACCCAATTCAATGTTTTCCATTGTAAGAGTTGCTGTGGTGATGGTGTCTTTTCCCAGAAACAGTAACTGAAACAAACAACTCATTTCTGCTCTATGTAAGACCATTTCTGAAGTTGGATCAAAAAGCAAAATCAAGAACATAATTATTTGTTATAAATTTTCAACAGTAATTTTAGAACAAAATAAAATCACCCAACCCCTCTACCAATCACTTGAAATATTTTTCCATGAAAAATGTTACAATCTAAACAAATGTGGAATACAATTTATTTTATTAACTATAAAAATGTAAAAATCTTGTTTTTAGGGAATTTCAGTCACTTTTAACTGCATTAGAATCAGAATGTTGTGTTAAAGTATAAAAGTTATAAAGAGTTTCAACTTGTACTCAAGAACTTATGTTGCCTTTTGAAACATTATGCTATGTAATACTTAGATTCAGAATCCTTGGTGGTATTTGAACATGAGACTCCTTGGATATCCATCTCCTTGATGGTATTGAACTTGAGACTCCTTAGATATCTGCATCACTTCCTGTTCGAATATGTGTCACTCATGAAGACTTGTCATACTACAATTCAAACACAATTCAATATTTTTTGACTTATGATGCAGGTATGTATATCCTGGTAAACTCACCAAATGCAGACTCCATTATAAGTAAAAAATGCATTTACTCATCCAGCTTAATGAATATCACAGTTTAGCAATGGTATAGAGTAGAGTATGGAGTATTTTCCTTTTTCAGTGTATGATGGATTGGAGCTTCGACTCCCTGGACTTGCCCAGCATTCACAAGAGAGTGTGGGAATGTGCACTGTTAGCTAAAAGAAAGATCCAATCCAAAGTCCAAGCACTATTTCCTATATATGGTCTCTGTCTTACATCACTGTAGAGTGAAAAATAAAATCCCAGGTTGCACCATCATCATGAGGATACTGTCTGTCCTTTACTGTGACCAGTATTTAACAGAATGGGAGTTTGACCCGACAACTATAATACTCTTCATATGGGTGATTGGTTAATACCAAGACTAGAATGTGATGAATGAACGAACATTATAGATCTACTTCTGTGGTTCTCACCAGACATTTGCTAACAGGCCATTGGTGGTGATGGATGAAAAGCCATCTTTCCAGTCACTGGAGGAAATATTTTAAAAGGTCTTTAGATTAATTTGTTCTATGTATCAATACGTCTGAACATTGAGTTTCAGCTATGAAGAGTGGCCAAAGACAGTTCAGAATAAAGTGATGGCACTTATGCATGAAGGAGATACCATGCATCATCATTACAAGGAGGCTTATTAAATCCAGGAGGACTCTTCCTGCTGCTACTCCCTCCGTTTTCTAGTCCTTAAACAGATCAGCCTCCCAGAATTAAAACTTATATCAGCTCATATTTCCAGCCCACAACAATGTTAGTGCCCCAAAATGAGTCACGAGGCAGCGTACACATTCCGCACTTTCCTTCCCTCATTTATCTTGGTCTTTCTGTTTTCTTAATTTAAATATCATACCTCCCTAATAAAATACTAAATGATTATTTTTAAATTGTATTATCATGCAGCTCTGTAAATAGTCTCTTATATCTATGACGACCGTGTGTGTGTGTGTGTGTGTGTGTGTGTGTGTGTGTGTGTGTGTATGTGTGTATGTGTACGTATGCTCTAAATGCATGTGTCAAGAGTGTGTTTGTGAACAGAGAAAGACTGATTAAAGAGGGCAAACTGCAGCATTCAGAGGCACTCTGAGGCACCACCATGCAAGTTCAGGACCCCATTATCTCCTGCTTCCTCTATCTCTAGTCTCCCCCTGTCCTGGTTTATCTTTCACACCCCTGCAACAATGCCCTTTATAAAATGCTAATTCGGCCTTGTTTCTCCCTTGCTCAAGGTCTTTCAGGATGAAACAGCACTTACTCAGCAGGCTTCCATCCTTGCTGCAGCCTCTCATGGTTCGCATGCTCCTCTCTGGCCTGACCTGGCTCTCAGATTGACAGAGCATTGTTAACCCCAGGCACTTGCGGGGGCTATCCTCCACCTGACTCTTGTCCCCCATCTCACTCTTTATGGAAGTCTCTTCATCTTGTGATGACCATGGGCTCTCTTTGCCTCACAGTCCTCTAGCAGGCCTTTCTTCAGACAATTTGCTTCTGAGCAAAGACCTTTGAGATGCATAATAGTTAGGTAAATCAAACGAATTTTCAACTTCATCCTTATGATCTGTAGTGCAAAAAAAAATTCTATTTTTTTCAATGACTGTTTCAAATGTTTATAAGTCTCAGATAAAAAAATAAAATGACTTGCTTATATGAATGAGCTGAAAGAATTTCGAGAAAAGACACTTAGGAGCAGATTGAAATGGCTTGATCTTTACAAGCAGCCTAGCCTATAGCTTATTTTCATCTTGACAATGTTCATTCTGTTATCTTGGATCTTTGGACTCTCATTACTCAGAACTATGCTTTTAAACAGGCTTATATAAGAAAAGATCAGCAGATTTCATCTTTGCCCATGATAAGTTTCACCAGATGATTAGGGTTTCTTGAGGAAATATATTTGGTTCTGAGATGTGGAAATACTTCCATGATCTCTCTGAGTAGTACTTGTGATGCAAGACATGGAAAATCTGTCTTTCCAAAGTGTGTTTACTTACGTCCTCATTTCTGGGATGACAATGGTAGTAAGTGGGTTGTGAGAGCTAAGGAGATCATGCCACAGTTAAGAGTATTTTTTTTTCATAGAGGACCAGGGGTCAAGTCCCAGCACCTACATGTTAACTTGCAACCACCTGCAATCCCAGGTCCAAGAGTTTTGATGCCTTTGACTTCATCAGGTGTTAGGCACTTACATGGTACATAAACATACATATATGCCATCAAAACATTTATGCACATAAAAGAATAAATAAATACTTCCCTGTATCAGGAATATTTGGCCAATACATAATACATGTCTGTATGTATTCTGTTGCTGTTTTGGTTTGGCTTGGTATCCTTTGTCTGTCTGTTTGCTTGTTTTATTTTTATTATTTTTAGAGAGGGAGACTCAAAATATGAAGGTGGGTAGGTAGAAAGATAAGATCTAGGAAGAATTAGGAAAAGGAAAATAATATGATAAAAATACAAGAAAAAATGCAACTCAATTTAAAAAGATAGACAGCCACATAAAGGAAGATCATCAGAGTAGAACCCTCATGAATGGAATGGAGTCACGAGCTCCACAGAGAGTCTGTCAAGAACTCTCTCACCCCTTCTCCCATGTGAAGATAGAGAAGAAAGTCAATATCCATGAATCAAGATGTGGATTCTTACCAGGCACTGAATCTGCTGTCACTCTAGTGCTGGCTGGCACCAAACTGATATGGAATCGAGAAGAGACAAGACATGGAATGGGACTCTAGGGCTAAGAGAAGTAGTAGTACTATCTCACTGTCCTCAAAAAAAGCACGAGGTCTTAGATACAAGTAAATGCCATTTGCGTGACATGGGCTTCTTATTTGGAAGAGAACTTCCAAAAGTCTCTCTTACATTGTACATCAGAAGAATGTCACCTTGACTGAACAGTTTTTTGGCATTAAGAACATCTGGTTTTAATTGGACACAAAAGGGACCAATACACCAGAAGCTCCTGGCAATAGACCACAGCACTCGGTCTTTTATCTTATGAACTACTTGTCTGGAAGTGCAAAGTTCTTCATTAAAAAAAAAAGAGAGGCAAATAATTGCCCTGGGTGTAAAAATTGTTGCTTACTAGTTTCAAAGTAGCTAGCCAGAAGACAGAATGACCACCATCCTTTGGAGACCCAGAGGCTGAAGCTTAGTTTCTTTTCTACTTAATTTAATCTATGACAGTGAAAGGCTATCTCCTTTTCACCCAAGCAGCTCATTCCTCCTGTAAATATCAGGTCAATCCCAGCAAAAAAAAAATAAGTGAATTATAATTTAAAATATCTCTGTGAACCAGCACAGGGTCAGGTGCTGACACAGTGGGGTGGGAGCACGGTGAAGTGCTGACAATGAACTTGTTGATAATGCTGTCACCTGGTGTATGTGTTGACATTGACACCGACAGAAGGGCAACTTGGATATATCAGAGAGAGTGACGATAATAATAATAATAAAAATAATAGGATCACAACCAGTAGTTGAGGAAAAAGCTCAAAACATAACTGCTGCATGTTGACATGGGACATGGGTGCTGTGCATTCTGACCCATCCAAGTTATTGCCATGGTGATGGGAGGCATCAGGCACATGGAGATGAGGGACAAATTGGAGATGGCAAGATGTTCACCTTGCTTGCCCCTAAAATTCCAGCAAAGGGAATTAGAAGGCTGCGGCTCACAACATATTAAAGATACTATATTGAAGAGGATTTGCTTTTGGTACCAAGGGAATGTCCTGAAATTAGCACCTGCTAGCAAGGTTTTAGGGCTCAAGAATGAAAGGAAATGGACAACTGCTCTGGGGTCGTAAACAAAAGGCTTTTGCAGTTAATGAGTATTGATTATTTTGAACACAGGCAAGTCTGAAGAGTTAAGACATGTAGATTTTATATTTTAAGTCATGTAAAGAAGAAACATTAGCTCTGGGCTACTTCTTAATTCTTCATAGTGTAGTGTACAAAGGAGTGGAGAGGAGGAATTATTTCAAAAGACAGAAGCAATTTATACTTGGTTTTCATTTTTTTAAAAGTAGGTTAATTTCAAATAACCTTTAAAACTATTGATTGCCAAAGTTTCTGTGTCATTCTCTATAGGGAAAGATTTCTGCCTGTCTTAACATAGCAATAAGGGCTTAAATATAATACTGATTTATTTTAATTCAAATTTACATCAAATGATTTGATTGTCTTAGATTTACTTCTAACCGGTTTAAGGTCCCATGATTTTAAGAAGCTATTTAAGAAACAACTGATAATTTGGTTAGGCTTGATGTATTAAAACCACCAGTGGGGAATGAAAACTTTTGGTATCAGATAAAGGTTGATATCCTCGGGAGTTCAAGCATGCGAGTTTTGCTTGATAGAAGGATTGCACAAACAACTTAAAACTGACTCACAAAATCTTTATTGGTGTTTTGATAAAGAGAAAGCTCATCAAAGTTATAAAACAAAATAAATCTATGCAGTTTCTCATTTTTTTCTTTTTCTAACAAGAGTCAGAGTGTGAAACATCAGCATATCATGGGAGTTTGTGTCCTTGCTTTCAACACTTTTGGCTAGTCCTTTATTCTGTCACCGTTCTGTTCAAAAGCCTTGTCAGACATGAGTCATCAGTCTTCATGACAGGATGTCTTTTCCTTCATACCAATGGCCCCAATATAGTTCCAATATCCAGAGAACTATTTGCTCTTTTTTTTTAATTACCTTCCATTCATATCTTCCACTTGCTCAAGACAAATACACACATACAGGCAGCATACCTTGCCCCCGACACCTCCATACACAGGACATGAAACAACTTGATGCAAAAAAGGAAGATGGGTTGGTTTTAGACGGAGATAGCAGATACAAACACAATCAGTCTTAAATCTCATTACCATCCCTATTGCACTATTGGTAGAAAGGAATGTCAGAAAAAAAGATGTATTAAGCTCTAGAGTATATTAGGGTGTATAAGGATGCCTGTGGATTGATCTTGCTTATTTAAATTCCTGGAGAAAAAACAGTAGCATATACGTCTATAATTATTAGAAATATTCATGCTTCCTTTTCTCATCCTCCACTTTGGAAAAGGAAACTAGCTTGCAGGTCAATGTTATTCATTCTCTTGTCTGAATTATTAATGTCCAGGTCCCAAGGTCCATAGATAGCATCAGGTTTTCTTAAGCAGCTGGAACTCAATAGCAGACTTCTCATCCATTCATTAATGATCTCCATATCCATCATGTACTATTGTTACCCCCGTGGTCAAATTTTATGTGGTTGATAAGATAAATACAAGAGGAACATGTGTTCTAAAAACTTCTGTGGGTCAATGACAAGAACAATGGAGGTCTCCAATAAAAACAAGTGGTTATGATATGTATTGTTAGAATTTTCTCTATTCTCTCTCTCCCTTCCTTCCTCACCACTCTCCATTTCTTTTCTCCCTCCTCCTTTCTTTCTCGTTCCCATTCTCTCTTCCTTCCTTCCTCTTTCCCTCTTTCGTTCCTTCCTTCTTTCCTTCCTTCTGATCTTTCTTTGTCTCTTTCTTTCTGTGGTGGAAGCCAAACAATTACTTCAGCCAATAGCTCTACCATGGAGTGTCACCTCAACCCTAAGCATCCTTGTATCTTTACTCTTCTATGAACTAGTTGTGTGGCAGAAGACAATAATATTTTTCTATGAGGATGAATCATAAACCTTTTGAAACTAGGACCCTAAGAGCTAGGTACCGCATACAATTTAAAGCTATTAACTGGATATATTCAATGTGAGATGAACGGATTCCCCTCAGTTGTGTTGAAAGTCTCAAGGAGTTATCCTTTCCCTCTTTTGACCAGGTGTTCTGTCTTTAAACAAAATCTTCACAGCACTTATTGATTGTAATCAAGAATGCTGCGTGTTTTAACCTTATTCTGGAGGTCTCAAAGAAAATCATCCAGTGACAAACACAATGCAAACTTTGCAGTTTTCTGTTTTCTGCCACTAATTTGTAGGGAAAGGAGATGTAAATAAATTAAGTCCACAAAAGATAAAGTGTGGAAACCATGGTATTTTGGAAATCTAGAAAGCAATTCTAAATGTGCTTCCTTGGGAATGGACTGGTTAATAGACTTTTAAATGTTTACTCAAGATATGCAATAACTATAAGAACTTAAGTCACCAAAAAAGAGAATTTCTACAAATGCCGCCCTAATGAGCTGAAGTTAATTCATCCCAACTTTCACATCCGCCTTTGTGGGCAGTTGGCCAGCCCCAGAACATTATCTGTTTGACTCTATGAGTCCCTGCCGCTAATGGAATTTAGCTCCATGTTTGTTGTTGCCATGGTGATTTGATATTCTCAGGCATGTCATGTTCACAGATCAGTAGCAGTAGCATGCTTGCAGACACACAGCAGCTCTCAGCCTTTGACCATCCCCAGGAATTCACTCTGCAGCCAGCTGCCAGGAAGGAAGTGGGCTCTGGAAAGGAACACCCGGCTGGGGGAGAGGGCCCTGCCTTCTCCCTTTGTCACTGTGAGGCCATTGTCATTAAAATAACCTTGGGTTTTCATGAATTCACTCATTCACAAACACTGTCAAAGAAGGTACAAGAGTTCAAGAGAATCCCGAGGGTCAAAGGGAGGACTAGTTTTAAATCTGTGCCCATTGAACCTGGAAATGACATCGTCCGCTGCTAGATATAATCTTATTCTTACCATAGCAAATCAAATCGTGCTGACTGGCACCAACGTCCAGGCGATTCAGCGCCATGAAAGGTTACTGGGAGCAAAGGGGTCATATCCTTTGTGGCACCACTCTGAGAAATAGACACAGACATGTGTGGGAATATTCTACAAAGAATGGATTCCTCCCACAGTGAAAAGCGAGCCCTGCCAGCCGCCTATAAAGGGAGAGGGCATTCTACGCGAGGGCTATGTTCGTGTTTCCAGTCAAAGTTACAATTAACTGGGTTTCCGAGTTCTAAAATATTTGAAGAAGTCATAGGTGTTGTACGAGATTTCTTTCTCATTTGCAGATAAGGAGTGACAAGGAGCAAAACAACATGAATTTCTGAAAAGTGTTTTTGCCCTTTGGAGAGATGCTTCTATTAAATTATGCATCACTTTCATAAGGTTTGAAATTTGCAAGCAAAGCGGGCTAATATAAGAGCATTTGTATAAATGTTTGTCAGTATTGTCTGAGGCAGGACCGAAGGTTAATTATTCCAATACAGCCTCACTACATTCAGGATTCTCCCTTATGCTGGGGCTTCTGCTCCTTCCTGAGAATGTGGAAACTGTGAACACAATCAACTCGCTGGACTGCATCGGCAGAACATGGGAAGATGGGAAGTTTATGAACATACAAATTCAGGTTGAAACGGGAATTCAAAACCAAGATTTCTATGAAGAGATTAGTCCTGCATTCACGTTCTTTGCACATAGGGCAGGAGGGAAATGATATTTCTGCTCTGATGGAGGTGATGGACAAGGGAGGGTTTCAGCTTTTCTATGTGTTTTGTTATATAATCCAAAATACTATCTTGCTTCCTGCCTCTCCCCTCCTGCTTTTGAAGGGTGGGAGAGTTTTTGAGATAAGCTATGCTACAAACTGCAACATTATCCAGTCATTGCTCAGCCACCTTTTCATGAGCGACTTATCAGAACCAAGGGATCTGGTAAAGGCTAAACCAAAAAGCAAGGCTTTTTGGCATTATTGCTTTGTGAATATAGTGGCTGTCTTTTGCTGTAGATTTTTCCTTGTAGCTGACTTCCCTTTCTATTACATATTTGGGAATTAATTCCCTAGTTCAGAACAGCTTCCCACTGCCAGGCCTTGTTCGTCTCTCCTAGGTAAGCACAGAGATCTGCCTTCCTGCAATTATCTTTATCAGCAGGCATTTGGTCAGTCTTTAGGCAAGAGCATCCCATCTAAGATATTCACAGATCTCCAAGGACATAGAATTGCTACCTGCCCAAGTTGTTACTCTTGTTTTTACCTCACTTAAGAGATTCCTAACTCCTTATGCTCACTTTCACCTCACTTTAGTGATGATTTTCTTTGGTGACTCTCTAGGACAGCAGAAGAGAAAATTAACTGCAACCCAGAGAAAGACCCACAACACCCACAATCAGAAGGACCAATAGCAGCATAGCTTGGAACTGATAATCCAGAGGCCTGGGTCTCTCCTTCGCTTAGAGCAGTAAGTCTAACTCCAAACCTAGGCCCATAGAAACTGCAGCATCTGGTGTATGTGCTATGTGATCAAGAGCCATCAGCTTCCCCCTGACTGTTTATGTAGGTTGCCTGGTTACCTGGTAGTCTCAATGCTTGCTTGGAGAAAAAAAGTGGCATGCTAATTTAGACAATCTGTGCCCTATTCATAATTTTACTGAAAATAAACCGTTTAACCTTTAATTTACCACCTAAAAATGCAGTATAGCACACTAACCTTCCCCTCTAGAATTAATTCCCTGATCATTTAGTTCCTTTCTTAACTAGTTTTCTCCATCAAGGAGTTCACCAAATATGTATTAGCCACTCCCATGGATTCTCTCTCTCTCTCTCTCTCTCTCTCTCTCTCTCTCTCTCTCTCTCTCTCTCTGTGTGTGTGTGTGTGTGTGTGTATGTGTGTGTGTGTGTGTGTGAAAACGCTTATCTGATTTTTTATGGAGCAAAAGAAATATGGTTCTAGAATCTGCTAGAGCTGGAAAATCGTGGTTTTAAGAGTATATATGATTGGGAATGTTTGTAATGGGTAGAACAATGTAGAACTAAGAACTAAAGAATGCTGTAGAACTAAGAACAATATAGAACAAGAAAGAGCAAGGGAGAGCTGATAGAAATGAGAAAGAAAAGAAAGAAGAATAAAGAAATATAAACAGACATTTCCTGTTCTAAGTAGATTTCTTACCCCTCGGATTTTTACCCTCAGATTTTTAGCCTCCTTTAGCTATTTGTGGCATCTTTAATTGAACCCTGAAAAGGATTCCTAAAGGCTCAAACTATTTTTTTCTTGGTTTTTCGAGACAGGGTTTCTCTGTAGCTTTGGAGCCTATCCTGGAACTAGCTCTTGTAGACCCGGCTGGCCCCAAACTTACAGAGATCGGCCTGAAAGGCTAAAACTTTTTAAGGCTCTCCAAAAAGCTACCTCTCCATATCCCAGGCATTTTCTCTCACTCGTGACTGAAGAAATGTTGTGAACAAATGAAAATTGCGACAGTCAAGGGACAGCGCACTGAGTGCGAATCTCGGCTGACAGAGTTCCTCAAGTTAACTCCTTTATCAAGGGTAGCTTGCTATTAGGCCTATGAATACATAGGTTCAAAATTTGTTTGCAGATAGCATTCTACCTCACTGGGGCCAGCCACACAATTGCAGAGTTCTTGCTAATGAAAATGCAGTCCATTTGGAAATTGGAGTGAAGAAGGGAAGGAAAGAAAGAATGAAGGAAGAAAAAGGGAGGGCAGCAGAGGCAAGGGGGTTGAGGAAGAAAAGGAAGAGAAAGGAGAAAGGAAAGGGAGGGAAACTAGAGAATGAAAGAAAGAAGGAAAAAGGAAGGAAGGGATGGAGGAAGGAGGGAGAGAGGGAAGGAAGGAAAAGATGGAGGAGGGAAAGAAAAAGGGAAGGAAGGAAGGGAGGGAGGGAGAAAAGAGGGAGTATAGAATTTACTGACAGGCTCTTTTAACTTTTGTAAAGATTTATTTATTTATTGAATGTATGTGCTCTTATGGACATGTACATCTTTATGCCGGAAGAGGGCATCAGATCCCACTATAGATGGTTGTGAGCCACAATGTGGTTGCTGGGAACATATATATTTGAGTGTGTGTGTGTGTGTACTTTTCCTTGTTCTGTGTATTGACTAAGACATTTCCATCCATTTCAGAGATACACAACTTCCCCTAGATACTATGGTCTTTAACAACTAAATAGAAATTCAAATGATTACTATATTTTATAATTAATATTAAGAATAAAAAACGTATAAAGATCCAAATTTTCCTAACTCCAATCCTAATAGTAATTGCTTGTATTTTTGACTTTGGTTTTCAACTCTCCTACAGAAAGTAAGATGTTGCCCAAAGTTAAGTCACTGACTCTAAAACCGATGACAACTCTAGAGTTATTGTGAGTCTTGTCCAAAATGAGGACAGTCCCCTCATCATTATGAGCATGCAGCTGTGCCCCCTTCCAAGGTATCGATGCTTTGAACATTTTTACGGCTTGAATTTGAAATGCATCCATCCCACAGGCTCATGCTCAGAATGCTTAAGCTTCTGCCCTTGGTGCTGGTTTGGGGTGGTTATTAACCCTTTTACAGGGGAGGTCTGTCTACCAGAAGTGGCCTTTGAAGGTTATAGGCTCAATTCTAGTCTTTTTCTACTGCTCCCAGGTCTCCTGTGATGTCAGTAGCCCCCACAAATTCCTGCTGCCAAAGACTGAAGCACCCCATATACCTTCCTTGCTATGAGAAGATGAAATACTCTGAAACCATGAGCCTCAAATTTTCCATTTCTTAAGTTGTTTCTATCATCACCTTGGTAATGCCAATGTTAAATTAAATAACAGAAAAATTGGAAAAGAAAAAGAAATAGTTTTTTTTTTTTTTTGCAATTTAACCTGGCTATGTGGTTTATTGACCTTTGGAAATAACTTGTGGAATGAATGGTAAAGAGCTGTAAGTTGTGAGCTAGAGTACCTCTTCAAAGTAGAGCATAATGGGGCATTCTGCTGCAAGTGCAGATCAGAAGCTAATAGGAATGCAGACGATAAAGTCCATGCCCAGGGGCTTCAGGTAGGAACAAATTCTCCGTTAGAAATTGGGCCAATGACCATGTGCATTATATCATGGAATTTTTTTTTTCTACAATGTGCCTTTGTCCTAAATTTTGAGTAAGACTGAATTCAAACATAGTGGATTAACTAATGTTGCCGAGAAAATTTTAAGATAGTAGGGCATTTATATTATTATGTGGCCTCTAGTCATGGCTTTTTGCCAGGTTTGCAGTGAGAGTTATCATACTAAAACAGAAGAGAAGTATTAGAAAAGCAAGCCATATGGCTAGAGAAGAAATCACTTGACGTTACAGCCAAGACAACTTTGGGATCCATAGCATTGTTACTAAAGAGATCAATGTCATTATAAAGAAGCCACACACTGTGCCAAGGCATAGAAGGAAGTGCACTAAGACATTTCAGAAAGTAGTAAGATTCATCAAAGATTTAGAGTTGAAAATATGTTTGTTAGACTTTTCTTACACGAAGGAGCATCACGGGGTGCACTGTTAGAAGAGGGACACACAGGGAAGTGTTTGCTCACGTTATGTAAATGAGAACTCAGAATAGTCTGCAACCAAGGCCCACAGGAGTCCTGTAACCTTTTGAGCTGGTAACAGATCCTGGTATGAACTGCATGTCGACAGTTTCGAAGACAGGCAGAATGCAAAAGGGGTAATATAATGGCAGCTTGCACCAAGAATTTTCAGGAAAGCCTGAAGGCCAGTGATACGTGATAGAGTCAGATTCACTTTGAGTCAACGTACGAAGCTCTGAAAGTGAATTTTAAGTTGTAATAGAAATCCCCAGAACATTGAAACGATGATTGAAAGTTGGAAGCAATAAGTAGAGCCTGCTAAAAAGGAGGGAGGTCTTATGCACTAGGTAAAGGGACTAGCCTATTCTTAGACCTCAAACCTTGACAGCATATGCTATGAAAGTTGGACATGGAAACGTAGGGTACAAAGTTTTCCATGTTGGTTTTTTTTATTACATCAGTTTAATATTTCCATGTCACCTTTGTATTTCTCCCAGTTATACTGAGGGATGTCTGATTATTTACTATATCATTATATATGGAAAATATTATGCAATTTGACTTTTTATTTGTAACAGCTCATAGCTAAGATTTTGCCCTGAGTCCTGTAACTGTGTTATATATAACTAGTAAGACTTTGTGAATTTCTGAGATTGGAATGATTTCATGATTTCCACTGAGAGCTGATCATAAGGCCTTGGTAGACAGAAGCAAAAACATTAGTTTTATTTTGAACTCTCCTCACATGCTTATGTCTTAAAAACATATTGCCTTGTTGGCGATATAGTTTTAGAGAGCCTTGGAAGGTAGAGGCTACAGAGGGAAATTGAGTTACTAAGGTCAGGACATTCAAAATTCCAGTTCAGCCCCCATATGGTGGTTGCTATCTCTCCTTACTGGTCTAAGGTGCTCTGAAGAGCTGCCACCATTTGCTACCCTCTGCTGTGGACTAAGCCACTCTGCCATGCTTTTCTTGTTAGGGTAGACTGAAATGTCTAGAGTTGTTAACAAAATAAGTCTTTCCTGTCTTAAAGTAGGTCTGTCAGGTGTTTGGTCATGGTGATGGAGAGGGCATTTTCCTTCTACTATTGCCATTTAGTCTACTGAGCACTGAAGCTATTTGGTCTTTAGAATCTCTATTAAAAAAGCAACCATAAACTTCTTGTTATAGTTCGAGTGTGAAATTTCTCCCACAGGGTTTTATTTAAATAGTTGGTCCCCAGATATTTCCATCGCTTGCAAAGGTTGCGAAAGCTTTGTGGTAGGTAGAAGACATGGCTGGCAGATTTGGGTCACTCAGGTGGGCTTGTGAGAGTTTTAGCCTTGTCATGCTTATGATCTGTCCTCTCTGCCTTATCTCCACCACCATAACAAGACCAGCCATCGGCTTCAGGCTTCCATGCCATACACTGAGTCACTTCAATCCCATGAATTGCCTCCCTAGATAGTCCCTTTTCCTGTTCCTTATTTTTCTAGAGTAGTCACTGTGATGATAAAGTCACCAAGAGCCACCTATCAATTTGAGCGCATGTGCTCTTTAATTTGCCATGGTTCACACACTGTACTGGATATCATTCACGAGTTAGCCCCAAGTGAGAAAGATAATGGCACAAGTAAGAAAAATAATAAAGTTGTTATCTTACTATAGAGGAGACAGAAGAAGTGAGATTCAGGGACCAAACATGTTATAAAAGAATATATCAGACACTTGATCTATTCTATCTTCTACAAACTCAAATGTCCTACCACTTGCACAGGTTAAATACACATGTCCATCTGATTATCTCTCCTTTTCTTGATGTATTGAGCAGGTACCCATTGCCTGCAGCCTCTACCCCATGGTAGATTTTTAAGGGCAGTGGTTCCGTGGGCTGAAGCAAAAAAAAAATAAATTCAATAATTCATAACAATTGAAAAGTCTGAACACTCTGCCTTTCTCTTAAACGTTCATAATAAATGTTTATATTTCCAGAACTATATCAAATCAGGATAAAATAAATGTTTAGAATATGTGTATCAGAGTTACCTATGGTGATTGATGCTGAAGATCTTGAGTTAAACAACAACTCGGAAACAAAATTTGTGAAGTCACTATCTTGAGAAGAAAGGCCATGTGGCATCCAAGTATATAATCTCCCCATCGGAGAGTATAAAATATACTCAAGTATAAAATCTCTGCCCCATTTTGCCCCCTCACCTTGCAAGGCTGGTCTTTAGCCACACTGAAGGTCTAGCCTCTGGCCATGTGAGCAGCCAGATCCCACTGCCAAACGCTTTCCAAAGTGTTTTTCCTGTCTAGAATACTCTGATGACGTATCATTTTTGTGTTTTCTACTTAAATACATTCCTCAGCTCTAATAGACATCGTATGTTTTATTTCTGACATGGTGTTGAGACCTATGTTCTCACATGCATGGGTTACATGACTTTGACAGGCTTCATATTCTTGTCCTTCAGTTTCATCTACACATTAGAAGTGAAATCAGTTTCCTGGAAGATCAAACATGCAGATACACATGCGGAGCTGAAAGCGGAGCCTGACACATAGTAGGCACATAGAGTGTCATGAATGCTATGCTGAATTCCCTGTGGATGTCATTGTTTGCCATTGTAATATCCTATCTTCTCAGCTGTCTAAATTCACCACCAAATACATTGCTTCTTAGAGATTAGGACTGCATATTAATTTTTTCCTATTCCTGAGTGTCTAGGACATAATAGGCAATCCATGGAGTCCAAGTAATAAATTTATCTAATAAAATTGTTCTAATTAAAACCAAATCAAATATATTAAGCATATGATTCAGGTAAACTTCCAGTCTATCACACTGCTATGAAATCAGTTATTTCTGATTGGTTTCTGATGAAACAGCACAGGACATGTTCAACCCAGAAGCATCTACTTCAGAATGCTAATGCACACTTGCAGAAGCTAATAGCTTCACACGTTTCTGGAGGACATGAAGCAAGTATGGGGGCATTTCTCTTATTTATTTTGTCTGCAAAATGTTTATGGTTCTATGACTGACAATGCAGCCCAGAGCAGATTATGAAACCGAGGAGCTGTTGGAGGTAGCTGTCCATGGCTTTCAATTCAGAGAGAAATCACTGGTTAGAGAAAAACAACCAAGCAAAATATTATCTTTTACTTTATTTCTTAACTGGGAGCAGCATGTTCTCAAAAGAAGAAGACAAATAATTAAAAAAAAATAAAATTTCATTAGTTCAGTCTGTTACAGTTCTTTTCTCTGGTGTGTGTATACATTCATATATATATACATATATATATAGTTTCATATTAAATTGACATAAGTAAACCATTTAATCCTTAGAACTCAATGATCAGTTTTATTTCACCATTCGAAAGAATGTATAAAAAGTTAAATAGTTTATCCCTTTTACAAGTTATTTTCCTGGTGACCTGGTGAAATACCAGATACTGTGGCTTGAATTTGAAGAGTTCTCCCCAGGCTCCTGTGTTTAAACATTTGGTTCATAGTTGATGGAGCTGTCATAGGAGGTTACGGAACCATTGGAAATGAGACCTGCCTGGAGGACTGAGACCACTAGGAACAGGCCTTTGACTCTCAGTATTAGATCCCACAGTCCATAAGGAAACACGGTAGTAGTCAGGTTGGTGGGAGCAAGAGTCACTGCTCACATCTCAGTGCATCAGGAAGCAGAGAGACCTTCACTACCACCAGAAGCAGGCACAGTTCGGAAGTACTGTACTTAGTCATCTATATCTCCCATCTGGGCTCCTGGGTCCTGATGCTATTCAAACTCCCATGATCCATCTCTTGTCCTAGTTTTCTTACCTGATTCCAGATTCACCAATATGTAAATAACCCTGACTGTGTGCTCCACGCCACAATGAAGTCCCCCATTCCTCTCTTGACAGGATGAACTGTATTCCTTAGAACTGTAAGGGAGAAAAATATATCATTGTTCCTTTTATTTGTCTTATGTTATTTTGTACCAGTTAAAAAAATTTGTGAATGAGAAGTGGTGGTGTTTCTATGGCAAAACTGACCTCTTATTCACAAGTCTTTGACATGGTTCTAGGGAAAGAATGGGTAAAAGTTTGAAGATTTTCACTAGAGAAGCCCAGAATACTACACATAGAGTTTAGTCACTGTGCTGGGAGTTCAGAAGACTGAATCATGATAAAAATGTGGGCATCAAAGAATGTGCTAGTGAGAAATGAGAAGACAACCAAGGTTCTCTGAAGAAATGCAATAGAGGTCATTTATGTTAAATTTTGGGAGCCAGTCTTGCAGCATTTGGTCTCTGCATTGAGCAATCTGGTTGTGGCTGAATTAAAAATGATTAACTGATCTGCTGGAGGAAATTTCAAAACAGCACAGAATATGGGCTGGACTCTGCTGTTATTTGCAGCCTGGCCATATTCGCGGAGAGAAAGCAAAGAAAACAGCAGAATCAAGAGATGTGGAAATCTGCAGAATGCTGAGAGAGACGCATGTGTGCATTTAAGAGTACAAACAAGGTGGAAACATATAAAGAGGCTATTGTCACTAAACCCAAAACTTTGGAGATTGTACTAGAACAGAAGGAAAGGGGCCTGGAGGAAAAAGTGTTTTGAATCAGATATTCCAGGGTATGAAAATACAAACACAAGTGAAACACATATTCATTTGAAAAGAGACCACAGGCTGGGGTCCCCACTGAGAAACAGACTTAGGGAAGTGCTCTCCATACATTCAGCCCCTAGAACACTTAGAAGTCACTGCAGCTCTTGTCCCAGGGCATCCTGGTTATAATTTGAGCTAGCAACAAAACTTGATATTATTCCCATATGGTTGGTTTTGCACACATGCAGAATATAAGAGTGGCGGGACTGTGAGGACTTTGCATTTAGTTAAACAAATAAATAAGTAGATAATAACGCCTCTGTGGCTCGGCAGTGTGCAACAAGTTAGGTTGCCACTGCACGATGCTACTGAACAAGTTGTGAGTGAATATGCTAAGACGAAGCCTAGGTTAATGGAGTTGTGATGGAGACCCCAGGATGATAAACATGACAGGAAAATTGTATATATATAGTAAGCTACAGGCATCTAGTGAAACTGGACCAAGATAAGGGCCATGTGCACTATAAATGGCAAAGCTAGGTAGGAAGAATTGCTAAAAATGTGCTGAGTGCCACATAGTGTTACAGCATGTTGTGCATGCTGACGAGCACTTGCAAGAGTAAATATTTGTTTGTACTTTGGTCCAGTCTTTCTTGTTGTCCTACAACCCATTCCATTTGATTGGATGTTTGCTTTGCACCATCGTGTTTTGGAAGCATGGAAGCAGCCTTTTTTTTTTTTTATTTTCTGAGAGCTTTTAGCTAAGAGTTTACACTGAATGTTGGAAGAGGCTTCAGCTTTCTTAGCACTGCGGCACTGTTGTTCACTGTTGAGACTTTTGAAGTCTTGAAGTTGGACTGCCCTCAAGTTTGCCGTCATGAGATGGCCAGGAGCCTTCGGAGTTGGAGTGTAATATCACATTTTGAAAGCGAAATGCCCCCATCCCAGTCCATGTGCTTGATTGTCAGCCTGCGGCGGTTGCAGAAGTATTGGTCCTGAGGCTGCAGTGTGGATATAGAAGAGTAGGGATAAACATCTGAGGTGGATATGCCCTCCCCTTGTGGTGCAGTTTTTCTTCCTAATCCATGAAGGTGTGTGTCTTGGCCACCTTCTCCTGCCACCAGGAATTCTATCCTGTCTCCCTCAGCATGATGGCCTAGGGGCATTAAGTGTTAGCTAAAATCAAACCTTCGCCCACGTATGTTACTTCTGTCCCACATTCGGTCATAGAAACAAGGTATCTACACTTAGTACACTATCATCTAGTGTACTAAGGTGGATTTCAGTACTCTGAAAGAGGTCACACTGACAGTGGAAACAGTTCACACTATATATACATTGAGAGAATAAGATGGTAGAGTTGCCTCTATCATTTTGTCCGTATCAGAATACATATGAAAATGCTCCAGCTTTGAGAAGTAATTTTAAGAGGTTAGCAGAAAAATATGCAAAATGAATTTTAATGGAAGTTTTTACTTTTACATTATTGTTTGACTCAACCTTAATTAAAACAATCTAGGCATTTTTCTGAAACAGTATTCTAGGTGTTACTACTTTTCTTATTATCAACACAGACATGCAAATTTTAATGCATCGTATCAGTGCCACAATAATATTAATACAAACATTGATATTTACATGGGACAATTTTTTAAAGCATGTTATAAACAGTTCTCAATGCAATCCTCATGGATACAGTCTCATTGTTCTACTTCCTAGGTCAGGAAATAGAAACCTGGGTTATTTAAATAGTTTCCATGCAAAGCAGCGGAAGGAAACACAACATGGAAAGGATTGCAGGCAAAATCAGCATGTAGCCAGGATTGGGGGATATCACAACCTACCCTCTTCCCATGGGTTACATTGCTGCCTTTGGACAGATTTTGGATGGGAATGTTTGAATTTTGCTGAAAGACACTCAAACTTGAGTAACATCTCATGATCCTTGAAAATGCCCACTGAGTGGGCACTGCTTCTGTTTCTTATCATCTATGTGTTTCACTTTCACTCAGCTTATTAGCAATTATTTAATCATTTATTTTTGGTTATTCTGCTTGACTTCCATCTCTTTTAATCTCTTTTAAGCTTTAGATATCATTTTCTCTGTTAATATTGGATCACTCCTTTCTCTCTCTCTCTTAGAATGCTCCCCTGATAAACTGATCCATAAACACGTGTTAACCTCAAAGCCTAAGGTAGCCACACATCTGCATGGCTTTCCTTGCTCTCTAGTTCTCCTAAGTAAGGTGTTCTCTAATTGTAGGTTGGGAAAGCTCAAAGGTCACAACAGCTGTTGCTCTTGCCATTTCTGTTCTATGTAACACCACAGTCTGGAAGGAATTCCTGTTAAACTTTCAAAACATGTTTAGGATGAATATTTTCTCCACTGCCAATATATGAAGATCTGACACTGCACAATTTGTGTCTCTGCTTTCGTGTCAGGATCAATTTTTCTAAATTTTAATTTGAATATTCAGTCATCTAAATAATTAATACTACTTTCAGTCATTTCATTTCTGACAGTATAAATAATGTACACATACCAGAAAACTATGCATAGTTTGAGTGAGACTCACTGGGAGAGAAACTGTGTGTTCTAGTCTACTGAAGCAGGAGTTTTGAAACACTCCATTTTAAACTTTCTATTCACTATGGCCATGTTTATGATTATTATGGCCATGATTATGATTACTATGGCTGAAGTGCAGAGTATGGTTGGTCCTTTCTGACCCTTTCAGAAATGGTGTGATTTAAATACAAAGGAATCAAAATGCTTCATAAACAGATGATAAGGAGGTCTGAAGCTTCTGGATGAGCCGCCTTCTGCTTCAGTTGACTCCAGAAACATTGAGCAGACCATGAATCCATCACCTTCTCTCTTGTTTCCTGCACAGTTACTTTGCAAACAGTTGTTGTTTCCTTGATGAGACAAATCATTTACCAGGATATGTTTAAGTCTATCAGCGTGGTGCCTAGCAACTACAAACTTACTCTGTCATTGAATCAATTCAAAAGATGACAACATCATATTGACTTCGTACACTCTTAAACCCTTTGTTCTGGACAAGGTTCTTGCCTCTTCTTTTTGGGTTCTCTAGGTTCTCCACAGGCTACCCTGCTCACCATTGTCTCTACCAGGTCCCCAAATTGCCTCTGTTACGACACAGCCTCCCACACTGCCCAAACTCAGACACTGAAAGGTCACTTGCTCTTCGGGCTGTCTCCAGTTGTTCTAGTGAAGTCTAGTTTGACGACTATCTTAACAGTTCTTGTTTATCTTTATTGTCGTCTTGTCATGGGGATCTCATGTAGCCCAAGCTGACTGTGATCTCACTGTGTAGCTGAGGATGATCTTAAACTCCCAAACCTCTTTCCAATATTTGTTTTTTTTTTAGTTTGTAATTGAAAATAATGTGAACTGTCACCACTTTTTACTAAGAACAAGATACCTGAACTTCAGATCGAAATTTTTTGAAAGAGTCACCTTCCCCTGAGCCTGTCTGAGTTCTAGATACTACACTACGTATATCAAGTACACTACTGCACATGTCTTAGCTCTTTTTATTGATTGAATTGTGTCTTTCTCCAAAATTCATACATTAGAATCCTAACTATTATAACCCTGACTATGATCTACAAAACACAAAATTTAGGAAGGGAAAAAGTGAATGTCGGCAGAAATCTTTGGTGTGTAAATACGTGAAACATGGTAAAGATAATGGTACTTAAGGTCCAAAGAGTGTGATCACAGGTTCATAATTTTACTCACTTAGGAAACAAATATCTAGACATAGGGGTTATGAAGTGGTAGTTAGGTTAAATTAAATTGTAAGTTTGGGCCCTGAACCAATGACTTTCGTGTCCTTATAAGAAGAGAAGACACAGGATGTGAAAACACAGAGGTTGCTTTTGGACATAGGAGGAAGGCAATCAGTGACAAGTTAGGGAGAGAGAACTCAAAAGGAACCAGATTCACTGACAATTTGATATTGAACTTCAGCCTGAACAACCACGAGACAATAAAATATAACAATAGTGGCAATGCCCCCCGCCTAAAGCAATTTCTGCAGGGAGTAAAAAGTGAGTTTAGTAAAGAGGGGCTGGAGAGATGGCTCAATAGCTAAGAGCAGCTGCGGTGCTTGCTGAGGACCAAGGCTTGACTCGCAGCACGCAGTGGTGGCTCACAACTGTCCGTAACTCCAGTGTTATGAGATCTGATGCCATCTTTTGAACTCTGTGATCATCGGGTGTACATGTGATGTGTAGGCATAAAGGCAGAGGTAAAACACAAATAAAATTAAAAATTAGAATTATATATAAAAAAGAAAATGAAAAAGTAAGACTCCAAGGGTTTTAAACTGTGGCTTAATTGACATGTATAGAATGAGTCTTTAATCAGTGGTGTCTACGCTTACAGGTAACTTACAGTGGCGTCTATGCATACAGGTATGTGACCATGCACACACACATACACACACACACACACACACACACACACACACACACACACGGGATACTTTCTCTTATTTCTCTTTAACACAATGCCTCATAATCGCTCACCTGGAAACCAATTATTATCTAAACTAAAACATGAATTTTACAACTCTTCCAGAAAATGAATAAATATCATTTGAATATATATATTTATTATTATTAATATTATATTTATTATATAAAATAAGCTTTTGTGAAACAGCTCTCACTGTCAAGTTATTTACTTTATGTGAGTCTTATTGCAACAAAAAATAGATGGAGAATGGGTATTCTTTCAAATTTACCACCAAGACATGATTTATTTCAAATTAGAATGTCCCTTTATTATAGCCGTATGGTATAGCCTTGAAACAGAAGTGGTGGAATGATGTAATTTAGCTAAGGGTTGGCTCTTTGAAAGGGTATGCAAATTTTAGTATTAACTATTTTATTCATCAGGAAAAATTACATCTAAATTTAAACATAAATACCAATATTTCTTAAGGAACTAAAATGTTCTTAGATAAGTCCATTACACTTCAATTTTTCTCATACAAACATAGTCCATCTTGCCTCTTTCACTGTTTATCTCCTAACAATTGTGTTTATTGTTGTGTTTATTCCCTAACAGAGTGGGACAAGAGACAGGTGTGTTTTGTGAATTTGAAGTCTCATCATCAGTGACGTAGATAGTACAGTTCTCTGGAAACCAGATTTTTTTTTATCTGGGTTCATAGCCCCTTCTTCAACATGGGCTCTGTGACTTCCTTGTTGTACCCTCATTGATGTGGAGCACTGTGGGAGAGTGGCGGAGGATGCATTCAATTTGACACATGCCACAAGGCCAGCAGCTCTGTGAGACAATCACATTTAGCAATGACCAAGCCAGATTCATTTTAAAATATATAAAAAAAGAAAAAACTGAGAGAGAGAAGAAAAATAAAAATCCATGTATCTTCATTATTTGAACTGACCCCAGAAAAATGAACATAACATAATATTTTATCCACAGTGGTATCCTTGTGTGTATGTGTTCTACCCTTTCTCAGTATTACAAAATATCCCAGTGTTGACATACTGTACATTGATTTTAATAGGCATTCTCTGCAGAGTAATATGAATATCACTGGAAAGTGTATAATACAATTTTCTTCCTCTGAAATGCGATAGAAAACAGCACATTTTATACTGACATATGCCCCATCAATAATAGAGTTTTTATATCTTATTTGTAGCTATTGATCTCAACAGCATAATGAAAAATTGATTGCAGTGAAATGCACCATTTCTTAAGTATAAATTTCAATGTCAAATTATTTTTATCTATGCTTCCCAATTATACATGAAACTTGTACATTTATATGTGTTTGCTTCCACAAAACTCTACCTCAATAAATTAGGTATGACACAAATCTACTGAGTCAATACAAACCAGGTTTCTCTCACTAAAATAGGATTCCAAAATTAAATATGGTAGTTTCATTTCTTCATTATGAAAAGAATTAATGTCTCTGTATCTAGTACCATCTTCCTGTGCAATTTAAAGATTTGAAATGAGGCTTTAAATCTTTTGGGGATACAAATATTCACACATGGAGAAAGAAATGTGCACCCACAAGTCCATGCTTTCATTTGTTAGTTCACAATACATTGTAAACAAGGTGCGTGTTCTTTGTTATCTCTGGAGACCTTATTATTTTAGAGGGAACATTCTGCTAGGAGAGTCTACAGGCATAAGGTCTTATAAAAATAATAGGGAAATCATCTCTGCTTACCAGCGGAGAACCCCATGTATGGAATCATAGACATGCAATGTGTACAGCCAGAAATACACAAATCCTGGCTCAACATACAAACAAAAAAGCAAAGGTCCCAAGGAGGAAAACACATTTCTTATATTAATTTATTCTCTTTGTGTTATTTTTCTAAAAATCAAAACCCATACATATTTTTCCCTCATTGACAATCGGTAAGAAATGCTTTTGTGTCTTCAATATTCTATAAAGTGTTTTTAGTATAATTGAATCAGTAGCCAATTTTTAAACATGTTTTTGTAGTTATTTTAAAGATGTAGACTTACTACTCTTAGGAATCAGATTTGAGGGCGGAGAGACGGCTCAGCAGTTCAGAGCACTTGCTGCTCTTGCAGAGGAGCCGCACTTGGTGTCCAGAACCCATTTCAGGTGACACACAATTATAGTTCTGAGGGATTTGATGGCCTCTCTTGCCTCCAGAGGCATCTGTACACACACACACACACACACACACACACACACACACACACACAAAATTAAAATAATAAAAATAAATCTTAAAACATATAATAAGAAAAATCCAATTTAATGGGTTCTTGACTTTATACCAGAAAGTACACCTGCGCAGACTGTACAGTTTAGTAATATGTGTATAATCAAAGGACTCCTCAACCAAAACTGCAATACAATGTGTGGACCGATTGATTGTCTCCAAAAACAATGCTGTATTTATTTCCAGCCATGTTTTCTTTTAGTCGCTGAACATTCTGAAGTACTTTCTGTCTCAGTGAATTTACCTATTCTGGACATTTTATAAATGGGTTCCTACTATTTCTGATGTTGTGTGCCTGATTCCTTTCAAGAACCATGCTTTTTTATGACTCATCCCTCTTGTGTACACACAATTCATTCTTTGTTATGGAAGGATAGCATTGCATCATGGGGATATACCACATTTGCTTGCTGGCTCTTCAGTTGGTGGATAGTTTAACTGTTTCCACATCTCGGTTGTAACCAATAAGAGCAGGGGACAAGTTGTGTAGATGTGTCTCCAGTTCCCTGTCTGGGGATAGACGTGATGGATATGTAGCAGTCTGTGTTTAATGTTTTAGGAAACCACAATGTCCAAGGGTTCTGATTTCTCCCCATTCTTGGCAACATTTGTATTGTCTGTGTTTTGGGTATTGGACATACTAGTCTACATCAATTAGTATGTCATGACTTTTATTGACCTTTCCCTAGTAGCATTATGAAAACAACTGAGCATTCTGTTGTATACTCAATGACCATTTGCATGTTTTCACTCGTAAAATAAAGTCTGTCCAGAGCCTTTTCCCAATTTTAAATTGTGTTCTTTGTCTATTATAGTGTAGAATTATACAGCTTAACACGTTTTGGTCACAGAACACCTATAACCAGACATGTGATACGCAGCTGCATTAATACTATCACATTTTAAATTTTATCTTCAGCCAAGTTTTCTAATGTTTCCTATGGAAAGTTCTGCCACTAACAGTTTAGCAGCCCAATAAGTAGGGTGTGCCATACCCAGTGGGGCTGAGTCTTCATGAAGCAGTGGCTCACAGCAGGACTTAAATAACGCAAAAGGGAAGTGCAGCATACAGCATACGCAGACACAGCCTGGATTCCTGTTGTACTATCCCAATTTTCAATTTACTTAGCAAAAGCTTCAGAAAACTGTCAAGTGTCAAAGTCTGTAGCATGTCGACAAAAATCTGTGAAAGGGTGTAAGTAAATGAATAGTAGATAAAAATGTGCAGTATTAAAAACAAGGCTCTTTAGAGGGAGGCTGAAGTGCTATAGCAACTGAGCAAGAGAAAACTAGCAGATTTGACTGAGGGGAAGTCATAATTGTAACACTTTGCTATTGACAGATGGGGGCCCAGAAGGTAGCTTGGAGTCAAAACAGAGCACCAAACACGGGAGTAACTTGTGAAAGAGTAGATGGGATCAAATACATGTTTATAAAGAGATAATTTCTTTAGAGGACACTCTAAATACAGGTTTCTCAACTGTGAGAGTTCGAAGCAGCAATTATTGTGAAGCTCCTAATTTTACGCTTGTGACATTGAAGGTCCAGTTGAGAGTGGCGCCATTTTGTTGCTTAATTGTACGAAGGACTCTGGAAAAATAAAAGCTGGGGAAAAGGATGATTGCATTAAACCTAAAATTAATAAAAATCATTTTACATGCCTTTGAGTGCATCACTCATTCATTCCACATTATTTAAATGACTTGCCTTACAAATCTGAAACTTCGCTAAATTCTGGTAATAAAACATTAACTATGACACCTCCAGAGGTTTATAATTTAGTAAATGAAGATGACATATAACAAAATTAATTACAAAGAGAAAAGTCGTGCACCCCAGTGGCAAGCTACTGTTGTTTTAGGGAGTCCAGAGAAGCTAGATGTTGGACAAGAGTGGATCTGCTTGCTTCTTTAAAGGAACAACACCAAGCTTCAGCAGGAAGTAGGAACGCCTCCGTTAGAGGAGCAACACATGTGTCTCTTCATGATACGCTCTCAGTTCTCTGTGGAGAAGGCTCAACCGTGCATGCTCTGAGACTGGGTAGGTAAATGTATGCCCAAGGAGAAGACGGAGGGGAAGAATGCAACGTACTGCTGTTATTATGGCTCCTTCCACTTCCATGACGTCAAGTGGAAAGAGCTCAGACTCTGAAGCCAACTGCCTCGCCTTCAGTCTTGAGCATGTCACCTAGCAGATGTGTGACCTTTAGTAAGTTATTAGGTCTCCCCATGCCTTAGCACTCTCATTTGGAAGAAGTGAATGGAATAACTTCTGCCTTCTAAGGCTGTGTGTATTGAACGCGTACAAACACAGAGAGACTTTAGGACATGATCTGGATTATAGCATGCACAGAAAGTTCCGCCATTGAGACTGAGGACCTCAGTTGAGAATTGTTCCAAGAAATTTGAGTTGGGGGGCATGTCTGATGGGGATTAAGGGTGTGTAACTTTTGGTCTTTTATTACATTGCTGGCAAGGAAGAAAATTTGCCACTCCTAACCTTAGGAGGAAGACATCTGTGTTTGCCTGGAGTGATTGCCAAGTGACATTTGCAGAGGAGCTGTTTCCTGTCTTTCATTTCACAAAAAAAAAAAATGTCTTGACAACCTACTCAATGTCTCTTCGCTGTACTTCCCTTTCTTAAGGAAGGTTGTTCCTACTAGGGACTGTTTCTGTCACTTACCTGTGCACTGCTTATTTTTCTCCACGAGATTATGAATGATCTAAGTCCAATACTGTCTGGGTCATAGCCCTGGAGTAAATACACATATAGAGTATATCATAGGTCTGTAATATGTATTCATAAATGAATGGATGCTAAATAATATGCTGGTGACATCTAGGGCAATGATTCTATGGTCCATGTTCAGGAGGGGCATAGTAAGCATTCTGTGTTTAAGACCTGTACTGTCCGTACTCTCAGTGGAGACAAGCTGTCCCCACCCTAGACTTTAACACAATCCTCACTGAACAACATATCGATTCCTTGTTGTTTGCTCCTGAATAGACTAATGTAACATCTGGTTTCACAGAGACACAAGCTATGTTATACTGCAGCAATGGATAGCTCAGGTGTTTCCATTCTGTATGGATCAGCTCAAACATGCCTCTCCTTCTGTGTGAATGATATGCTTAGTGCTAATGGCACTATGTAGAAAATTGACTTCTCTACTCAATGACCAAGTTCATGTTGGCATTCCAATATCCAAATGTTTTCCTAGATTTCTTTCTCAGAAAAATAAAGCAAACATGTCAAAACAAGGTGCTTTTTTTATGTCTATACCACTCAGAATAGAAAACACTGAAATAAGCACCCCTTGTGGATCTTTAAACAGCCTAAGAAATTGTGTTTATATATAGTTTTGAGGCACACTGAAAATCCTAGTGGCTTCTTCTCATTGATGGAATTCTCATGATGTCAAGCTTAGTAAAAAGGAGAACAGCAATTAAGTGTCAATCATTGGCCTACAAACTTCAAGTCTACTTGGGTACATTTAGGAGACAGGTGCTATTGTTATTTCTGTTATGTGACAAGAGAATTAAGTAGAATGTAATATCAGCTGCTCATGATACCTTGTAGCAGTATGGCTGAGGTTTTTATCTGACTACACAATGGGTGCTCTCAAGCGTTACATAATAATGTGAATTTTCTTCATTGCTGGGAATTGAATGCAGACCAGACAAGCATTCTCTCTCTGCTCTGTGTCCTGCCTCCTTTATTGATTTGATAAATTCATTCCCCCTAATCACTGCTCTCAACTTCTTATGATATATTGTCTATTTTTAGTTTTCTCTAGCTATTTTCAATTAGCCAGAATTGGACAAAACTTGAAAATTATGCTGCATCTCTGAGTTAACGGGACACCTTCCTGAGGGAGCATGAAACTTTTTCCTGTCTACGTTGCATGTGCGTGTGTGTACATGATTGTGTACCTGTGTGTGTGTGTGTGTTCATGTCTGTGCATGTATGTGCATATGTGTTTGTCCATCTGGCCTTCCTGAAGGCTTAGTTACTAGTGCAGATCTGAAGGTCTTCCATCTGCATTAACATTATTGTTGGAGATTCTGTTACCTTCCATGAACATGTTGAGTGCAGATCTTGAGTAGCATGAAAGGATTTCATTCCCAAACTGTTTTCCAAAGAACACAAGTTCTTGAGCAAGAGGGTGGGAGTTGTTTAGGATTAAATATAGAAGCCCTGGGTTGAAATTCAATAGGTTTCTTGGGACCAGAGACTCTTCTGGGCTAACTGCTAGTGATCTCTATAATTTTCCAAGGAGAGAGGTTTCTACAGACTTTGAAGCATTTCTCCATCTGACTTATCAACAGCCACTTCCTCTAAGGGTGTTCTGTGCAGCAGTGTTCACACTGTGACGCGTAAGGAAACAGTTTTCTTACTGTGTCAAATTTCCATAGCACTTGCTCTCCTTTCCTTAGGAGGATGTTATCTCTGCCTAACGTGGTACACAGTGATGCGTGAGGGAATTTTCCAGTTGGTTTCACTACCAGGCAAAGCAGTATGCTTTAACAGCTCTATTCTGCCTCCTGAACAGATGTTTTGCTCCGTCTAGGACCTCGTGCCGTGGTGTCTTTGGCTTGTTTGACAGTTGGCATGGATGTTTCTTAACTCCTCCCTTCTCCATGAACAAAGAGCGGCCATATTTTTTGCTGTCTACTCAAACTTGGAAATTAATAATAGCTCATTAAAACCACCAGCCCTCAATCATGAAGACATTCACATCCAGTGATTTGTATGTGTAGAGATGAAAGCTTTCACACTCAGAAAATACCTCTACAGCCTGTGTGTCTCGTTGTGTTACACAGTAAACACAAAACCCCAAGACTTGCAGAGTCAAATGAAGCCAGTTTCTGTCATATATATTTATGTTACTAGACCATAGTTATTTCAAATTCACCCTGAAGTCGCAGGACACCCAATACCATGAACATTAACATGAAGAATGGCACCTGAAATTAATTAGACTCATTTCAAATAGTTACACATTCATTCTCCAGTCTAATACATATATCTAACTCTGGAAGTTACAATCATGTACATTTTTTTAAAAAATGATTAGCAATAAAATAATAAAATAGTGAAATTTAAAGTTGATATGTGTTATGAAAACTTAAAAAATTAGCAGTAGTTGTCAATTAAAAATTAGTTACTATATAAATAAATAAGCAATTCAAAATGGCCTGCAGAAAATGCATTTATATTCTTGGCAACTTAGATAATCTTCTGTCATTATCATGTTCTAACATGTGGGAACACATGTGTGGACATGCATACATATACACACCTCTTTGCTTGACCCCACATATCCTCAGGATATTTATTATGTGTATCAAATTTATTCAAACTCTATGTCAGTTTAAGAGTCCTGATTTGCTTTGTGGTTTCACATTCATAGATTTCTCCACTTCAGTAAAAAATGTAGCTTGACTTAAGATGACTGTGCTTTTGGAGACCATAGACAAGATTTTCTCTACCATTATTTTCCTGAACATAGTAATAATATGCATGATATTTCTATTCTATTAAGTGTTATAAATAATCTAGAGATAACTCAAAATATATGGGAAGCTATGAGTATATACAATTTTATATCAGGATTTTGATAATCATGAATCCTGGAATCTGCATCAGGTCCTCACATAGAGAAATAAGTACACTGAGCTATGACCTCCTTACCTAACTACCTAAATACTCTATTAACGAGGAAAACACACATATGCATGTGCACGCACACACACACACACACATACACACACACACAGAGGCAAGATGTTTCAACACACAATTAGCTCCAGCCTTAGTAGAATTCAAGTTGTAGCTGTCTGTCATTCTGATGCCTCTGATGTCCCTTTCCTGTCACTAAGGTGATTCATTACACACTATTGTCTATTGAAATTCTTGTCACAAACCTTGTTCTTCTGTTCCTTACCACATGGCTTGGTCAAAATATTGTTTTGAAAATACAAAGGAAAACAAAGATAGGTTCCCTCAGCCTGCGTGGAATGATCAGTACCATCCTCCCAATCTAATTCTTTTTATTTAGATCAAATTCATTTTATTATCAGAGAGAAATTTACCCTTTGTGGCATAAAAACGAACCCCCCTTGTGTTTCCTTTACAAGCACATCTCTAATGAAATTGATTATCAATTCTCTCTCTGCTTTTAAAAAATACTTGTTTGTCTATGATATAACAAACAATGCTTTAGTTATTTTATCAGTATATAAAATGCAATATTTATATTTCCCTCCATCAAAGAACACTTGTGTTCTTAGTCATTCATTTCCTAACTATACATATATAAGAGCTGGATACATGTGAACTTTAACAGACTCCAAACAGCCATGGATGGGGGACAGTGATTTTTAATGGAAGAGACGTACCCAGTGAATTGTATCCTTCTCTGGCTTTTTCCCTGGAAACATTTGGGGTTGGTCTTTTGTTTTAACTATGCCATGAGAAGCATTCCAAAGAAAGAAGTAGTTAGGCTGTGTCAAGAAAAACTATGGGGAATATTTATAAGAAAGAATGTCACGAAGAGTAACAAAGACAATGTGTATTAATGTGCACTGATATGGATGAATATCATGTAAAACCTTACAATTCCATTAGTATGGGGCCCAAAAGTAAGTGAGACTACTACAATGATGGAAGTCACCACCATGCCCTCAAGAGGTGTCGATGTGTAAGTAACACAACCCCGGTTGGTGAAGAAGCAAGCTCTCTTTCTATGCCGGGATTATACGAGACCGTGCAAACAGAAAACCACAATTGTACTTTAGTCTTAAGTCTTTATATAGTCAACTCTTAATACAACCAAATCACAGAAGAATGAAGAAACAAGAAGGAAAAGGTGATGCTAGTCCTTGGTCTTCTCTTTATATCTGTTGAAGTCACAATCAGTACTCATAAAGAACCATGCTCTTACAAGCCGGTGCTGATTTCTCATAGAGCAAGCTAGTAGTAATATCGTCCCTCATGACTCATCTGCTATTTACGAGCTCACCTGTTCATGTCCTAGTGTAAACAATTGTTTTCCCGATTTCCTTTTAGTGCTGATGATGTCTCCATGACTATTAAAAGTTTCTTTACATTGTATCACTGCCATATGATTTGGGGGAAGTAGGAAGGTAGGGAATAATCTTTCATCATTCCCCCCCTAGGGTTCATTGCTGTCTTTTCAGCTTTTGCTCATCTCTTAAGCAATGCTTCTCAACTACAACTGCACCTTGAAATCATGTGGGGAGAATTGACAACACAAAGATCCTGATACCTGGGTCTGTCTCAGGTCAATGAAATAAGAAATTATTGACGTGGACTCTGGCCTTTTAAGTCCAAAATTCTCTGGATATGTTCACTGAAAACCCTGAGTTAAAGGTGAATATCTCAAAAGTTCACATTTCCCAAGACTTTGTCATCTGAAATCTTACAATCTTTTTACACAAGTCCAACCTTGGCAATTGTAATTGTTAAAAGGGGCTAAATCCCACTGTTTGTTAGAAAAGGATAATTTCAGCTGTGAGGTCACTCCAGCACTACATTTTCCTTAGGTTAACAGAGAAATTTGAGTTACATTAATGTAAAGTTTCTATGTCTCCCTCCCTTTCTTCTTCCTTCTCTCTCTTTCTTCTTCTCTCTCTTCTCTTCCTTCTTCCTTTTCTCTTCTTTAATGCTGTATTAAACACCTAATCTCATTATTACAAGTTTTCTTAGCTTTGCCAGTAGACATAGGACTGTTTTCAGTAAAAGATACTGAGGAGGTATTGCAAAAGAGAAATGTTTCCTTTTTCTACATTGTTTTCTTGGTAAGCCAAGGAAGTGACAGTTCTCACAGATCTAGACTGGGTTTGTATATGGCCTTGTATACTCAGCAGTTCATCAGTTAGATCTCCATCACAGTTGGCTGCAGTCGTAGGAATTCAGTGTGGTACCAACCACCTTCACTTCATCACCACAAGATCTTCCAACTCAACATGTCTACCAAACACCTTGCTAGCTTCTTCTGATCTCCCCATTAGAATCTTATGAATAGATCAAATGTGTGCCCAGTTTCCCAGTTGGGTTTAGTCCCTACACCTTCCTTACTTATCAAACTTGTTTTATTTCTGAAATATTGCCCACATAAGTCAGAATCAGCAATGTTCACAACCTCAAATATCCACCCTCTGAACACCTAGACCATCTCTGTAGTTGATGCCTTGCCTAGGAGGCCAACAGAAGCTAGGACCAGTGATGCACGTGGCCATGAATGCACAGCACCTGAGCAGCTAGACTATCTGCAAAGGTGATGCTGTGGCCTGGGAGGCTGCTCCTCTGCCAAGTTTCTGCAGGGTGAAAAAGTCTGCATTGTCACTAGATTGGCCCTTTCCCAGGTCAAGGTTCTAGTTATTACCTGAAGTGACTGATTTTGTGTCACTTCCAAAGGCTTTTTTCAACACATTACAGGGAGGATTTCTAACAAATCCCAGAAGGAATATTCATTCCTACCACCTATGTAGAATGGCATAGCAATTTCTACACCTTAGCCAAGTCAAATTTGCTTACTCAAACCAGTTGGATATTCCACCCCTGAGAGCAAGCCCTGTACCTGCTGGGGTGCTCTACCTTGGCTCCATTGATACTGGTTCTATCTGTTATACTTTGGAGTATACATTGATACTCCTTATATCTGTTATAACTACATCCTATGGCTCTTTTGACTTCTTGTTAATCAAACAAGTCACTTCTTACATTTATATTTGACCACCCTTTCCTATTTTCTTCTTTATTGCATCATGTTAGTGTGAAGATGGACTTTATTCTCATAATTGAAGAACATTCATTTTTAAATAAGTGTATTAGTCAATGTTACCCTAACATGTTATAGGAAGCTTGCTGTTTTCAACCATCTTTATACAATGGGATTTGAAACATCTTTGATTTTACTGATGCCCACTTGAGGTCTGCATCTGTTATTCACTTACTTTCTCCCTGTCCTAAGTATAGTGAGATCTATTTAGATCATTAAGAACACAGTGTGTTACTCAGACCTTTTGTGGTCCCTCTCCATTTCCCTTTAAGGCTCAAGATGAAAAGGAGAGGGGAGGTTACTACACTGCTGGTGTCCAACTCTGTCTCTGGTTCAGTGATGTGTTCTTGATTGTATAAAGCCTTGAAAAAGTAGAGAACATTGAAAGAGCACCCTAGGAGCATGGGTATCAGGCAGAAAGAATAATGGTACCTGAGACTATGTCTGCACTTGAACAGAAGTTTGAAGTTTTGTTAAGCCTGAGATCATGGAATTTATCCTACAAAAAAACTAGGTCCGTGTTAGTGCTGTGGTTAGCTAAGTCACGTGTTAAAGTTGGAACATAATGGCTACAGCTGCAGTCTCTATTACCTCATCAGTAATCCATCCAGCTTGGTAATGAACCAACGCCCACAGTAAGGACAAGAGAAAATGATGCTCCATGATATGTAGCATTTGTAAATAAATAGCTTATTTTCACTGTATGCTAGAATCTCTCACCCTAGTAAGATTTATGAGAATATTTCAATACTTTTCCGTAGGGGTTAGTTTTCCCTCAAAGTCTCTGTACTCTGTATAAAATAAAAAGTAGTATCTAGACAACATAGAAGAATCTGCCAGCTCCGTTCTGATTTGACTATTCATAACCTGTGAATAAAGTATACTACAAGTCTTCAGCAATAGGGTCTTACCAAGGCTCAAGGAACATCTTTAAAGAATGTATAGTAAATAAGTACTGAAGATGGTGAGGTGTCTGGTAAAAAATATTACTCTGGCTACAACATAGCTGTTACACTCATAAACTCTATGAAGCAATGATTTCCTGTATAAGACTTGCGTAATATTGGACATATCAAAAATTTGGGAGGTGAGAGAGAGGCTTGTGAGGCCACAGTTCTCCCAGAGGAACTATTGACAGTTAGCACTAGTTGAGGCAGGGGTATCATTTCCTTCCTGGTATAGTCACGTATAGTTATACTTTCTCCACTGAGTGAATAAGTTCTGTCTCACACTGGAGCAAACGACATTAATCTAAGTCTCACCCATACATAGAGATGCTTCAAACAATACTTTGAGCTGAAGAGAGGACTAAGTACACCCAAGAAATTCTAGAAAGGAACAAATGAAACTATAATTTAATGGAATACAAGCCACAACTAAGAAAATAAGCTAGCAAAAAGGAATCAAGAAGATTGTAATCTTCACACATTTTCAATTATAAATCTAAATATCATTGGCCTCAATTGTGAATTAAAACACAGGCTGATTGAATGAACTATAAAACAAAATTTATTTCTCTTTTTTTCATGAGAAACTAATCTTAACTTTAAAGGTAGATACCACCTTAAAGTGAAAGGATGGAAAATATTATTACAAGGAAATGTGATCAAGAAGTTATTGCCGTCCTTATATCTGACAAAATTAGCATCAAACTAAAATTAGTCAGAAGAGACAAAGAAAGGCACTACAACCTAATCAGTTGATCAGTAAAATATGACAGTACTAAACAAATGTGCACCAAAATTTGTGGTACTTAATTTCATAAAGTACATATTAATGGAATTAAAGACATTGATAAGCACAAACACAATAATAGCGGATGCTTTCATCATTCCAGGTTCTCCAAAAGATAGGGAAATAGAGAAAACCCAGAGTTAAATGACATCTTAGAGCAAACAGATCTAACAAATGTCTAAAGACTATTCCACCCAAACACCAGCAAATATACATCCTACTCAGCAGCACATGAAAGCTTCTCCACCTACGAAATACAGAATAACCAAAATAATCCTTTGTGTCCTATCTGACCAGTATGGAATGAAACTTAAATTCAACAGCAAACAAAACTCTAGTAAGTATATAATATATAAACTCATGAAGATTAAACTACCCATTACTTAATGATGAAAGAAGAAATCAAAAAAAATGTTCCTAGAACTAAATGAAAATGGAGACACAATACAACAAAATTTCTGTAAAAAGAGTCCTAAGAGGGAAGTTTATAGTCCTAATCACCCACAGTTAAAAAACAGAAAGAGCACAGATAGATAAATGACTTATTGATACAACACAAGAATCTGGAAAAATAAGAACAGACAAATCCATATCCAGATAAGGCAAGAAATATTAAATATCAAAACAGAAATTAATGAAAAAGAAAACAACTCAAAGAACCAATGAGTGAAAGAGCTGGTTCTTTGAGAAGATATTTAAGACTGGCAGAACCTTGGCTCAACTAATTAAAAGAAAGAAAGAAGTAACTAAAATAAAGAAATCTGCTGCAAGCAGGGAAACAATATAATAGACACATAAGGTTGGAAAACATAAAGGAAATGGATGATTTTTTTGATTCACCCAAATAACCAAAGTTAAACCAAGAAGAGAACAACAGTATAAATAGAACAATAAAAAGGATACTGAAACAGCGATAAAAAAGCCTACTAAAAAATTGAAGTACAGATGGATTATGATTTTATCAGTCTTTCAAAGGAGAACTTCAACTAATCATTCATGATCTTTTTTTTTAAAAGGTAAAAATAGAAGAATAAATCCCAAATTATTTGCATGAAACCAGTATTACTCTAATAGCCAAACCAGATAAAATACACACACTAATCTCTATCTATCTATCTATCTATCTATCTATCTATCTATCTATCTATCTATCTAAAGCAAAAACGAATAACTGAAGATTGATCACTCTTATGAACACAGGTGCAAAAATACTTGTAAGTAAAATTTTACACTATCAAATACAAGCACATATAAAAAAAATCACCTACCACCATCAAGTTGGCTTTATCCGTGAAACTTCTTTGATCAACAACTCAATTGGATATAAACCAATCCTGGTACTGATAGCGTCATTTGATGACAAGATATGGCCAGTTGGAACTCTGTCTCCCCCATTATTTGGAGGTTTCATTAGGATGATCTTCATATGTTTTAGGAAGTATCCACTGCACTAGTTTTCCATACTATCCTTCAAATGCCTTTCGATTCCAGCAGTCTTTCCCTGTATTCCCTCCCTCAACCCCATTTCTTCTTTCCCACCCACCTGATTCTCATGACCCCAGTTCACCTATAAAATCTATTCTATTTCCCCCTCCTAGGAATATCCATATTTTCTTTCTAGTCCCTCCTTTTATACCTCACCTATTTGAGTTTACAGATTTCTATCTTGGAAATCATTTATTTAATGGATAATATTCATATACACTCTAATACACACAATATTTATCCTTCTTGGTCTGGGTTTCCTCACTCAGGATGATTTCTTTCTAGTTTTATCTATTTGTCTATAAATTTCATGGTGTCATTTTTTAACACTTGAGTAATTCTCCATTGTGTAAATGAACCACATTTTCTTTCTATTCTTCTGTTGAGGGACATATTGGTTGTTTCCAATTTCTGGCTATTATGAATAGATAAGCAACAATCATGGTTAAGCAAGTGTCTTTGTGGAAGGATGAAGCATCCCTTGCATATGTACCCAAGAGTGGTATTGTTAGATCTTGAAATAGATTGATCCCCAACTTCCTGAGGAACTGTCATACTGATTTCCATGGTGACTGTACAAGTTTGCATTCTCACCAACAAATGTTGAGGTATCCCCTTATTCCACATCCTCACCAGCATGAGCTGTCCCTTGTGTTATTGATCTTCGTTATCGTGACAGGTGCAAGATGGAATCTCAAAGTTGTTTTACTGTACATTTCCCTGGTGGCTAGGGATGTTGAGGTTTTAAAGTGTTTCCCTGACATTTGAGGCATTGAGGACACCAGAAGAGCAAGGCTCTAAAAATCAGCTGAGCAAAGCTAACATGAAGTCATAAAGACCGAAGCAGCAAGCCCAGGATCTACACAGGTCTGCACCAGGCCCTCAACATATATGTTATAGCTTTCAGTTCAGTGTTTTTATGGGACCTGAGCATGCAAATGAGTGGGTCACTGATTCTTGTGCTTCTCTTGGAGCTTTTTCCTTTCTTGGGTTGCCTTCTCCAACTTCTACGTGATATTCTTAGTTTTATCTTATTATATTTTATTTGAGGATGTTCTGTTGGGATCTCTTAGAAGCCTGTTCTTTTTCAATGAGAGACAGAAATGGGAGTGGATCCAGATGAAGGAGAAGTGGGAGAGGAACTGTGAGGAGTAAGGGAGGGTGAACTATAATCAGGATACTTCTTATGAAAAAGAACCTCTTTTTAATAAAGGGAAAGAGTTGGCTTTATCCAAAAACATGCAGGGTTGGTTCAGCATACCTAAGTCCATAAATAAAATAAATCATAACACAATCAGATAGTAAATCATAGAAATAGACTAAAATCATATGACCACCTAAATTGATGAAGAAAAAGTATTTGACAAAAATCCAACATGATTTTATGATACAAGTCCTAGGAAGAATAGGACTAGAGGGAACATATCTCAACAAAATAAAGTCTATATATGACAATACCACATCTAACATTTTCTTAAGTGGAGAAAAACTCAAAGAAATTCCATTAAAATAAAAGATAAGAAAAATAAAGAAAATTAAAGGGATACAAGAAAGAAAATAAGAAGTCGAATTATCTATATTTGCAGATGATATGATATTATATGTACGAGATCCCAAAATTTTCACCAAATTCTGGCAACAACTGAAAGTTTTAGCAAAGTAGCAAGAAAAAGAAATCAAGTTACAAAAACCTGTAGCTTTTCTAGACATTAATGATAAACACTGTGTAAGAGACCCTAACATAGTCCCCTCGCAGTATTATCAAAGATAATAAAATATCTTAGAATAAAATTAACCAAGCAGGTAATGGTCCTCTACAATGAAAGATTAAAATCTCTCCGTAAAGAACTTTAAAAAGATACTGCAAAAATGGAAAAGCAGCATATGTTCATAGTTTGGTAGAATTAATATTGTAAAAATAGCTATCCTGCCAAAAGCAATTTACAGATTCAGTGACATCCAAGTCAAAATGCCCACAATATTCTCCACAAAAATCAGGGGAAACTTTCCTAAATCTCATATGGAACCTGGAAAGACTCTGAGTAGCCTAAGCAAGCTTGTGCAAAATGAATAATACTGGAGGGAGATATTCCAGAATTTAAGATATATTCTCGAGCTATACTAATAAAAGCAGTATGGAACTGGCACAAAATAGACATGTAGACCAATAAAATAAAATGGAAGAACCAAATATTAGTACACACAACTACAGATGTCTGATATTTGAGGAAGAAGGAAACAATTCACTGGAGAAGTGATAGCATCATCAACAAATGGTGTTGGGAAAACTGGGTGCCTACAACAGACTGATATTAGTACCATATCTATCACCTATCCGTGTGAATCAAAGGCCTCAGTTTGAAACCTGGATGTTAAAACAGCTAGAAGACAATGTAGACAGTACCCGGCAAGATATAAGTGTGGGAAAGGACTATCTGAAGAAGACTCTATTTGCCATAGAATTAAAACCAATATTTAACAACTGAGACCTCATAAAAATAAAAGCTTCTGAACACCTAAGAAAATAATCAACGCAGTGAAGATCAAACCTGTAGAGTGGGAGAGATTCTTTGCCCATTATACATTTGAGAGAGGATTAATATGCAGAATATACAAAGAATAAAAGCAAGTTAAGGAAACAAATGATCCAATTAAAGTGGGTTAGAAAACTAAACAGAGTGTTCCCAATAGATGAAATAATATTGACTAAGGAATACCTCATCATCCTTAACAATTAGGGAAATGCAAACAAAAACAACATTGAGATTTCATCTCAGCCTAGTCAGATAGCTAAGATCAACAAAGAGCTGATAAAAACTACTGTTATGGTTGTGGGGATGGGGAGCACTCATTCACTGTTGCTGGAAATGCAGATTGGTATAGCTACTCCGCAAATCAGTATGGAGAGTGTTCAAAACACTAAAAGCAAATTGACCATATGACTCAGCAATATTGCTGTTAGGAAAATGCTCAAAGAACTTGACATCCATCTTTATAGAAACTTCTCAGCAATGTTCATAACTGCTCTATTCACAAAGCTAGGAAAAGAAGCAACTCAAATGCTCTTCAACAGTTGGACAATGAAAATCAGGTATATATAAACAATGGAATGGACTAACAGAATTGTACTGAATGAAGTAGCCCTAACCTAGAAAGCCCTCAATTTTTTTTATTTAAAAAATTTCATTTATTTTACTTCTCAGCCACAGTTTCCCCTCTCTCCCCTCCTCCTGTTCCCTGCCCCCAAACTCTCATCTGTCCCCTGGTCCCCTATCTACTCCTCCTCTGTCTCTGTTCAGAAGGTGGCAGGCCCCCCACATGAGTATACACAAAGCATGGCAGCACATTAAATAGAGATAGAACTGAGCTCCTCCATTTGCATTAAGGCTGGGTAAGGCAAGCAAGTATAGGCAAGAGGTTCCTACAAGCAAACTCAAGCATTAGGGACAGTCCTTGCTCCCACTGTGAGGAGTTTCACAAATAGACATAGCTATACAACTGCACACATATGTAGAGGGCCTAGGTCGGTCCCATACTGGCTCCATAGTTATTGGTCTATAGTCTGTGAGTGCCTATGAGCCTCTGGTAGTTGTTTCTGTGGGTTCTCTTGTGATGACTTTGACCCTCTGACTGTACAATCCTTCCTCCCTCTCTTTAATGAGATTCCTGGAGTTCAGCACAGTGCTTAACTGTGGATCTCTGCATTTGTTTCCATCAGCTACTGGATAAAGGCTCTCTGATGACAATTAGTGTAGTCACCAATTAGATTACAGGAGATGGCCAGTTCAGGCAACCTCTCCACTATTGCTAGGAGTCTTAGCTGGGGTCATCCTTGTGGATGCCTGGGAGTTTCCCTGGCACCAGGTTTCTCCCTAGCCCCATAATGATTCCTTCTATTAAGATGTCACTTTCCTTGTTCTTCCTTTCCATCTCATCCCCAACCTGCCCAACCTGATTCCTCATGTTCCCATCGACACACACACACCCCTGCCCCTAGTTTACCCAGGAGACCTCTTCTATTTTCCCTTCCCAGAGAAATCCATGCATCTGTCTTTGGGCCCTCCTTGTTACCTAGCCTCTCTGGGCTTGTGTATTGTAGCCTGGTTATCCTTCACTTTACAGCTAATATTCACATATGAATGAGTATGTATCATGTTTGTCTTTCTCGGTCAGAGTTACCTAAGTTAGGATTTTTTTTCCTAGTTTTATTCATCAAATTTCATGATGTCATTTTTAAGATGAACGTTGGGCACTGGTAGGGCACACCTTTAATCCCACTCAGCACTTGGGAGACAGAGGCAGGCAGATCTCTTCAAGTTTTGAGGCCAGCCTGGTCTATAAGAGCTTGTTCCAGGAAGGTACCAAAGCTACAGAGAAACCTTGTCTCAAACAAACAAACAAAAAAAAACCAGATGAATAATCCTCCATTTTGTAAATGTACTGTGTTTTCTAAATCCATTCCTAAGTTGAAGGGCATCTAGGTTATTTCCAAGTTCTGGTTTTTATAACTATCACTGCTATGAACATAGTTGAGCAAATGTCCTTTTGGCATGATTGAGGATCCTTTGTGTATATGCCCAAGATTGAACACCTCCAATTTTCTCTCATTGAAAGCTCTTAGCTCCAAATCCTCAGATGCGAGTAAACAACACGGAGTGGGAATGTGGTGTAGGAGGGTCTTCTGTCTGTGTGTTGCTTTCATTGGTTGAATAAAGAAACTGCCTTGGCCTTTTGATAGTGCAGCACTTAGGTAGATAGAGTAGACAGAACTGAATGCTGGGAAGAAGGGCAGACGGAGAGCCACCATGGAGTCACCAGAGTCAGACATGCTGAATTTTTCCCAGTAAGCCGCAACCTCGTGGTGACATACAGAGTATTAGAAATGGGTTAAATCAAGATGTGAAAGTTGGCCAATAAGAGGCTACAGATAATGGGCCAGGCAGTGATTTAAATGAATACAGTTTCTGTGTGATTATTTTGGGTGTAAGCTACCATGGCATGACAGAACAAAGGGGCCCCGAGCTCCTCACGACAGGAATGTATAAAGGAATGATAGATGTGGGTAATAAGTTGGGGGAATAACGATAGCCCATTCCCAATGGTGGGCTGCCATGCTCAGCCTTAATGCATGGGGGAGGGGCTTGGTCCTATCCCAACTTAATGTCAGACTTTGTTGACTCCTCATTGGAGGGAGCCCTTACCTGTTTGGAGGAGTGGTTGGAAGCTCAACTGGGGGTAGTAGTGAGGAAGGGAGCAGGAGGAGGGGTGGGAGGGAGAACTATGTTTGGAATGTAAAATGAAATTAAAAAATACATTATACCCTTAATATGAGGTAGGCAGAAATATTAAAACAAATTATAGAATAAGCTTTAAAAAGGTAAAGGTCATATGACCTGAGAAATAGAATAATGGCAAGGGAGTTTCAACTGGAGAGGAGGCAGGAAGGTCAATACAGGAGGAAGGACAAATGATGCCAAGGTTGTTGTTTGGTAAAGCTTCAAAGAATCATATTACTGTTATATTTAGTATTTACCTAAAATTATGCACAATATGTATAAACACACACGGAGGCTAAGACACTTGGGATGACAATGACCCATAAAGTACCAAATTTTGGTAACAGCAGGAAAAACCTTCTTTCCCATGGTTAGTCAGGGTAATCCAAGTGACCCAGAACAATATACATCCCTGATGTAGGTAGGCCTAGGTTGTCTCATACCATGCACCTCGTACATAAGATTCAGATGACTTGAGCTGGGTCTGACCTGAAAGCCTCTTTCCTGTGACACTTCACTCACAGTCCCACAATATGCTATGCAAGCTACCAAGGGAGAAAGCAATTAAGCAATTGAATCCTGACAATTACCAGCATGGAGAGATATTCATAAAGGTACAAGTGGCATTCTGTGGTAAACAGTAGGTATTTATTTGGACTTAAGGTCCATACAAGAAGAAAAACATGCTTAGTACTGGAAACATAGCCAGCATCTTGGGGCTAGTGACACTATAGTCCTCAGAAGATAATCTGCTACCACAACTTTGCTAGACCTGCGAAAATCCTTACTATATTCTAAATCTTATTGCAATGATATTTCACCTGTATTTTAATAAATAAAACTTGCCTGAAGACCAGATAGTAAACTAGCCACAATGGTCAGCTGTATAGACCAGACAGTGGTGGCACATAACTTTAATCCCAGGATTTGGGAGACAGAAGCAGATGGATTTCTATGAGTTCAAGGCCATCCTGAGCTACACAAGATCAACTCAGAAACAAATCCAGGAGGTGGTGGCTCACACCTTTAATCCCAGCACTAGAGAGGAGTAAACCAGATGACACAGGAATTTAGGTTCTTTCAGTCTGTAGATTTCTTAGTGGTAGGAGCTCTATAGTGGTTTGGCTGTTTTGCTTTTCTGATCTTCAGGTTTAACCCCAATATCTGCCTCTGGGTTTTTATTAATCATGCTAAATCTTACCATTATTCCCTCTGATAAATGTAACTACCACCCTCGTTAAAGAAGCTTCTCCTTACAGCAAATCTAGACCATCACAGAAAACCACAATTCAACAAAATACAGAGATCCATGGAATATGGGCAACCCAGCCAAAATGGATGCATCTACATCAGGGCTCTTGCACCTGTGGCCCAGGGAGCACGATAAAAGAGGGGTCTGAAGGTTATAGGACCCAGAATACCACGAAAACTGCTATGAAACAATCTCTCCTAGAAATGACTGCTTAAAGACTAGAAAAACATTAATATTAGTGGACACATTAACATTAAAGGGCAAAAATTTCATGAATCCCTTCCTTAGACAAAGAACAACGGGCAACTAGTGGCTACTTGGAGAAAAATAGCCTCTCTCAGAGATGAGCTGCCCTTTTTGGTTATCTAATGAAGAGTAGTCAGCTTTGAAATTATATATACACAAATAATAAAAATGGACTCAGAAGGATGTATATATTCATAAGCATACATATACATATATATTTATGTAACAAATATGATAAAATATAAAGAGATTATAAAATTGAGAGATATATTGGAGGAGTTTGAGAGAAAGTTATTGGAAGGGACTAGAGGGAGAAAAAGGATGGGGGAAATGGTGTAATTCTATTTAAATTATTAAAAAATTGAAGGATAATTGATATTTCTATATTGTTATTCTAGTCACAAAGAGAATACTAAGTTTATTTATTTTTTTCTTTTTCTCTGCTTTTCAATGATGTATAGTCACTCTATATAGTTTTGAATTACATAAAAGCAGGGAATTTATTTAACAATTTCATGTAATTTGACTGCTTCCATCTCCATATGCCTTTCCATTTGGCCTCCTAATCCTCCTCTTTCTCCAAGTATCCCTTCAGCTTGCAAGTCTGACACACACAGACATTCATGCACAAACATATGTGTACATGCATGTGTGTGGTTTTATGTATCTAAATAAATATATGATCCAAAAATGAGAGAAAAGTATGCAATAGTTGTTTTTTTGAATTTACTATATTTTCCTTAAAATGACTATATCCAGTTGCATCTTGTTTCAGCTACATTTTTATTTCAATGACTAAACATTGTGACCATATCAACTTGTAAAAGAAAGTATTTAATTTAAGACTCATGGTTCCAGAGGGTTAATCAAATAGCATCATGGAAGGGAGCATGGTAACAGGTAGGCAGGCATGGTACTGGGTCAGTAGCTGAGAGCTTACATCTAATCCATGATCAATAGGTAAATAAAAAGAGGAAGAAAGAGCTAATGGGGAATGGCATGGCTTTTGAAACCCATCCGCAATGACACATCTCCTTCAACAAAGCTGTACCTCTAATCCTTGCTAAACAGTTCTACAACTAGGGACCATGCATTCAAACATCTGAGCCTAAGGGGGCCATTCTCATTCAAACCATCACACATCCATTTTCCAGTTAGCAACATAATGAGACTCTATGGTTTAGTAAAACCCTATATGTATATATTAATATCACTCCATATATCATGTAAATGGTACACACCACACATACACACATGCACACACACACACATACACACACACCCCTCAAATATTCCTAACTCACAAGTTGATGGGTACCTTGTCTGATTCTACAATTTGAGTGTTGTGAACAATGGTACAGTGAACATAAATGTTCATTTATCTCTGAGGACTTGCCTCTCCTCTTGATTCAATGTGTTGACTTGAGTTTTTTAACAAATGTTTGAAGTTGACTTATTTTAGAAATAGCTACAATGGGAAACTTTCATTGGAATGCTTGGGAAACAGTAAGAGATTGGGGGCCAGATTAGGACTTGGTAGCTGAGCTGGAATAGGAGAGCTTCATTTAGTATTGCTTAACCATCATATAATTCTGCAAGCTTGCAGAGTTAGCGACCTGAGGAACAGAAACCATCTCACTCACTGCTTTGTTCACTGTATCACAAGTTTCGACGTTCTTAAGCATCAGGATGGGAGGAGACATTCAGGTCACTGTGCCAGGCAGAAAGGACTAGGTTTTTTTTTTATTGTTGTTGTTATAGTTTCTATTTATTTTTTTATTTTAATTTTTTCTCTACTTTTTTCTTTGATCCCCTCCCTGCCTCTTCCCTCCCTTCAATCCTCCCCCAAGGTCCCCATGCTCCCAATTTATTCAGGAGATCTTGTCTTTTTCTGCTTTTCATGTAGATTAGATCTATGTAAGTATCTCTTAGTGTCCTCATTGTTGTCTAAGTTCTCTGGGATTGTGGTTTGTAGGCTGGTTTTCTTTGCCGTATGTTTAAAAACCACCTATGAGTGAGTACATGTGAAAATTGTCTTTCTGTGTCTGGGTTACCTCACTCAAAATAATGTTTTCTAGCTCCATCCATTTTCCTGCAAAATTCAAGATCTCTTTATTTTTTTCTTATGTGTAGTACTCCATTTTGTAAATGTACCACATTTTCCTTATCCATTCTTTGGGCAAGGGGCATTTAGGTTGTATCCAGGCTCTGGCTATGACAAACAATGCTGCTATGAACATAGTTGAGCACATGTCCTTGTGGTATGATTGAGCATCCTTTGGGTATATACCCAAAAGTGGTATTATTGGGTCTTGAGGAAGGTTGTTTCCTAATTTTCTGAGAAATGGCCACACTGACATCCAAAGGGGCTGTACCAGCTTGCATTCCCACCAGCAGTGCAGAACTGTTCTCTTTACTCACAACCTCTCCAGCATAAGTTGTCATCAGTGTTTTTGATCTTGGCCATTCTTACATGTGTAAGATGGAATCTCAGAGTTGTTTTTATTTGCATTTCTCTGATGACTAAGGATAGGTTTTTACATAGCTAACACTATAAAAATATTGGAATGATTGCCAAGTTGAATGCCCAAGTGGTAGAAATAAGGGTGAACCATGAAATAACAAATTGTCAGAAAAAGGTCTACCTTTTTTTTCTACCCTTTGACCTGTTAAAAATTCCACCATTACATGTTTTATCCCTTATTGAAAGTCTCCAAATTCTTGGCCTGATCAAGTATTACCTGATCTTTAATATTAGTTAAATTCCTTCTTTGTGTAGTTTCTTCAGGTTCTAGTGAACTCATACTGAATGTCCTGCCTATATGTCAACACTTAAAACTTCAAGATATTTGTTCTTTTGATGACCGATTTCTTGAGTTTTTTGTCTATTTTGGAGATCAGCCCTCTGTCGGATGTGGGGTTGGTAAAGATTTTTTTCCATTCTGTAGGTTGCCATTTTGTCTTATAAATAATCTAATAAAAATGGGGCACAGACCTAAACAAAGAACTCTCAACAGAGGAATCTAAAATGGCTGAAAGACACTTAAGAAAATATTTACCATCCTTAGCCATCAGACAAATGCAAATCAAAACAACTCTGAGATCCCATCTTAGACATGTAAGAATGGCCATTATCAAAAACCCTGATGACAACTTATACTGGAGAGGATGTGGGGTAAAGGGAACACTCCTCCATTGCTGGTGGGAGTGCAAACTGGTACAGCTGCTCTGGATATCAGTGTGGCAAATTTCTCAGAAAATTAGGAAACAACCTTCCTCAAGACCCAATAATACCACTTTTGGGTATATACCCAAAGGATACTCAATTGTACCACAAGGACATGTGCTCAACTATGTTCATAGCAGCATTGTTTGTCATATCCAGAACCTGGAAACAACCTAAATGCCCCTTGAAAAAAAATGGATAAGGAAAATGTGGTACATTTATACAATGAAGTACTACACATCAGAAAAAAATAAATTTTTTTGATGAAATTTGCAGGAAAATGGGTGGATCTAGAAAACATCATATTGAGTGAAGTAACCCAGACCCAGAAAGACAAATACCATATGTGCTCACTCATAAGTAACGTTTAGATATAAAGCAAAGAAAACAGCCTACAAATCATAATCCCAGAGAACCTAGACAACAATGAGGACTCTAAGAGAGACATACATGGATCTAATCTACATGGAAAGTAGAAAAAGACAAGATCTCCTGAATAAATTGGGAGCATGGGGACCTTGGGAGAGGGTTGAAAGGGAGCGAAGAGATAAGGAGGGGAGCAGAGAAATATGTATAGCTCAATAAAATCAATAAAAACTTAACAATATAATATTATATTTAGTTTAAGCATGGTTCCATGAGTTTTAATCATAGGATCTAAAAAAACTACAAAATTCAAACTACAAAACCCTTGAATGTTGTAGTACAAACACACTCCTATTTATTCTCAAAGCATCCTCCAAGAAGCTCTGGGAAATTTTGGGATCAATTGAAAGGGTTCTCAAGGTGCTTGCTACATCTTAAAATCAGTGTAAAGTTAAAATTTCTTTACATATTTAAAGTAAATATTACTTACTACAACAGATCTGTACAGGCCCACATTTACTAATCCAAATAATAAATATAGTTGTCCAAATATAAAGCAGTGGTTTTCAGCTTATTCCTATTTTTGTTCTGAAATACATTAGCAATTTTTAAAAATTATTATATAAGTAAAATGTGTCATTTGTGTATTATTATTCTATGCAAATTTATAATTACATTTTAAAATCTTAGCTTTAATTTCCAATATTTTAAATGACATGATAGAATCCATACATATATATTCTTTGTGTTTTCTTTTAGTTTTTGTTTTATTAAATATTGAATTTATTATTTGCTATATGTGTCATCCTTATGCAAGGGCTATGCTAATCTTCTCTCTATCATTCCGATTTTTGTATATGTGCTGCTGAAGCAAGCACTTCAATGGATTTTAAGAATCAGAGGATATATGTAGAACTTACATTGAGAAGTAGGGTTGAACAATATTTGTTCTAGATCCTTGTAATATTATTTCCCCACTTAGCTGAACAGGAGACCTTCACACATGAGCATGAGACACTTCTGAAGGGCACATTTTTGGGGGCCAGATGACTTACATGAAGAAAGTACATTATATTCTAGATGTCTTGAGACTGACATGCATTGATAAGGCATCAAAAGGGAAGTGCAGTCATTATAAATGATAATCTCAGTCTAGCGTGAGCCAAGATGAGCATGGTTAAGTATGTTTCTTCTCTCAACTAGTATCTCCCTGCTCATGAGTGCCTAGTCCCTAGGTTCACAGCTCTGGCAAGTGTGCAAATGGTTGTAAGGGGCAGGGAAAAGGCGGCCCACATCGTCCTGACACATTTTATTTACTAGTGGCTTATCAAAGGTAAGACTGGTGATACCATTGGTGCGAAGGAGGGTTCTGAACAAAAGAAATTTTAAAAAAGGGTGGGAGGAAAGATAGCTAAAACAACTGTTCTCTTCAGAAAAGGATATCACTTCACCTGGAACCCAGAAAAGTTTCTGACCAGAAGTGTGTTGCTTCTGTGTGGACTGTTATCTGCAGCTGCCTGCACTGCCCCTTCGTAATTGCCTGCATTATCAGAGATCACTCATGACTTTTGTCACAAGCCACTTGTTCACAGACAGAGTCATATCTATACTGCTTCCTCTAAGCCTGCTTTTCTAAAAGACACCGGAAACACACTTACCCATTTCAACTAATTACATTGTCCGTTGTACCCATTTCCAATACACACTTCACTTGACAATATAAAGCTGTCGCTCTAGGATTATGTTTATCACATTTTAAATATTACCTTGACCTTCACTGTCCCAGCACGTTCATCTCACTGTTTTTTTCATTTTTCACTTTCCCCAACTTCCAGTGTAATAATTTAGAGGGAAATGAATAGAAGACTAAATTCCAATCTTCCAGTTATTTGAACTTGAGCATTTTTCCACCTTTCTGCACCTCAAGTATTTGATTTGCAAAATTATTTTAATAATACCCAATTTTTATATCACATAAAATCCAAGAGTATCAAAGATTAGAGAGTATATAAAACTAATTCAGATGAAGGCAATGCATGGTAAATAGGCCACGTAAATAAAGTTACCATTATGCAGCACTGCTCAGACATTTTATTCTGACCTCTGTCCTGCCAGCGATGCTCTTCAAGTTGTATTTCTTTATCGACATAGGAAACATGTTCATTCATTTATTCAGTACGCTTTTAGTTTGTTGACAACAACAAGCCAGCAATGTTCGGAGGTGGGGTAGGGCAGACTATAGACACAGGATTCTGCAGCTTTCTTAACCACGAAGTAGCTCCACATCAGTCCTTAAGACAGACAAGAACAAGGATGCTCTCAGTCAGGACAGGCTGTAGACTGGTAAATCAACAACTCCAAGCTTTAGTGACAGACTCCCATCTGGTATTTGCCAACGATGGACAATAGAACTCCCTTCCCTCCTAAAGCTCCTGATGAATGCCTCAGGAGGATGTGAAAACTTTTTTTTTCTTAAAAAAATCTTTAAATCAATATTATAAGTAGCTCTGATTAGTAAAATGTAATGTCTCCAGAACCCAATTCTTGCATGAAATAGCAATGTTTCTTTACTGAACCACATCTAACTATGATATTGCATAAATCACAAGAGCTGTCACATTCTCCCTTGGGACTTGAAAGGAGAAGAAAATCCATGGTAGGCTATCAGTATAATTAACTGACAAATGTACCCTGGAATACATTTTGGACAGTGAGATGGGGTCTGGAGATGGAGCTCAGAGGTGATGTACTTGCCCTGTGTGCAGGAAACCCTGGGACTAGTCCCTAACACCACAACAAGATACAACACTGCTCTGGGTTAGCAAGAACTGCATTTTAGATAAGTTCCCATTGTACCCGAGTGGGACAGGAAAGCAAAGGAAGGAGGAATAGACAACAAAGAAGTGTGACAACTGAACTCAAAGTGGTCGTGCATTTTTCATGTCAGAGGATCATGGGAAGGAATAATAGTTTATAGTCAGCAGAAAGACCAGTGGTCCTCTCAATACTGAGACAGACTTTGCTGTGTTTTGAAGGCCCACGTTTACAGCACTACTAAATTTTATTCTGCAAACCATAGCCACTCCAATGGAAGAGTTAAGGAACAAAGCATTCAGAAAGCAATTTACTTTGAGAAAGAAACTGTTCAAGTGTAGGATGAGCGGGAATGAAAGAGGTAAAGTATAGAGAATGAGGAAGTATCACAAAAGAAAACTCATGACAGGTAATGGAAAATGAAGATGAGGGGCAGATTTGATAGGTGATTGTCAAGAAGAATTTATTTTTAAAGTGTGACCTTCTATGTAGCATTTATGGAAAGTAAACCAGAGAGTTGTGTCAGGGCTACTCTTTAGAAGACTACTTAAAATTCACATTGAAAAACTAGGATGCAAATCAGACCTGTGACCAGAAAAGTTGGGGGAAAGGCATTGGGTTCCATTTGGGGCATTCAGACTTGAGGTATCTGTGGTAAACAGAGTAAGCGACGCAATGGTGAACAGATGACTTTGACGTACAGACAGCGGAAGGGAAGTTCAGAGAGAACTGTATCATGACCCTGTAGAATACCGGCTTTAAAATTAGATGGAAAATAGGATTACCCTGTGGGATTTTTCAGAGTTCAAAAAGATGAGTTAGAATATTAATTAAAGATATAATTCCAGGTGGGTGAGGTAGCGTGATCCTCAAACTTTAGCCCACAGGAGGCGAACAAGCAAGAATCCTGGGGCCCCAAGGCAGCCCAAGCTACACAGTGAATCTCAAAAACCCAAGGACTAGAGATGAAGGTCAGCAGGAAGATGCCTGCCTTGCCTGAGAAAGGCTCCAGGTGTTATCCCTGGCACCATGCCAAAAGAGGAGGTACTATTCTAATGATCTGGTCATTGTTTTAGTTGCCTTTTACCTCATTTGTTAAGTGTATTAGTTTTTGGTTTTATAACTTGCTTTGCATTTAATTATGTGCATACGTGTTTGTGTGAGGGTATGTGAGTGGCTACTTACGTACAGAGTCCCTCAGAATTCAGAGGCCTTGTATCCTCTAGAGCTGGAGTTACAGCCAGTTCTTAATCGCCAGATAAGAACATTGGGAAATGAACTCCAGTCCCTTACAAGAGCAGTGCATGCTTTCAAATAACAAGGCTCTTCCCTAGTTCTTCCTTGGAGTTTAAAATCGCTTAAAGGATAAATCATGAAAATCCGTTCTCAGATGTGTGATTCATTCATTTCTGAACATTTTATAATTGAGGATACATCCTTTCAGAAAAAAAAAGTGTATCTCAATGAACCTCCTTATGTTATTTCATCCTTGAATAATATACACTAAAGCATCCCAAAGAGACATACACACCCATCTTTTTTTTTATTAAAAAAAGCTATTCTATAAGAAAAAAGATGAAAAGAAATTGTTGGCCTCTTGTTCCCTACAGCATCTGAGATAGATATCTCTGCAAATGAATTTCCCAAATTGATTAACTAAGTAATTCAATCTGAAGAAGACAATGCTGCCCTTGAGGGTTTCCACTGACATCAAATTGAAGGTTCAGCTAGAATGGGGCATGTGACGAGCCCCCCCAGACCACTTCCTTCCTTTTTCTTCAGCTGGAAGTTTGGAGTTTACCCATCTCTGCATGAGACCTGTGGTTATTTTGATGTAGCCTGTTTGATGCCATTAGAGAGGAAAATGTGCTCTAGAGCCAAATGACACAAGTGTGTGTCCTGGCATTAACTTTAATGTGCACCTGGGTTTCAAAAAAGGAAAAACAGAAACCCAAGTTCCTTTCTTTCCCTTTTGGGATTCAACCCTAACACCATTTTGTTTAAATTTCATAGTTTCAGTTTCATCAAAGTCAAATGTGTTTATGTGAAATTGCACACCAGATGTTCGTAGCCATGGATGTTGTGGGGTATTTCGTCGCCAATGTGACCCTGTGGATTTCATAATTATGAACCAAAGCCAGGATGTTTATATAAGGTTTCAACCATGGGCTATATGGAAATTTGGTAATAAGGCTGATATGGTCTCAAAGATATATCTATTTTACATATATTTAAATAGTTTTTTAGACAGTTAGAGCCTGTACAAATTGAAGTTTGAAGACGTGTAAATGGACGGAAAGTGTTTATATGATTCTGTTTCTGTAATTCTTATCGTCAGTCTGATGTGGCTTGTGAAGTAAGATAAAGGAAAACAAGGTTTGCTAAACTTTACACATGATGCTTATGTAGCTGGATTGTCAACTTCATTGCTTAACAATCACACTCTCACATCCACCTTTATTTTTTTTTTTTTTTTTTAAGCACAGAGTGCTGAATCTTACCACCAAGTTTCTGAATCTGGTCCTGGATGCAGTCTGAGTTCTTCCAATGCTCTATCAGGGTCTAAAACTGCTGTTCATTGTCCAAGGGCTATAACTTTGTGTGCCTGAATGAATATCTGATCAAATCAAGCCTATTTAATGTATCAGTCAATTTAGTGTTGCTGGAACAAAATCCCAGAAGTTGGATTTTGTTTTTGTTTGTTTGTTTTGTTTTTGTTGTTATTGTTATGAAAAGAGATTTACTTAGCATACAGTTTTGAGACTGGCATTCCAAATAATGTATTGCTGGCTCTGGAATAATCTCTTGGGTTGTCATTACATGACAAAAGTCATCATGGCAGGACATATGCAAAGAGGAAAGTAGCCTGGCAAGCTAGAAGGTCCACAGTAAGGCAGGGATATTGTATGTCTTATAGCAACTAATTTTTGAGAGGACTAGCAGATCATGTGAGAACTGCATAAATGTTTTGTGAAGGCAATGTCCAAATGTCCTAACTGTGTTCATTAAGACCCATGTTCAGCATTACCTCACTTGGACCAAGAGTCTAATACAAGAGCTATTGGAAGACCAATCACATCTAAATCAATCTGACTCTTCATGTGAAGTAAACTGATGCTTCTTGGGAACTCCAGTCACCATGTGAAAAGCATTACAAGAAGGAGGACTGTATAGAGTGACCCAGAAAGCCAGACAGAGGAATCCAGTGCATCTACAATGTCTTATTGAAGTAGAATTTTCTGGAATGCTCCTGTAGACAAAAGAGATGACACAAAGGTAAACAATTATCATGAAGGTCCAGCATGGGTCATCCAGTGTCCTCAGATAGTGGCCTCTAAATGAACAACTGTTGTGGAACAAATCCCAAGTGCAAACTGTTGTGCTGTGCTCAGTCCTCAGCCTCCTGAAAAAGAGATTCGAAAGTTGGGGTCCAAAACACTAACAAGCTCAGGATTGATTCTGATGGATGCTTGTTTTCAAGAATCTGAGTTTCCATGTAGTTACATCAGCATAGCTATTTGATTACTCAGGTGGATACCAAATATGAAATTTATGAGTGCCAGTGTCATTATTTTGTATTTATTTCTTCAAATATCCACAGATATCCTTCAGATATCCACTTATATCATTTGAACAAACCTTTTCTCTATGACCTGAGGACTCACTATTCTGAAAAACTTCAAAGAAGTAACAAATTAGAATCTGAAAAGACTGGTTGTCTTAATGTAGTTTCTGAAGGCTATGATTGAATCCCCCATACTGGGTCATCTACAAAGAGCACAATTTTATGTAGTGTAGTCATTTAATTCTAATTCAACATGCTCCAGTTGTTGACATAGTAACTGACCGCTTCTGCATCCTTAAATCGGAGAGTTTCCATCCTGCTACACCATTGTAGCAGGACAACCAGACCTGGCTTAGTCTGTTTTCCATTACTGTATGACAAAACACACAGTGAACAGAGGGTTGTGTAGCTGAGGGTTCTAGAAGCTAGCAAATAGAAGGGTCTGGTGAGGATCTCTAGCTATATCACCACATAGCAGATGGCCTCACATGAGGAAACTTGGTTTGTCTGCTTAGAAAGTCACTGATGCTCTCAGAACACCATCTCCTGCATATATGAGTTTGAGAATTAAATTCCCAGCACATGATCATTAAGAACACACCTTCAAATCAGGGAAAAGTGGGTGGTTCAAAGAATTATCATCTGCCTTAAATGGTTTAAATCTCCAGACTAAACATTCTAAATGTAAAGTCACCTGAAATTTTTCAAAATTCTGCAATCTAGAACAAACCACTGTCATCCATGAGATTCCCTGCTGTCATGAGTTCCCAATATTATTTCAATGTATAGCTAAACCTAAGAATAAGCATTAGCCCTAAATAAGCCATATGTCAGAAAGTTAGGTCTGAATCTATGACCTGCACTGAAGGGCTTATAGGATGTTGGTGAGAGTCATATGTCTTGCAAAGATAAAACGTTCCACATGCATCACTATTCCCAAGACACCAGCAAGAGTTTCATAGTGAGTGCTGGAAGCAATCCCGGTTCTCAATGGGTACTTTGCAAACAGTGGGGCTTTCTGTCAAATGTGGACATGCAGTGTCTGGAAGGCCATCTGTACTGACATTGTCAAAGGAATTTTTGGAGCAAGCAAGAATTGGGACCAGATGAACCGCTGGTCCTGAGACGGAGATAGATTCTTGGTTATTTTGCTGTTTGCCGTTTTGCTGGTTCAGCAACGAGAAATAGAAAGTAAGATTGAAACCATCCTGTGGAAGCAATTAGGGTTAAAAAAAATTACCCACAGATCTATCTCTATTTTATCTGAATTCTGCTATTTCATATAAACGTCTTTACACATTTCTACTCAGGATTTGGAAAATATCCATGATTAATCTTGTCAATATGCTTTCTCGATGTTTAATACTAAAATATGGTGGTAACTCAGTGAAAGCAATAGTAAATTAATATTAACATTTGTATCCCATTTCAAGCACTTCTATGTAGTCCAGAATCTTACATCCAACTCTGAATTCCTCCCTTAACTTACTGAAAGGCATGACAAAACATAATTTTGATTGCTATGATCCATTGCTGCTCACTTACCTTCTTCTCTTCCTCTTTCAAATCCACAACTCTAGCTGAGCATCCACAGTGGCTCCTTTGACCCTTCTCTTGCCTTCTGACCCTGGTTGGGCTTGGCTGTGTATCCTGCCTTGGAGATTAGAAGCTGAGAAGGTGGCTGTGCCACTTGTTAGATCAGATTAGTGATGAATTGTGTGTTTCTGCTCACGTCCTCAAGAGTCCCTTTTCTTGTGAGGAAGGGTAGGCTCTAATTTGTGGCAATTCGTTTATCCCAGGCCAAAGACACAGCCTGTGGAGGAGAAATGTCTCATTTCAGTCCTGCAGAACTCACTGGGTGAACCATTGATGTTTTATGCTTGGTTGGTTGATTTGCTTTGTACAAGGTCAGCGTAGTTTTCACACCAGGTTCTTGGGCTGGTGTTCCTTCCTGGTTTTATTTTATCGTTATTTGAATGTATGTATGTCATGCCACTTAGTCCTTATGAATGACTGTATTCACATAATGATCTGCACTGCTTTGTGTTTGCCTTGCCTTTCTCCTATTTCCCTGTCTCCACTTTCATCCCAATTTCCTTGGTGCAAGCTCTAAAAAATCTCTGCTAGGCATTCGCTGCAGCCACAACTAGGGGTGGGGTCTTCAATATCATCATGTGTCATAGCCAAGCAGGTTGTTGCCACAAGGGGCCAACACTGAAGACCTTGTCTCAGTACCTGCGCTTCATCGTTTTGGTGTGGTCATTGAGACTGTAACTTATCTTCAGTTACACCTCACTACCTTTAGTTAGAATAGGATCCCTTTTGTGACTATGGCTTCTCCACCACCGATTTGTTGGAGAAATGGGACCAACCGTCCTGTAAAAATGTCTGTGATGACAGGCTGACCTAGGTGTACTCCATGATGACAACTGGATCATCACATGGAACTGAAGAGGTATTAGACATGATTTCTACTGTTTGTGGTCAACGAAAGGGTAATGGTTACTGCTGTGCCGCTTAACCATGTGTTGTCTGACGACCTCATGTCTGGTAACGTGTGGGATTTATTTATTTTATAAATATGTGATAATGTTTTATGTCAAACTTATTCATAGATGTATATGTGAATATATTCTTTCCTCTTTTTACACAAAAAGTGACAGATGGCATAGTATACTCACTTTAAAATTTCTTGCATTTTAAATTAAAATATGCCAAACAAATAACTCCATATCTGTACATGAAAATTACTTTTCTCTGTGTTAAAACTACATTCTAATGTCCTCAGCCATCCTCTATTGATGGGTATTTGAATGCATATTTTTTTATTATACTCATTTCATTTTATATCTGAAGACGCACCCTGGGGATTGACTTTTGAATGCAGGCCTGCTCAATCCAACAGCAAGTATCTGTGTAACTCTGTTAGGTGTCAGCTTTGCCTGGGCTATACATTTTGCATCTTCTCCCGTAATGTAATTGACACGAGAGTTCTTTTCAGCATCATTAGTCAAGTGGATCATTTGCTTGTCCATACAGTGGGGCCATGTTTTTGTCATTGGTGGTCAAGTTAAGTATGCATCCAGTGTTCAAGGGCAATGTGTATTAATTTTTTTTGAAACAGCTTTTTTTGTGTCTTCAATTCCTTATTAATTTTAAAAATCCTTTTACTAGATTAGGGTATCTATCATTCCTTCATTTACCAAATCTTATCATCTGGTTTTCCTTTTTGCAAAGGGCATGTAATAGGTGTTATGATGTTCCTAAATGAGGTTGTTCTTCAAGGATCCTGTTGTGCAGGTTTTATCCAAGTGTGTGCCACTCTGAGTCTTTCTTATAATCACCTCACCGCTTAAATCGCACATTTCCTTTTGTTCTCTCTCCTGACATGCTATGGGAATGGTGTCATAGCTTCTTGTCTCATGTGCCTGGTGAAACTTCCACATAATGGAGTCTGGGTTTGCATGTTTGCCGCTTTTCATACTTCATGTGCACACTGGCTATATTATTCTTTGGATCTGTAATATGTATTTTTGAAAAAAATTTATTTAGGTTTTCAAGTAAACTGAATATATTGAACACAAATATATATGAAATAGCATCTCATAACTTTTGGAACTTTCATTGCTTGAAAATATGACTTATTCCTTGATATTTTTTATACGAATAGTGTTAATTTAGCCCTTCTCTGTGTTGATAAAGGTAGCTGTCAATTGATTCACTGATTTTTCAAATTACCAGCCTTTGGTCCAATTCACTAGCTCCCTAAAACGTCAATAGTTTCTCAGAAATTCCTTCATCTTTTGCTTCCTGCTGTTCATCTTTGCCTTACTTTTGTTCTCTTCCTATTATTTCTAGTTGAAGCTCATTCCATTTATATGTGACTCATTGCTCTGGATTCTTCTGAGCATGAGTTTCTGAGATTTAGGACTTCCATGGACCCCCTTGATCCTAAAATTGTTTAATAGTGAGTTTATTTTATTTAGTTAGTTAGTTTCTTAGTAGATAGGTCTTGGAAAAGGAAAAATAGATACCTAATATCAATCTTCCATGCCAACACCATAAATCTATCTGCTGGACTAAAGATGACTCTTGGTTTTAAATCTGGAGCTTTGAAAACTAAGTAGCACCAGCTGACTGTGGTTTTCCCACATAGAAAGAGTCCTGATGCTTGGGGCTACAGTATTTCCTGGAAGCACAGTCTCTGGGGCGATTTCCTGAAGGGCAGAGATTTTAGACCCCAGGGAGAAGACACTTTGTGAAGCTTAGAGGGTTTACAAGGTAGTTGGCTAAATTTACTGCAACACGTGGCTGAGAGACAAAACTGAATTTCTATTTTCTATAGTCGTCATTGGCAGAGAGAAAGATTTCTTACAGGAAAAGAAAGAGAGAGGAGGAATAAATGAGAGCAATCCTGACACCCAATAGAAGGAGTTCATTAAAGATGGCTTCCTGCTTCTCCTTATCTGGGAAGATGAACAATCACATTACCAGTATAAGGAACATTATCAGCTGCTTCCATAAAGGAATTTCACATGAAAATATATAAGGATAACAAGTGTGGAAACAGCACTCAAGGTCAAAAGCAGAAAAGGAAGACAGAAGAGGAGGTGAAGACCAATGTTTCATGGAAAGTCAGTGTTGCATGCAGGTACAAAATGGGGACTGATGAGACGGACAAGCAGTGTCAATTCTGGCAATGGGTAAACATCTAGTAAGAGCAAGACAGCCAGCACAATAAACTGAGCATAGGAAGAAAGAAATGAGCATGCAATGTGGACATGGGGTTAGCCCAAAACGCAGTAGTGCAGATGGCTCAGCTCCTCCAGATTGTAACTCTACTTAAGGAAGACGTGGGAGGTGGAAAGCAGACTGTGGACTGCTTAGGAGCCCTGGGGGTGGAGGGAATCCTTGGCTTTTTTTAAAATCTCTTACTTGTTCTTTGAGACACTTATGCTAGCTGCCAATCAGAATGGCTAACAAGTCTCAAAAAAAAGTTGTGAAAGAAGTTGTTCCCACACAGTAGGACTTCACTCCAGCCAACCCATGTGGGTGAGTGACTGGTTCCCCAGGTCTGGGTGTCTTGGTAGGTGCACATTCGCCAGATGAGCAAGAATTCTTCACCAGGTGGTCAGAGTTTGGACTCATTGTATGTAAAACTAATGCCATGAGACTCTGCTTCGCGCATAGTTTCATTCACAGAACCCTCTTCCCTTAACTGCCCTTGAATTCAAACAAGCATAAAGAGAACCATGTGGCAAAGGAAAGATGGAGAATGATGGGAGCTAAGGGGAACTGGCTAGACAGGAAGCAGCGTGCTTTTGCAGGAGCAGCGAACGTGAGGTGCAGATAACTAGCCTGCAGCAGAGATGTTCCAAGCACCTCAGAAAGAAAAGACTTAAAGAGCATGTGGCATTACATCAGAACAGTGACGGGGAGAGCTATTGACCCAGAACACAATGGTAAGGCAGTGAGATTTCAACCAAGTGAAAGAATGACCACCGAACTAACAATCTGGGGCACATACACGACTATCAGCATCCCTAACCTTATCCAGAATCTTTCTCTGTAGCAACTAGTGCTGACCTGTAAGCTGAGATATCATGATGCCTGAGGAAGAGCTGTGCTCATTGTTTAGTGGCGGAGCTTGCTGGGGAACAGAGGACCATTACCATTATCATAGGCAATCCTTGAAAAACAGAATACAGACATCTCTAAAGAAGGTCTTCAATAATACTGAGATAGCTTCAACAGTGGGAACATTTGGAAACCGTCATGCAGTAACAGGGACCTGGTGAATGCAAGGGTCTACGCTTAAGGCCAATTGCATTCAATGACTTCTGCGTATAGCTTGCTGACTCTGTGATTCTTGGTTGACAATGAAAGGTCAAGGAGTCTAATCAAATTGGTGCTGCTCTATTATACACTCAGGTGGAAGAGATTCCTTTCACCAGGCTTTGAAAGCCACATGGAAGTACCCCATCAGCAAATCCCCTGTTCCTGTGCCCTTCTCTCTTGCGTTTGCCTCTCGCTGTCATTTATTTAGATGTTTTTTTCTTCCTTGGTTATTTCTTCTTCTATCCCTCTCTTTTTCCTTTTAAATATACACATTCTCCTGGTAGGGTGAGCCGGAACACAATGATTGCTGTGAGGAAATCATAAACAGGCTCTGTCTGCATTCAGAAATCACCAAGGGAAGAAAAACAGCGAATCCTGCTTATCCAGATGTTGGCAAATACAAGGGTTCAGAATGCCCTTCACCTCCAGAAAACACTCCAGAGCACAGCCCACAATCAAGCTAAGACCATCCGGCAGTAATGAGACAAACAATGAGACCCCATTACTACAGCACGTAGGTCAAGATTCAGACACATTATGTGTTCTTCATTGAAATACGGAATTTATCTCAAAAATTTCCAAGATCAGTATTCCCCTCTCTCTCTCTCTCTCTCTCTCTCTCTCTTTCTCTCCTCTCTCTTTTCCTTCCTTTTTAAAGAGAGATGGTTCTGGTTTGAGGCAAGTTTGTTTGTTTTTCCTGCATAATAACTCTTAGCTTAGACGGAAAGTTAGTATTGTTAAGGCAAAGGAATAGTATCTCTCTATGGTTTGGTAGTGTGTTTCTTTCTTTCTTTCTTTCTTTCTTTCTTTCTTTCTTTCTTTCTTTCTTTCTTGTTCGTTCTTTCTTTCTTTCTTTCTTTCTTTCTTTCTTTCTTTCTTTCTTTCTTTCTTTCTTTCTTCCTTCCTTCCTTTTTTTGACCCATCTGGTTTGTCAGAAAAGTCTCCTACCTCTGATATTTATACAATATCATGCAAATGTCAAAATCTGAATGTCATCTTCAAAGACCCTTTTATGTCAGGCAACCCCTTTATAGGAAAAAAATAAACAATTTTATGTATGCATGCTTGATGCCAGTCCAATTAATAAAAGCCTTTTTTGCTATGCTTGGCTACAAGCAAGTTTCTCTTTTGAAAATGAACAGAGGGAGAATGAGATAAAGGTCTGTATTGTTTCCTTGCTAATTTTACACTTTCATTTTTAATTTGTGTTTGGATGTGAGGATCTTGGTGCAGATGGTGTGATAGTCCACAGTATGTTCTGAGAACCTGAAATGATAACAAAGATATGCAAATCGAGAGGGTGCTTTGGATGAAAGCCAAGATAGCCCATTCCACAATAGCTGAAAACAAATTGATGTGCCCGACAAACTACCCAGAGTAGCACTAGGAGATGTAGCAGTGCCAAAACAAATTATATTAATGACCTTAGCAGTTTGCTCAGTTCTATTGGCCAGCTTAATGTTGGTTACATTTGTCTGCATTGGCACTTCATTTACTGTGCAAAACAACTTTTCTAAAAAGAAAAAAAGGCAAAACAAAATGAAAAAAAACCGATAAACTTAATGTAATTTAATCTTCATAATTAGAAAAAATGTTGTAAGATTATTTTGGCACCTAGAGAATGTTTAGTGATACTTGATATACCAAAAATGAAAAGAAAACCAAATTGTTAATATTTAAAATGTAATAAAAATGTCACAACTGTATCACTTTAAGGAAAATATTTATTTTTACTGTAAATGGAACGTAGAACCAAAGTGCATAGTTTAGTAATTAATACCACTGAGATTACTTTAAAGGGAAATTTAGTTAAAATAACTGAAATAAAATGATTTCTAAATTTTTTTTGTAGCTATACATGCTTGGAGTACACAATGTGTTGAAGTCCACAGTTTAGAGTATGAAATACACTATTCCAGAGGCAGGAATAATAAAGCCAGATTACATGACAGAGGGAAAGAGGAAAACCTCTATGGAAAATGTAAAAATTAAGGAATAAACTATTTAATTTGTAATGTTATATATTCAATTATATATATGAATATATATATATATATATATGAATATATGAGTGTATTCATAATTATTTATTATTATTTGCTCATAAATTAAGGTAAAAACTTGATCAGAAGGAGTCCCAGTTCTTGTTGTATGTCTAGCATGTTTGAGGTGGCCGGCCCTATTAACAGCTATTGGAATCATCTCATAGACTGCAACTTCCACAAATCAGAATGATTATTTTTTAATCTTAGGTCCCACTAAACGTTTAACTCAAGGCTCATGTAAAAAAATACAAATCCAGTTTTAAAGGCAAATATCTCACAAATTAATGTCAGCTTTAAAGTGTTTATTTCTCAAATAACTCATGTGACACTTCATTAAAAAAAACAAACAAACAAACATACAAAAACCTGGCTTAAGAGATGCTGCTATGTTTTCTACATCCAGTGAATTGCTTTTGGGAGAAAACTGCAGCTACCCTGTCTTCCAAGCTTTGGCAAAATAATTGATAAGTAAATAGTCTATGGATCTGAGAGAGACTAGCCCAGAGAACCCGGATTAGAAGTGCTAAGAAGTGGAAATTACCACTTGTTGCTCGGAAATGAGTCTCTTTCATGCAAAATCCACATGATCAGTGAATAAAAATGAGATCCATATAAAGAGTAAGATGTGGTTTCTGGCTCTGGCACTTTACATACCTCAGCATAACCGGTGTGGGAAGAGACCGAGGCACAGACAAAGTCATGCCCTAGAAAAACTGGCCATCGAATTACATATGCTTCTCCAAATTAGAAGCTGATTCTTAGTTTTAAAATCGGATTATTTTCGTCAAAGAATTCTTTCTTTGTGCTCCCATCCTTTCTTTTCTAATTTCATTTCTCTCTCTCTCTTTTTTTACAGATTATTTCTGATTTAAAATTTTCCAAATGTGAAAAGACAGGAGATGGAATGATTGTTGTTTAATAAACAGGCACACGTAATCCATACGCCAATAATTGTATGTTTTTAGCTTTTGATACCAATTCAAGGTTAACTGGGCCTTGGCAAAATGCACAAGTGTGAAAATTTCCCATTAATTGAGCAGAGCTCAACAGGTTACAGTGAAATGTAGCAGTTCCTTTTTTAGTTTTGTTTTGGTTTGTTCTGGAGGATAACTTGAATCCAAGCTGGGGGACAAGCTAAGCAATTAGACCCCTCTATATCTGTTCGAATCTTCATCCTAAGAATCCTTCTGTAAAGAAGTTCTTCTGATCTGTGTTAGGCACATATGAGAAGAAAATTTCTCTTCGACAAATACCGACTCTTATTAGTTATTTAATCAAAGTTACGTCAAAATATACGCTCTCTGATGAGCCCCCAGGTGACCCTTGGTTTGAGGAAAGCCGATGTGCTAAAAAGAAGATCTCGGAACTGTCCATCAATTTCTGAGGCATACAGAAAGCCCAAGCAGGAAGGCAGTGTACTCTCGGTCTTCATGCATAATACATACCAAATAGGTGCAGTGGTATGTAAAGTGAATTTTAATTGGTTATAATTGTCATTTCATTTAGTAAAGTATTGTCTGGAGACCAGGATATCAATTAGCACTCTATGGACTCTGTTACTTATGAAAATATGCATATAGAGAGAAATGTGCTCAAGCACTGGATGTACTTTAATTAAGAAAGTGGGACAATAATTTAAAGACCTTTAAAGTATCAATTAATTGCTATAGAGGTAACATCTGAGCATAAACTTGGTGAAGTAAAAAGAAAACTCAGTGCATCTGCTTTAAATGAATTTAAAAAGTGTGTTCTAGTTTTGTTCTTGATTTTTTTCCTGAGGCATATATTTAACATTCTGTAAGAAAAACAGCAGGAACACACACACACACACACACACACACACACACACACACACACACACACACATATAATGTCCCTACAGTGTTGAAGCTTTTCATTAATTTCCAGTACTGAAATATATGCATTTAGTAAAAGAAGAGAGAAAAAACAATAACATTAAGTCCAGAGTTCCCCAAGAAGATCTCTTTCAGACGTCCTTCATTTCCTCAGAATTAATAGACGTCCAGACATCAATAAGGTAGAAGAAAAGATGATTGATGTATTTCGTTTTATTATTAAACTGTTGGTAACCAAGGCAGTTTTTCTTTTTTTCCGTTGGGATGAAGAGGGACCTGTCCCTTTTTAACCACTTGCTCTGAATGACTTTTATGCCCAATATCAGTGAGAAAAGAGGATGAATGTCACCTCTCCTCTCCTACTCCTCCTGCTGATGCCTACTCCCTCCTTTGATTGACAGCTACTAATAACCTTCCCGCCCTAAGTGCCATGGAGACACTTTATTAGGACAAACAGCCAAGGAAATCTAGGACCGGAGCCAAGTCTGCAGTGAGTTATTATCGGGCTTGTATTTATCTCAGCTTTGTAATTTTTTCAGTGATATGCAAATCCCGAAATAGATCTTCTGCTGTTGAAGGACAGGTCCCTCTGTTAATTGATCCACTGAGATTCACTCTACCCTCTTTCAGCTCCCAGCCAGGGAAACGTGCGACATGAAAGCAGCTCAGAGCCATGCACAGGACACAGATATTCTCCACACACACCTTCCCTGAGAAGAACCTCCACACTAAAAATACATTTCTGTTCAGGAAACCACCTTCCCTCTCCACAGTGTCTGCCCAGCAGATCAAACTGATTTGTTTGTTTACTAGTTGTGTGTCAGAAAAAAACACTTTCAAATTATAACCAAATGTGATTTCAGATGGGATTTGCATTTTTCTCCAGAAACACGCACAACTCGCATAGATTGCAAATATATTAAAACTAATTCAGTGAGAACCAACATTTTTTTAAGGAGAAAATAAATGTAGGGCAAATCATGCAGTAGAAAATTTGCTTTTTCTAGGGAGAGTTCCTTCTTTGCACATTAAAAATACAGGTGCACATGCCTAGGCTTTCCCAGACTTTGGACAGCTGACATATGTCACCTTCAACTTCATTCTCTCTCTCTGTCTCTGTCTGTCTCTGTCTCTCTCTCTCTCTTTCTCTCTCTCTCTCTCTGTGTGTGTGTGTGTGTGTGTGTGTGCACGCACACCCATATACATAGCTCAGGAAACTTATGGGCAGGTCACTGATACCCATACTAGTAGCACCAATAGTGTATTGGTAGATTTTTGAATGTTTACAAAGCTCTTAAAAGCAGAACTGGGGCACAGACAATCAAAATGTGAGCTGAATAACTAAATATTGATTAGTATTCTGTGCAGAATCTATATAATATTGGAGAGATCATGGGCATGGAATCAGAAATCCTTGATTTTTGAGACTAAAACCATCAGAAATTTCTCCTTTTCAAATCCAGGCTCTCCCTAAATACATTAATAATTCATAAGGACATTCTTGTTTCGGTTGTATTGTGCCTTCCTTGGACATGAAATTAAAAATTTGTGGAGAATTGCTTTATGAATTCTCATTCTGAAACAAGTCATAAAAGGAATTTGAAATTACCTAATGTCATTATGTAATATGATGTAGGGTCCTCTCCTAAAGTGTGGTCTGGGAGACTGAGTACCTACCAAAAGATTGCTCACTGGGGGTATTAAATGGCTTGAGAAGTCTATCAGCAAATGTACTGTGAGACCAAGGCTATCTATTTCTACATGGGACACTCCAGAAATCTACCTTATAATTCCTTTCCTTCACAATTTTCCTTAACATGGAAAGTAATAAACATGCACCAGACAACCAAGTACTTATTTAAGAGTTGCCTTTCCCTCCTCACCGAAGCCCAAGGCAAATAAAATTACCTCCTGAACGTATTTGCTCACAGTCCAGGATCTATCCCCAGGCTCCTCTCTTACCTCATCAACTTGCTATGTCCTGGAGAAGACATTCACAAGGTGGTAAGAGGGTTGTTTCCTCTGCCAGGTTGTCCCCTGATGATAACTATGCCATGTTTAGTTGTGGCAACTTGAGGGTGTGCCAGCTTTCCAGGTATCTGAGATGGTCAGTTGAAGGGGGAAACGTGCTCATGTTGGGTAACCATTTTACAGAATTAAGCTCATCTGGTGCTGTTACTGGGACAAACAGCTCATGGTGGTGGGAGAACATGACAAAGCACATTTCCATGGCAGGAAAGTATGGAGGTATGGAGAGAGGAAGGGCATCCCATGATCCTTTTCTCGACAACCCCTCAGTGACCTAATCCCCAAGTTTTCAAGACGCTTCTACCTCTGATTGTACAGTTGGGGGCCACCTTTGTGTGGAACACCGGAGGGACGCTCAGCACTCAAAATGTAGCAAAGTCCTATCTGGATCTATGCATAGACCATACATACTGATAACCGCCCTATAAGTCCAAGCTCCCCATAACACAGAAACATTTTGCCAGTGTGGGGAGAGGTTAATATAGTCTGTTCTTTCTTGAAAGAAAGAAAAAGACAATTCTACTATCTGATAAATTAAGTGATTCTGTAGAATAAAAATACGGATGTTTATTTTGCTAATGTGTATTTTGATATTGGACAAAGCCATGCTTTTTTCAATAAAATGTCCCATAGATATATAAGACTTTTTGGTGAATCACAAATGAACACAGAGAAAAACATCCAGAAATCACATCCAGAAGTCACAGTGGAAGTCATGGGAATAGCAGTCTTAGTGTATAGATCCATTCAAAAGTAATTTTTTAGCCCTCATATATAATACCTACTCATATAGCATGACTCATTAATAATTTCTCTCCTGCCAGATACTGAGTTTGCACATTGTACTGTGTGACTGTCATGTTCTTCAGAAACTAGAAATATTCAGCGCACTGTAGCCACCCTCCCACGTCTCTCGGCAGGCACTGTACCCCCTAGCCGTGCCGTCACTTATCCTCTTCCTTTTTATTTTGAGACAGAGCCTCTCCGAGTGCTGGGACTGGCCCTGTGCTCAGTCTGCACGGCAGGTCTGGAGCTTGGCATCTGTCTGCCTTAGACACCTAAGTCGTTTGAGTTTATAAACCCGTGTCACAGTCTGGCCTCAAAGGGTGTGTAAGACTTTCTAGTACAATAAGCAAGGAGAAATTGTATTTTATTTTAATACTACTCCTTAGATTCCTGTGTGAATTCTAATTAAGGACAGAAAAAGTGTATATCTGGAGGGCTGGGAAGTGAAGAGGAACTGGGAAGTGCAGGGGAATGGGATACAATAATCAGAGCACAATGCATAAAACATCTTTTTTTTAATAAAAGAAAAAAGCAATTGCAAGAATAAAGGTATATATCTATCATATAAGTATAAAGGAATTTTTTAAGGACAAAATATCTTTGAGAAATTATATAATGTTTATCAATAGCAAAGATCTTTTAAAAAATTCTAATCCCCCTATTACTCTTGTTCTACTAAGGGAAGTTTAAACCTTTGAACTAGAGACACAACAAACATCAAGGGACCTTCTTCCAGAGATCTTTTAGCTCCCAGGGTACATTGACCAACAGAGTCTATATGATACTGATTACATTTTTATCAGCTATCCAGATATTGCCTCATTGCTTAAGAAAAATATGGACCAAAGGAAAAAATATGACTATTTTGAGTAATGAAAGCACAAAAAAGGGGCATAGGTCAGCCCTCTAATATTTGTCTCACCTGTGACCATGCACTTCCAACATTCAGCTAGGTGTAGATCAAGTTAATCTTTAGCATATGATAATAGCCTCACATACAGAAAATAGGCATTTAGATATGCTGTTGGAGATCTTTTACTATCCAAGATTAGATGCCCTACATTTAGTAATTTAAACTCAAAAAGCGCATATTAAATTTCTGATACATTCTAAGCTACCATATACTACATGGAGCTTATCAAGAACAGTCTCTGTGTACCGTCCACTTTAAAAATGGCTGATTCTGAACAGGACGGACAATTCAGTAGGTAAGAGCACTTGCTGTGCGTGCACAGAGACTCAAGTTTGCATTCCCAAAAAATCAAGTTAAAATCTGGGTGTGGCCATGCCTATAACCACGTTGGTGGTAGTATATGTGTGTGTGTCGCGCGGAGAGGATGGAGGCAGGAGGTTGATTGGCTTTGTTCATATCAGCCTTGCTTCAAATTCAGTGAGAAACCCTGTCTCGGGGGAATAATGTGGAGAGCCACAGAGCAGGACACCAGATGTTCTCCTTTGGTCAGCACACATGTGAAAAGGGGACACACGCTTAAACACACCCTTACAGACACACACGCACAGCCCTGCCGGGAGCCATCCCCAGGGGCACACAGGTACCAGCAGAGGATGTAAGGAGTTGGTGAGGAAGGAAGGGAGCCAGGCCATTATGGTCAGGAGAATCTTGCAGCCTGATTGATTATCAGCCAGAGTGCTTCTTTATTTATACAGAATTTAGTAAGTAGAGATACATTTATGTTGTTCCAAAACATAGATTGTCTCATTTTTGGTTTTGGACATGTGTTTCACTTCCTTTCACTCATGTTTTAGTAATCACTAATAAACTATAGCAAAACAGAGGTACCATTTCCAATCATTTTTTTCTCAAGTTTTGACATCATTGATAACCAGAGTTATCATTGTTACTCATTTACCCCGTAACCCAATTTTTAAGAATCTAGAGGCAAATGACAGCCTATCCTCAGGTTGGTAGCTCTGGTTGCTTCAAGGATACTAGACCGAAACCAAGTCTTCAAGCCATCCCAGGTAGAATGACATGACCCAAGCAGTGTATTGTTAACTCTTAATGGTCAGAGTGCCCAGGGAAAATCCTCAGGTCAAAGCTGTTACAGTTATTACTTAAACTATGGTATAATACAATGTTTATATTTTATATCTTTATAGAATTTGTTATAAGTCTAATCCTGGCATTCATATGACATCACAGTAGTTCTGCATGTGTTACCTCTTCTAAGAAAGGAAGTCCTGACATCTCTTCCTTTTGTTATCTTTCCACTCCATACTTTGCTCATCAGTGTAAGTCTTTGTGTAGGGCAGAATTAACTTCAACTAGTCTAACTTTGTTGCTGTATATGCCACATAATTGTCTGGGTGTGTAGTAGGAAGAAGATTGCAACCTGATCTGTGGCCAACTCCGCAGGCCCACTGAATCTTCTTACTTTGATTATCTTGTTCCTGAGAAAGTACAGGGACAGATGTTTCAAGAAGGTCTTACAGCATCATAAAGATAACTCTGGCTTCTTTATGTGTGTCACAATCTCCAAGGTGTAAGGAAGACCTTCAAGTAGATAAGGATATCTCCGTAAGAGCAGGAGGGGTAGTAAGTACAGGACTTTTCTGAGAAAGCTTAGAAGTACTCCAGGGAGAAGGCATAAAGGATTCATAAAAGCTTTCCATCAATCCCATATTCCTAAATTGTACAAATATTAAAAGTCTGCTAAGTATGTAATAGGTAGAGATGAAAATCAAAGGTGGCCTCATTTGGCTCAGTTTTGCTGGATCTTTGTCAAGCAGCTGTGCTGGCCTTACAAATTTTGCCATTCCTATTAGATATGGTTGTGACATATCCCACACATGTATACAGTACACACACACACACACACACACACACACACACACACACACACACACACACACTTTAATCCTCCAGACTCAGGGAATCTCTGTTCTGCTGTCACTGAGCTGTATTACTGGATAATCATTCAACCTTGAAAATATGAAAATTGAAAATAAATTATTGAACAAAATTATTATCTGGCATACAAGGTTGTTGTAAGCATATAGGGGCCATTCGGTGTCCTGAGAAATCTCTAGCATGTAGTGGGAACACAATTAAATATTGCGACATCATGGAATGTACTCAGCTGAATTGCTGATCTATTTCTGCCCTGCAAGACATTAAACACAGTGAATGAAGAATTTTTATAACTCGGAGTATGAGGCCTGTCTTTGGATCATTATTCATTAGTCAGGTATGGCATTTGTTAATGATAGTGGTGCTGACAGATGCTCTGGGGTCACCCTTTTCCCATGAGGTGGAGGCAGAAGGAGTATCAGTTCATTGCTTTACAGATGTTCCTGTTTCTTCATTGACAAGGCATTCATGTGTTCTGAAGGAGTAACCACTAGGATCCCCCAAGATTGTTCTGTATTGAAAAACTATGCGGTGTAAAGGAAAACAAAAATGAGAAAAATAGCACGATCTGAGAGGCAGAAATAAGATGGCTGCTGGATAGATATGGCTCAGCCATAAAGAGCATATACTACTCTTACAGAGGACCCGTGTTCAGTTCCTAGTACCCTCATCAAGGCTCACAGCTGTATGTAACTCTAGCTAGAAGGGATTCCACATTGTTTGGGGGCCTGTTCAGGCACCTTTGCACACGGACTCTATTAACACACACACTCAGGTATACATAATTAAAAATAAAATGTTTCTAAAAGATAATTTCTGTTGAGTGAGAACCAAATGGCTTAAGATCAGCATTAGAAAGTTTGTGGTTATGAATGGTGTAACTGAATGAAGAAGTGTGTGTGTGTGTGTGTGTGTGTGTGTGTGTGTGTGTGTCGCTTTTATGTTTGTCTCTGTATCCCATGCATTCAGTGGCCTCAGAGGCCTGAAGAGGGTGTTGGAGTCTTGAGACTGGAGTTACAGGTAGCTGTGGTTTGCTGTATAGGCTGAGATTTGAAGCCTGGTCACTGGCAGAATAGCCAGTGCTTTCAACTGCTCAACCATCTCTCAGTTCTAAAAGAATATAGTGTTGAAAACTAATCATTCTCAGTTTAATGACTTAGAAAAATGAGATAGTCCTTGAGAACTAAAGTCATGTTGTTAGCAGAGTTTAAATTCATGAAGTTATTTATCAAGGACATGCCCATAACTGATCATATGAAAGAACAAACAAAAGAAATACATGAAATCAGAGTGTTTCTGTATAGCTGCAAGGTCAAGTTTGGTTCTCATCATTTCGAGAAAGAAAGAGAATGTATCCGATTCTTACTGTGGCTAATAGCTTGATATATATATATGTGTGTGTGTATACATATACATATATATACCTTAATCAAAATCTCTTTTAAGTCACACATTAGATGAAGTAGAAATTAATCACACTTCTGTAATTTTGTTATCAAATATTGTTGACAGATACCCGCAGGCATTGGCCCAGATTCAAGTTCACACAGAGATACTCTTCTGACAGCTCACACCCACGGATGTGTTTGTTGAAGATCATTTCTAGGATGTTCATTATAGTGGCTTCCGGGACACTTTAGAAAACAAACGACTACCATTTCATGTTGAATAATTTACAATGGTACTATTATTAATCAATTAATTTATTTAATGGTGATATGATTGATAATCTAACAAGCCAAGAAAATAATGTTCTATCAAACCCTGCAGGGGAAAACATGGGACAGAAACAAAAGCTAAACACATTTGGCAAAAACAGCAAATGTGAGTTATACTGTATATACCTGACTATGTTTTGAGTCGGCCCACACCCTCAGCACCCTCTAAGAGCTGATGGTTCTCACCCTGGGAAACTCTGTTCTTGAGGTGTCTTTGCTTCGGGAAGCCAACAGTATAAGGAGTCATAACAATTTCTCTTTTGACTCAGCTAGGCTTGACTATGGCTTCTTCAGGTTTGGTGGAATCTATGTATACCCGGGAGGTCTTGAAGTCCCTGACCACTTTTGGTATGGGTGGTTAGTGAAACAATACTAGCAACGTCTCCAGCTGCTATAGTCAGGACAGACTTCAGTGCCCTGTGGTCCATGCATCCTCAGGGGTTCTGCTGCTTGGGCCTCCATTCTCTACTTGCTGGAGTCCCTTAATCCTTAGACACAGTTGACCTTGTGTGATTTTTTATTATTCGCCTGTTCTACTCACTTTCAAAATGCTGGAAATTCACTTGAAACTCGAAACAAGCTCTTATGTGCCTTCACAGTCATGCCGTGTTTTATTCATCATATATGACAAATCCAAAGGTCATCTCCAGGACACATCATTATGCGATGTGCACTTGTTTCCGGCATGCTGCTTTTCCTAGGTCAGTACACAGAACTCCTTCCCTGTGCTTACATGTGTTGCTATCCATTGGCATCATATAACACCATTAATCAACTCTGTCTGTGTCTCAGAATGACCAGGGAGTACATTTCATTACTATGGTATGTGGAGCTATTTGTTGTTGTTTGTTTGGTGGTGGTGGTAGTTTTTTTTTTTCTACTTTCAGTGCCTGGTGTTAAAGGGAATTCAATAACATTTAAATGAGTAAATGAATGAAGGGAAGTTTGCTTCCTTTTCTTCCTCAAGTGTTTGAGCTTTAGAGGATCCCAGGAGTTTATACCTTAGTTCTTGGTTAAATTGTGTTTTCTGAACTGTAGCATTCATTATTATGCTGAGAGAAATTCACAGAACACTTGCTTGGAAAGCATGAACAGCCCTTAAATTAACCTCAGGGCAATTGCTCTGTGTGTGTGTGTGTGCGCGCGCGCGCGCGTGTGTGTGTGTGTGTGTATTTACTATGGATAGTTGATAAATAGTTAGACAGACATAAACAAACACATATTATATAACATATGTTTTAGTTGTATATATATATATATATACATACTCTATCATTTGTATAGTATATTTAATGTCATTTTACAGAAAAGAACATGGCTATATTTGTATTTATATAAAGTATGATGACATGACAGTAAATAGATCTGGATAAATTTTGTATAGAATTTTACAAAATTTCTTGACGATCATCAGACTTAGCTCTATGTCAGCTCTGCCTAAAGCCAATGTCTAATTTCCATGCTGGCTGACTGGCTGTAGTAAGCCCACTCCTACAGGTTTTTCAAATGTTGAGAAATTTCAGTTACCTCAGTGTAAAATCTTAGTTTCTTCATTTTTTTTTGCACATGACTGTTTTCCCTCAAAACTAGCCATGTTTTGGTTAAGGCACACATTGAATTAGGGCTCCTTTTATTTGAGAAGAAGCTGGTCAGGCTGTTAGCCACAGCTTTAAACGGGCAGGAAACTCACTGGATGGATCAGAATACTCTCAACTGAGTACTGTAACGACAATGGATTTTGTGCTTCTGCTGAGGCTTGGCTGAGTGTCCAATCTTCCAGGCCCAGTGTGTACCATCTTTATGACTCCCGATATCAGTGAGAGTAACAGTTGCGTCCAGCTGAGTCTCCAAAGTCTTCTCTAGTGGGCCACCTTTCCTAAAGGGGACACAGACCTGGGAGGGTTGTGCGCCCTGAGGCAAATACCTCTCCTCTAAAAAATCCAAATCAGTTACGCTCTGCAGAAGAAGCAGAAAATGTTGACTGGTGTCCTACCAGGAGGGAGCAATTTACCTTCCGCATCAGTACATAGCAATACAGATTGCTGAGAGATTCTTCTCTCATACATGCCTATAAACTCCTTGCTTTCTGTGTATTCAGTGAGGACGGATGTGGAGTGGGCTTGTTGCATTACACTGAGAAGAGACACTGCATTGGGCTGTGTTTGTTAGTCTCTGTAAGAAATTAGGGATTCTAGGGCAAAGACATGTGGAGAAAACTATTGCCAGGCATCATACCTAGCCATAAGGACACTGCAATCCACTCTTCTACCAATGCGGAACGGCGTTGCATGCAGCAGAGGGAGCCAAGGTGAAATTGAAATGCTGATGGGTGTGAGGAAGGTCCTGAATCAGGGGGGCATGATTCCTCTCATGTGCACTTCAGACCACATCTTGTACTGAAGACTTTTTCACTTTTTCAGGACTACAAATTGACATGAAAAATAAATCAGAATCTGTGCATAAGCCATGAAAACTGAAATAAGGCAGCATGAAGGTGACAGTGCCAGAGGATTTCAATGCGAGTGGGGCAAAAAAATATGTAAACCTTTTAACAAATGCATCTAAAATGTTGGGCCTTTAGATTTTACCTGACCTATAAAAACACTCACTCTATAAAAATACCACCTACTTCTGAGGCTTCCAATAGTTTATGAAGGACTCATACTTTTTTATAATTGAGATATGAAAAATTTGCTTTATGCAGAAAATAAAAACCAAAGCAAAAAGTCATTTTTAGAAAAGGTTAAGTATCTTTCAGCCAGTTTAGATTCCTCTGTTGAGAGTTCTCGGTTTAGGTCTGTACTCCATCTTTTTTATTGGGTTATTTGTTCTCTTGATGACCAATTTCTTGAGTTCTTTGCATATACTGGCTGAAGGAAATGTTCAACACCCTTTGTCATCAGAGAAATGCAAATCAAAACAACTCTGAGATTCCATCTTACACTTGTAAGAATGGCCAAGATCAAAAACACTGAGGACAACTTATTCTAGAGAGGTTTTGGGGAAAAGGGAACACTTCTGCATTGCTGGTGGGAATGCAAGTTGGTACAACCACTTTGGATGTCAGTGTAGCGATTTCTCAGACAATTAGGAAACAACCTTCCTCAAGACCCAGTAATACAACTTTGGGGTATATATCCAAAGGATGTTCAATCGTGCCATAGGGCCATGTGCTCAACTATGTTCATAGCAGCTTTGTTTGTCACAGCCAGAAACTGGAAACAACCTAAATGCCCCTCGATGGAAGAATGGATTAAAAAAAAATGTGGTACATTTACACAATGGAGTACTACACAGCGGAAAAAAATAATGACATCTTGAATTTTGCAGGAAGATGGATGGAACTAGAAAACGTCATTTTGAGTGAGGTAACCCAGACACAGAAAGATCATTATCATGTGTACTCACTCATAAGTGGTTTTTAAATATAAAGTAAAGAAAACCAGCCTACAAATCACAATCCCAGAGAACTTAGACAACAATGAGGACACTAAGAGAGACATAAATAGATCTAATCTACATGGAGCATAGAAAAAGACATGATTTCCTGAGTAAATTGGGAGCATGGGGACTTTGGGGGAGGGTTAAAGGGGAAAGGCAGGGAGGGGAGCAGAGCAAAATGTAGAGCTCAATAAAAATCAATACAAAAAGGGTTAAGTAGAGACAAATATAAAAACATAAGAGAAGTTCAAGAAAATATCCTGATTAAAAATATGTTCATGAAAATCAGACTATTCATAGAGATTTGCCATCCATTAAATGGTTGCTAAGAAATATAGATAACAGTAAAAATATGTCTGAACCAAGACAATAATAACTGAAACAAAAAAATCAAAACCAAGATTGGAATATAAAGGAAGAATATCTTCAGACGTGAGAACAAAACTCAAAATGAATTAACGTAACATCACACATGAACTTAGAACATAACTGAGGCATATTAATACCCAGCTGGAAGGGAATCTTATCAAATAAAGATGAAAGAAAATGAAAACTAGGGTGTTTGGTACTGCTAAAAGTCATGAATTCCAGAACTGAAGGATCTAAGACTCTATATAGGCTCTAAAGGGATGGCTTGACATATAAGAGCAGTGGCTGCTCTCTAGGAAGTTGCATGTTCAGTTCCCAGCACCCGTGTGGAAGTTCACAATCATTTGTAACTCCAGTTCCAGGGTATCTGCTCCCTCTTTGGCCTGCAGAAGCACCAGGCATACATATGCCATGGAGAATTTATGCAGGCAAAGCACCCATGCACATAAAATAAACAATAAAACAGAAGTCTTGGGATAGAGATCAACAACCTCGTTCAATTTCAGAACAGATTTGCAGAACCGTGATGTCTTTCAATTTCTCTATTTACCTTAGCACTTTTATACCAAAACAGCATGACAAAATTTCTATACTTTGAATAACAAGGTTCCCTCCAAAGTCTGTGTTAAAGTACAACCCTTGCTACAGTGTTAAGATGTATGGCTGTTGGGAGGTGGGTCAGTCCTCATGAGAATCTTATCCCTAAGTGGAATGAGCAGCCTGAGGGGTTGAGGGAAGAGGTCCTTTTCCTTTACAGTTCTGGCACATTAGAAAACTTTGTGCTCCTTATATATTGCCTAATGCATGACATTTGCTTCTGATGGCTCAATGAAACTAAAGTGGTAATGACTACATAAATGTTTTTCCAAATATACAAATATATTTTAGAGTTTTCATAGCTAAAATAAATTCATCCCAGCTATTCCTTCACCTAGGAAATAACTTGAAGACTTCGAGTTATTCTTTGTTTGATTATCTATTTACTTATTTGCTTATTGATATATTTGAAAGACATGGTTTCACTACATAACTTTGAGTGGTTTGTAACTATATATGTAGATCAGATTGGGCTCAAACTCAGAGAAATCCACATGTCTCTGTCTCTAAAATTCTGGGATTAAAAACATATGTCACCACACCTGTCAACAATGAACTTAAAAAGGAGATTCTGCTTTTTAACATCTTCACATTGTAAAAGGCAAAATCATACCCCCCAAATAATAGCTGTAACACCAATTTGTATAACAACTATTAAACAATCAGCACAGAACAATAGAAAGCTGTGGGGCAAAATTTCCAAAGAGGGGAGCAATGAGGCAATAGCCACTGCTTAGAAGTTTCCTGGTGATGCAGCCTTACAGTCTAGGAGAACCATACTGGGAGAGCCACTGATGTAGGAAGCCAAGCACCTGACCGAGGGCTTTCTGTTGATTACTCAGGTCCCTGGATTCATTTGCAGAAGGCAAACTACACAGGACAAGATCAATACCCATCAACTGCTGAATGAATAAAGAAATTGTGGTACATTTATTATAACATCAGCTATTAAGAATATTACTCAGTAAAAAAACAAAAAGTGGATTTGTGTAGTTTTAACCTAAGTGAGTGGATTCAGAATAAAAATAATTCTGAGTAAGTGACCCAGACCTCTCCCAAACACACATTGTATGTTTTCTTTCATATGTGGATGGTAGATTTTAAACTTTTGATATCTTTGACACAATCTGAATAATCACAGAGGTTAGGTACCTAGTAAGGAATTACAGGGGAGGAAATTATCTCCCAAGGAAGGAGAAATAGAATATAAAAAAGGAAATTGGAATAGAGGGATTGAAAAGGGAGGGAGTTGGGAGAGAAGAGTAAAGGAAGGAATATAGGAAAGGAAAGCTAACATTAAAGGCCATTTAAAAACTATATGGAAACCTCCTACTGCAGAAGCTTCCAAAATAGATAGATGAATATGAAAGGGAATTACATAAAGAGCAAAACTTTAAGTGCTAGGAATGAGTTACTTATTTGAGAAAGTTGGTCAAAAGGGTCCCCAAACATCCTAGGGTATTGCCAAGGCTATTGCTTACTCTCACAAACATGCTAGTAAGGTCCTATTGCTGAAGACAGCACTTACGTCATTGAACAGGGAGCAGTCAAGCTGGAGCCTAATCATAGGCTTCATCCTGCTGACTAGCATTCATGGTCCTCAAGTGTACTCTACACCATACAGGACTAGAACGGTTGTCGCTATCACTCAGGTACAAACCTTGTAACCTACAGCAGTGACAGGCTTGTATCCATAGAAGAGCTACTTGCTCAACACAGTAGGTGAGAATTGACACAAGAATCCACAAATGGACAAGATCCAGAGAATGAGAGACTTTGGAGCACTCAGTCCTAAACAGGATGTCTTCATCAATCCCCTTCCCTCAAGGCTCAGGGAACTGCACAGAAGAGGAGTAGGAAAGACTATAAGAGTCAGAGCTGATGGAGGGCTCAGGGGGAGCAGGGTCTTCCAAACACAAAAGAACTGATGAATGTGTGAACTTGCACAGATTGTAGCGACAGGTACAAGACCTGCACAGGTTCAAGACCGATGGCTGTCCCCGCACAGGGAGGAAAACGTGGACAGCAGGTCTCACCTCTAAGCAAAAGCTAGCTGCAATGATACCTGTTGGCAAAATAAAAACCAGTTTTCTCCAGTGGCGTGTCACAGGGTATATCAACTATACTCTAGGGAAAGCCGAATGTCTAAGAATATTTGGCCAGTATAAAACAAGCTCAATGGTGTTCTCTGTGGACTTCTTGTTTCGTTTTGCTTTATTTTGACATTTATATTTTTCTTGCTGGAATTTTGCCTGATTGTTTTTATTTTTATTTTTGCTGTTGTTTCTTACTTTTCTCTGTTTATGCTTTTGTTTCTTGGGTATTTTTTTGAGAGAGAGAGAGAGAGTGGGGGAGAGAGAGAGATTGCAGGATTGTAGGAGTTGGGGAAGGCAAAACATGATCAAAATATAGTGTATGAAAACATTTTTAATAAAATAGGCTTGCTACTCTGAAAAAAAAAAAACAAAATCAGTTAAACCTATACGCAAACGAGAAAAACAATGAAAGAAAAAATAGCTCTCTAATTAGAAGGAGCCACGGAGCCACATATTTTGCTCTTGGGTAGTATGCCTCTAAACCTCCAGGGGAGTACTGGCTTCCTGATGAGTTCCTTATTGGCGCCTCACTTCTCCTGTGTTACTTCTCCAGTTTTCTACCGATTCTTTTTGAAATAACCTCTTGAAAAAGCTTCCTGTACTCGAATGCCTCTGAGTCAGCTTCCAGGAGAACTTCAGCATAATAGAGCGTGCTAAGAAAATTAGTTCAATTGAATATGTACAAAAACAATTTAAGACTTTAAGCTCCACAATAGTCCATTAAAATACTTTTATTCAAGGCCATGTTTGCTTTTCACAGACGGCTATTCAAATATGTTATCTGTTGCCGGAGAACTGGCAGTCCCGCATTATTAGAATATTCCGCCCAGCTAGTGGTGCGCCTGCTAAAAGATTTTAAATGATTTCATGTTTAGCCATTTTTACTCATTTTCTTCCATTTTGAAAATTACCAATTTGTTTCACTGAAGTCCAAGTGGCTCAGTAGAGAGTAGAATATTACTGCTGGAACGCTTACCTTAGCTGGGACTTTGTTGGTAGGCTCAGAACTGTGGCAAAACCCTGAAAAGGGATTTCAGGTGACTCTGCTGCCGACTTCCGATGGGTAACATTCTCCACACTAAGCTTGGAACAAGGAAATCTGTCACACAGAAAGCCCCTTTAAAGTCTGAGACATGAGAATAATGCTCGTCAAATTTCCTTGGTGGGCAAAGTGAGAGTGAAAGGTTTAAGTCCTTAAAGAAAGAAAAATAAAAAGTATTTTTCGCAGCCTGCAGGTGACAGGGACACCGCTGCCTAAGGGTGCTTTTGTGGGCCGCTGAAGCCTGCCTCCTGCACTTGCTGGGGAAAGGGTGGTTTTATCCCCAGGCAATGGGATTCAGGGAAACCCATTTGCGCATCAGATGGCATGTCACAATGCTATGAAGTAGTCTTCTTGCCCAGCAGATAATGAGTTTCCCTCACTGTTATTACCCGAGCCCCAAAATGCACATTAAAGAACACTGTCAATTAACATTTGGATCAAAATGTGACCTACATAGTTTCATGGAGACATTCCTGCGGAGCCCAAATGTCTACTAATATATTTCACCACTCTATTACAAAGAAGGTATAATGTTCAATTAAGAGCAGGCCATCCCTCAGGACCTACAAAAACATAAGAACTCTGAATATTACCATTAGTTGTGTGATATCACTTGATCCATTGTCTTTGAAGCAGTATTCACGTTACCCAGAATAGGCAGACATTGATTAAAGTTTGGCTCGTCTCCTAAGTTTAGCCTAGAGATGCCAGACTTACTGAATCTTGTTCCGTCTTTTACCCTCCATGTCTTTCCTCATGAAAACAGGGCATTCCATTGTCTGATAGCAAAGGCCACATCCAGTCACTTTGTTTTAGTTTTTTTATTTTCTTTCCAATTGGATTTTACTTTGGAATGAGATTTCATAAAAGGGCTAAAATGGTACTGGAGTTCACCTGACCACAAAAGATACAATAACCATGAAGAGTAAAATCTACCCAAACACTTTTGTTTCTGCAGGTGTATAGATTCTTCCTCTGTGTCTGCACATTCAAGGAGAGGAGCTGTAGTATAGTACATGTAGAGAAAGGGGTTGGTCAGGATTGCAAACTCTTAGCTTATGTTTTAAATTTAAAACCATTCAATGAGTGTGTATCTTAGTTACTCTTCTATTGCCATGACAAAACCCCATGAGCAAGGAAGCTAATAAAACAAGCATTTCATTTGGGGGCTCACGGCTCCAGAAGGGTAGAGCCTATAACTATCATGGCAGAGAACATGGGGACAGGCAGGCAAGCATAAAGCTTTATCAGTGGCTTACATCTCTCTGATCCACAAGCAGTAGGCAGAGGCATCACCATCAGGGATATACCACCAACAAACCCACACCTCCTAATCCTTTCTGAAGAGTCCCACCAATCTGAGATCACATATTCAAAAATATGAGCTCATGATGTCCACTCTCATTCAAACCATCACGATATGTCCTGGTGTTTTGCCTGTGTGTATATCTGTGCACCACACACGTGCTCAGAAGTCAAGGAGGCCAAAAGAGGTCATCAGATTCTCCCAGGACTAGAGCTAAAAACAGTGATATGATTGCTAGAAACTAAAACCAGGTTCCCTGTCCTCTAGAAGAGCAGCAAATGACTTTGCTGAGTCGCTTCTCTAGCTCCATCAATTCCTGCTTTGTAAAAAGCTTAGAAGTTATTACTTATGCAGTAGAAAAAAGGATGGAGGAAAGAAAGGCAAGAATAAAAGATAAAAGTCAGTGATGTTTCTTTTTTGCTTTTCTTTTATCTCTTTCCTTCCTTCTTCCTTCTTTCCTTCCATCCTTCCTGTTTTCTTTCCCTCCTTCCTTCCTTTATTTCTTATTTTGTTTTTGTTTCAAGGCAAGGTGTCACTATGTAGTCTTGACTGTCCTGGAGTTCCTAATGTAGACCAGACTGGCCTCAAATTCACAGAAATCCACTTTTCTTTGCTTCCAACAGGCTAGGATTAAATACATAAAGCAAGTCAACATGCCTGGCTTCAGTGATATTTCTTGAATCCATCTGAGCACTTAGGTTAACTGCCTCTCAAAAATCCAGTAAAAGTGAAGTGAATCCAGATCTCCAAAAGCATAAAAAAATGACCTGATCATCTGAAAAAAAAAAAAAAAGAAGAAGAAGAATTCCAGAGACTACACTCAAAACTGTGGCAGCAATAGAACCTTCAAAATTTTGTTTAAGAGAGAGGGCACACAACTTCATAAGCTTTCCCTTATGGACAGACAGAAGCAAAATTCCTTCATAATTTTTTCATGGGGAGTGAAAATACCCTTCATGAAGGGCATATACTTAAAGAGATTTCTATTTAATGAAGACCTTCTTGACAGACTGTACCATGACATATTTTTTTAATCTCATTAGTTTCAGAATCCCAGATTCCAGCTTCTTCTAGCTTTTCTGTCTCACTTAAAGCAATGATAACTAGGAAAATAGTCATTGCTCAAGATTTAATCACTGACTATAGATATTTTCACATCCTTAAGCTTCTTGATATCATGTTCAAAGAACTGTAAGATGTGGTATCTATCAAACAAGGTGCTCTTAGAGAAGTCTGAATGCATGAGAGCAAGAGCGCCAGGGGAACTAGAAGGCTCTGCTACTTCAAGCTCCTGAAAACCTGAAATGTACCCAATTTACTACACAGATTAATATCAAACCTGACACTATAAACCTTTGGCAAGTCAGTCTTCTCTGCCATTTTAACTGGGGTAAGACATGGCTAGGATTGGTAAACGGTGACTGAGGCATTGTTAGAGCGTGTTGACTTGTGGGATGGCGTCTGAGGATGAAGGTCCATTCTGAGTATGGGTAGCACAATTTAACGGATTTGAGAGGGATATGTCTCAGGTGAAGAACCTGGAGGAAGCCAGCAGGTATGGCAGGGAAAGCCCTGATTCCTTCTAAGTTAATATGTATCACTTCTGCATTTGACACAGCTTCTTTTGAATTGTAATGTGAAATCAACCCTGGTGACTCTTCAGGGAGTTCCCAGGATTCTAGCCTTGGATTGGCATGGCCTAGGCCTCCAGATTCTTTGTCCTGGCTGTTTTATATCAACTTGAGATAAGACAGAGTCATCTGAGAGGAAGGAATCATCATCTGAGAGAAAATGTCCCCATAGCATTAGGCTGCAGGCAAGCCTGTATGTTATTTTCTTATTTTGAGATTGACTGATATGAGACAGCCTAATCCACTGAGGGTGGTGTCTTCCCTAGACTGGTGGTCCTGGGATCTATGAAAAAGCAAGATGCAACAGCCATGAGCAGCAAGTCAAGAAGCAGAACCCCTTTATTGTTTTTGTATCAGTCCTTCCTCCAGGTTCTTGCCTGGTTGGATTTCCTAGCCTAACTTCTTTCAGTGATGTGGAAGCATAAATGAAATAAACCCTTTCTACCCCAGATTTCTTTTAGTCGTGGTGTTTTATTAGAGTAATAGTAACCACAACTACAATATTCTTAAACTGAGAAGTTGCCTGGTTCTTCACCTTTTCAAGTGAAAATAGTCATTGTTGGCCTATTCAACCTTTCGTCATGTCAAGCAACCCAATAAGTTTTCTTTTATAATAATCACATTCTATTAGTTTCTGTTCCCCTAAAATAATACACTTATTGACCAAAGTATATAATACCGAAAGCACCACATTCAGTGTCAATATAAAATTTATAAATGTGCTAGAAGGACAAGAAGAAACTTGTCTTTGCAGAGAAAAAGCAAGCAAGCACTAGAAGAATATTAAATGTAATCCAGATCTTATGGGAATACAAAGATAACTAAGAGTTTAAAATGGAAAAGATGAGTAAAGGTTTAAAACATAAGATGAGGTAGGTCAGATAAAGGGAAAGATAGAAATGAAGAAATCCAAAAAAAGAAAATACTGGGCATCAAAAGCGTAACCAAGAAAAATGCTTTTAACAAGTTCATTGATGACTATAATGTAGTCAGACATTTCTCATCCCGACTGCCCACTCCATGTCCCATTAACTGCTTCCAAATTACCACACAGAGGCTTATATTGATTATAAATACTTGCTGGATAGCTCAGGCTTGTTACTGACTAACTCTTACATTTAAATTGACCCATAATTCTTACCTATGCTTAGCCATGTGACTTGGATCTTTCCTGAGTACCTCATGCTCATCTTGCTTTGTCTGACTCTGACAGCGACTCTTCTGAGTTCCCCTTTCCTCATCCTCTTAGTTTGGTACCCCCATCTATACTTCCTGCCTGGCTAATAGCCAGTCAGCAATTTATTAAACCAATTTGAGTGACAAGTCTTTACAGTGTATAAAGGATTATCCCACAGCACTATAGACCAATAAGTTTGTAAAAAGATTGAATGCCAAACAGAGAAATAACGCAAAAGGCAAAACAGAATGGAATGCTCAAGATTTATAACCATTTCAAATGTTATAACTTTTGCATATTCCACAGAAGCCACAATTTTTGCATTTGTTATTGTTTGAGAATTGCATACATGGATACAATGTGTTTAATAGCCACTCCATATGCAGAAGTCAGCATCTCATGCTCCCGCCCCATCTGTCTGGTTTACATTCTTTTCCCCACTTCTTCCTCAAAGTTCCCTGAGTCTCGGCAGTGGACAGGTTGATTAAAGGGCCCTATGGATAGCTGAGCACTCTGAGTTACTTACATTTGGTGCTTTGACCACCATGAGTCTCTGTATTAACCCTTACTCACTGCAGAAGTAGCTCCTATGTCTTCCCAAAGGTGAAACCAACATAAAATTTATGGACATAAACACAAATATTTAGAAGGCAGTTTGGGAACATGAGCATTTAGCAAACAATATGTGCTCCCTACTAGTGTCTATTATATCTTTCTCATGGGGTTTTTGGCCAGGTTTACCAAACATAAAATCCCTCCTATGAGTGAAGACTTATATCCAATTATCTCCAGAAAACAGAACTTCCAGAGCAAGCACAGAAGAAAGAGTCAAAATCGGAACATAAATCAATGGAATAGAAATAAATAATAACAAGAAAATCAGCAAAGGTTAAACACAGAGTTTTTGATAAAGATTCCTAAAATTGAAAACTGATCAATTATGAGGCACAATAACTAGCTTAGTTACTTTCCCCATTGCTGGGACTGAATAGCTAATATAACTGACTTAGAGGAGACACTTTATTTCACCACATGTTTTCAGATGTTTTGGTTCATTGTTTACTCCATTGATTCCAGATGTGTGATGGGCCAGAATATCTTGAGTATGTGGCAAAGACTAACCACAAGATATTGGTATGGTAGACAGAATGCAGAGAGATGGGGGCAGTGAGACTCCTGAGAACATGCTCCCATAACCTTTCATCTAGGAACTCAGGTCTATCTCCTCAAATTTCAAGAATCTCCCCTTGATACTAAGACTTGATCACATGAGTATTTGGGGGAGACACTTCGTATCATAACCACAAAACTAACCAGTGAAATTTGGAAGACTTAAATTACCAATATCAGAAAAACACAGAGAGTCATTGGTATTGATGCTATGAATATCAAAAGGAAAACTAATAAAAGCACTAGTAAATGAGTACTAATGAGAAAATATACTAAAATTACTAAGTAGGCAAAATGATAAAATTAATTGGAAGACACAAAGTAACAACTCACTAGGAGACATGTATTATTTTGATAGTTTAAATTAGTAAAGGATGAACAAATAACTAATGATTAATAAATATGTTACTATACATAAAATGCATTTATGTTATGACCTTATATTAAATAATATGCATTATGTAATTATACATTGTATCATATTTTTCAGTTATAATAATTATGTATTACATGGCAATATCATAACAATCATAACAAACATATAAAGACAGCATTATATAGATAACATATATATTATGCATAGTGAATTATGCTTTAACTAATACTATCTGCAAACTTCTCTTTGTCCTGCACTTGACATTTCTAATCTCAACTCTACATCAAATACAGAGTTTGTCTTTGTTCAGGGTAACAGTGGCTGGGCTGAGGCGGTTCTAACTAACTCTAGAGTTCCCAAGTGGGAAAAAAAACGTTCTTAACAACAAGGAAAGAGAGTCTTACAATGAAAAGTTCATTTGGGAAAGGTGGGAGGAGTTGGCAAGAACCTTATCTTTGAAAGGTCTATCTGGAATTCCAGTTTGTGAAGTTCCCTTCCTCTTACAGCGTACTGTGGAACGCCATCGGCTTCTAGGTGGTTATGCATTCATCAACCCTGGCTGTTGCTTAGGAATGGGAGGAGGGTGGAGATAGCACTGAAGAATGGGAAACTGCTGGGGTGTATAACGGATTTCTGTTAGAGGTGAATAAACAGGAGTCAAGAAGTTTCAGTTTGGATCATTCATAGGCTGGAAATCTTCTGACGTTCCTAGCAGATTTTCCTGTGACCTTACATATTTCTGAGTTAACAACCCATGATAAAAATGAAAATCTACTCTAAATATTTTAAAATGCATGTGAAGTGGTGAGGGAACTTGTCCTTTGTCAGAAGAATGGCAACCGATTTGCATAGAAACGCTCCAGATCTTGGAGAATTATTTCTGTTTTGTTGAGGCTTCTGCCATCTGCCTTTTGATTTTTGGTTAAGGTCGAGCAGCCTTGTGGCTGACTCCAATTGCCAACATCTGCCTCACTTACTTGTGCTTTTTATTTTTCTAATATCCCTTATGAATGGAGTTTTAATCGACGGTACCATTTTAAACTTTGCACTCTATTCAGGAATTTTTAATATGAATCTAAATCTCCTCTCACTCCAGCTACTCCCTAGCAAGTAGGCATTTTGCAGAATGTAATTATCAGGAGGACCAATGCTATTCTTTATTTAGCACAATTTACGTATTGCAGAGCCCAGCATACAGTTCTACAAAGCATAATCATCATAATGGCTACATAGACCTTCTCAGCCAGCTCTATTTTTACGTATGATTCATTTTAATTTCAGAGGGACAAAAGGGATTATGTCTCTATTGGAATGTCTTGAGTAAGCCCTACAGCAGGGGAGCTGTGATGTCATTTATTCTATGAAAGGCCTGCTTTTCATCTATTATGGACTCCAACTAAAATATAAATATAATATACTGAAGCTGTTCTTGGTAGAAAACTGGTCCTAGGAATTCTTTTCTCTCAGTACAATCTGTGCATGTTTTCCCAGGCAATTCTTATCCACAAGTCAAACTCAGACTTTAGATGGCAAATGCAAAATGACTTAAGCTCATCATTCCAGCTCCCTTCAGATATCTGCTGAGCATTTGTCCCAGCATGAGCAAGTCTTCCACAGTCTCATGTCTTTTATCTGTGTCATAAACTTCTATAAAATTTAGACCCTAAATATAAATGACTGTATTCTACTTCCATAGGGCTCTTTCCCTAGTCCCACTGAAGCTGTTTCAAATTATTTTATGAATTTAAGTAAACAAAATTGATGCTATAATGAATTACAGAATTACAAAAATATTGGCTTTTAGGTTGTGAGATAAGAGTTAACTTGCCGAGCCTTAACTTGAAGATCTACTTTGTTTCAATTACTTGAAATTTTATTAAAAATTTTCTAGGAGAAGAGCTGGATTGTCCAGCCACAAATCTAGAATCTTCATTTCTCTTGGAATCCATGGTCAAAAGGGATTTTAACTTACCTTTTAAATATTTAAAAAAAATTAAATTATGTGTGTGTCTGTACTTTTGTATGCACTCACTTGTACATAAGTGCATGAGTGCAATATCTGCAGAAGCCAGAAGAGGGCATTAGATCCCTTTAAGTTGGAGTGACAGCAATTGCCATCTACCTGATGTGGGAGCTGGGAACCAAGGTTGGATCTTTTTTCAAAAGCCTGGCCATGTTCTTACCCACTGAGCCATCTCTCCAGTCCCCACCTTTCAATATGTTTAATTATCTTTTCTGAGAAATACTATATGATTCAATTATGCAAACACAAATATTACATTTCATTTCATTAAAAATAGGTTCATACAGAGAACAAATTTACACAGGCAATGATATACAAAACACTTTCTTACATTTGTCTTCTTACCTTAGAACTACCTTTCAACTTTACTATTGATGTTTTCTAGGTAACTTTTACAAATACATCACATGAAAGGAATGGTCTCTATATGTAATATGTGTATGTAATATAATACTTATAATTATTACCTATAGATTTCAGATCTTCCTCATAGACTCTTCATTGCCAAGTGTTACATGTTAATTAGAGTTGATTTTAAGCCTTTCTTAGGAAAGTGCATTTTGTTATTTATACACAGACATCTTACTAGCTTTGGGCACTTCTTTGTAGACCTGCTACACTTGGAGTCTAGCTCTTTCAGGAAGATAATAAAAAGAAGCAGGTAAATATGCTGTATGTTTATTAAGAAGCTGAGTTGCCATGCTCTCTGTGATAGCTCATAGTGTCACTACTAGAGACGGAAAATATTTGACAATCCAAGTGCCAAATGCTCTGCTTTGTTTATGAAACAGATTAACTATCACTCTTCTTAAAATTAAGGATTACAGAAGTGTGTGTCACCAGGACTTTGCTCTTCATTGTTCCTTTCCTGTGACTTTCTTGCGCTCATTCTGTCCCTCCATAGAACTTAGAACTCTATTGCTTGTACAAAGGGAGAACAGCGATGACTTGCAGTAGAAAACCATTTCCTAGGTGATAAGAAAGGGAAGCATTTTCATTTAATGCACCCTGATGAGGGAGTGGGGCTAACTAATGAGTGCTAGAATTCCGGCAGTGTAGTGTGTATTTGAAGCATTCCTTCCAGTAAACATGACTCTTTAAGGGCTCATGTTATCATAACATAGGGCTCCAGGTAAGGGAAATCCACACTGCATTTCTTAAATTGAAAATAATACAAAATATCTTGATAAGCTTTTGAATTACCACATCTTGGTAATTTTACACTCAGTAGTATTGTTGATAATTCTATTCGATAATCCCATGAAACAGTATTTGAAGCTCCATGTGTATGTATTTTTACTTATTTATTTTATTGATTTACTTATTGTTACTGTTGTTTTTTTGAAAATGGGGTGTCTTACTATGTTGCTGCAGCAGCTCTGAAACTTGCTCTGTGGAGCAGACAGGCCTCAAACTTACAGAGATTTGCCTACCTCTGCCTCCCATGTATAAGGGTTAACAGTGTACGCTATCACACCTGGCCATGTAGATGTATTTGTAGATGAATGAATGATTCTTAATTTACACAACTTCATGCTGACTTCAATTCTATATTACCAACAGAATGAATTGAGGATAAGATCAAAGTCATCTAAAAGTGTGCCCCAAAACTTCAAGCAGGGTGAAGATCATTTATTTTAACCTTTGAACTCCACTTTGTATTGTGAGGTTAAAGGTGGAGAAAATACAGGACACCGATGGCCTAAATATCAGTCATTACCCTTAACCCACTTTGAACCAAGGTTGAAGCAATGAAACATCAATTGTGCCCTATTATTATTTCAAATACTGAGCAAACCACACAAGTGAACAGTGCGTGACATAGAAGGAGGTGATTAAGAAATATGAAAATCTGTTTCACACACAGGAGGCACTAATGGGTAACTGGGAAACAAATGGCCAATATAATTAGGATTGAAGGAGAACTGACAACTAGCATTTGTCAGAAATTACAATAAATACAATTTATTAGTAACTTAAAGTCATTGAACATAGCCCTAGAACAAACAAAATATGGTGACAAAAAACAAACTAAACAAAAAACACACGGAAACAAAAGCAAACTTCCAACTTGCAAGGTTACCAAAAAACAAAATTCTCTCTCTCTCTCTCTCTGTACGTGTGTGTGTGTGTGTGTGTGTGTGTGTGTGTGTGTGTGTGTGTGTATAATAAGTTACATACTTTTATCAATGGTTTAGTATTTTCTCTTTGGAAAACCCCAGGCTCAGTTAAGCTCATAAGAAACTGCAACTTAATCAATTCTTTGAGGGTTCTTATGAATCAGATATAAGAGAGAAAGGTCATATTCACCAATTTATTTTATGGTGTAGGAGGGTCTTCTGTATTTGTGTATTGCTTTCATTGGTTGAATAAACAGACTGCCTTGGCCTTTTGAGAGGGCAGCCCCACATTGGGTGCCACTCCCAGCCTGTGTCAATACTTTGTAAGTCAGCCATTAGAAATAATACATAAGCAGTTCCCTAAGTCTATATTTTACCATTACATGGATGACATTTTGCTATCTGATTCAAACATAGATACTTTAGAAAGAATGTTTGAGGAAATAAAGATAATTTTGCCTAAATGGGGATTACAAATTGCTCCTGAAAAGATTCAAAGAGGAGATTCTGTTAATTACCTAGGTTACAGAATAGGTTTACAGAAAATTAGGACACAAAAGGCACAAATTAGGAGAGACCAGTTACGGACTCTTAATGACTTTCAAAGTTTGTTAGGAGACATTTCCAGTCTATGACCGGCTGTTGAGATAACATCTGATCTAATAATTCATTTAAACAAAACCTTAGATGGTGATAAAGATTTGAATAGTCCCAGAGAATTAACAGCTGAAGCAGGAGTGGCTCCTCCATGGCAAACTGTGCTGATCTCAGGCTGGAACTATCGTAATTATCATAATAAAAGCACAGTTAAGGTTTAGACTGAGCAGGAAACAGGTGGTACTGTATTACCCCTACATGACGCAACTTAATTTTTAAGAAGTGCTTAACATTTTAAGAAATGCTCATGAACAGTAAAGAATTACAGATTTACAATAGGACAGATTCAGACATAAAAGACCTCTAAATAGGTCACGCTGTTGAATAAAGGTATGTAGTAGGCTTAAAAGAGAAAAGAAGAGTATAGAGAGTCATAAAATAAAGTTAATGCTTGAAAAAAGGGTAAAGTCTTTAAAGAAACAGAAAACAGATAGTCATAGATTTAAAAAAATAATAAGCCATGTAAAAATGGAAAATTCACAGAAAGACTGGATTCTGTATATTATTGTGTTTTCTTTGAATTTTTTGACTGTAAAGGAGCTAAGTACAGAGAGACATTTCATTGTGTGGTCTAAACTAAACCAGCATATATGTTCTGAAGGTATATTGACTTTAAAATTTGGGTCTAAGGATATGATGCTTTGGAAAAGAGGTTCGTCTTTTGTTTTCACAGAGGATGAGATCCTATGGATTCCTTCTAGACCAGTATGGTATGATAGACCATGCCCTCCTAAAAGGTCACCCTGAATACCTTCAGAAAATTACTTCACTCAACTGCCAACTGATATGAACCTGGCACACAGGATACACCATGAAAGACCTGATTGACAGCACCCCCATACAGCAGGAAGAATTTGGAGAGAAAAAACTATACCCATATTCCCAAATATTGTTTATAAATGTTCTTTTACATTTAAATGGGGATATGATATAGATATGAATAATTTGCATTAGTATGGATTTTGCTTTATTGACATAAATTTAAGGTCAATTTTGTTATATGTATATGTATTTCTGCTCTTGATTAAGGTATTGTGATTGTATAGTTCATTTAAAAATTTAATGTATAGTTAGGAAATATAAGTTGTTAATAGATAATCATCTATAATAATCAAGCTTGTAGTCATGTTAGTTAGATTTTCTAGATATATAGAGATATATTTCAGTTAGATAAGCATTATTCATATCTTTCAAAATAACAGAATATGTCATTTAATGTTTTAATAACTTAGGGCTTTTCATGACAATGAGACACGTCTGCTCCTGGCAGCACCAATAGACTTCAAGAGAAAGATGGGCATTGAAGAGTCTCCTTATGGAGTTTGTTAGCCATTTGGGCAAGAAAGTGCTCTTGCCTGGACTGTTGCATAAATTGGACACAAAGAACCCACAGAGAGAGGAGTGCTAAACTTGTCTAGATGATCCTTCAGGGTTCCTGATTCATGAAAGAGTCTGGGAGACATTCTGTAGGATACAGAAAAAAGTGACTGAACTGTCTTTAAAATTTTCTGCTTCATGGATACTATGAAGTATCTGGATACTATGGGCCTATAGGCTGAAGATGGATGCCCCAATGGTACAGAAGATCTTTGGGTGACTGTACAGGCAGTGAGATGTCTCTGTCATTTCTAGAGTTTTAGAAGTTGCTTACGTCTCGTTTACTTAGGTAATATTATATCCTTCTGGAGTCTTTGATGGAGTTGAAGAATGGATAGTTATAGTTATAGTTTTCCTTTGTTATGATAAAAGATAAAATAGATCTAAATATTGTAACTTGCTTGAGAGCAAGAATACACATTGTATTCTTGCTTGAGAGCCTTTCTTTTTTGTTTAAACAGAAAAAGGGGAAATGGTGTAGGAGGGTCTTCTGTATTTGTGTGTTGCATTCATTGGTTGGATAAAGAGACTGCCTTGGCCTTTTGATAAGGCAGCCCTTAGGTGGGTGGAGTAGACAGAACAGAATGCTGGGAAGAAGGAAAGTGTGGCAGACGCCATGTTTCTCCAGTCTGAGATGGTCTCTGGCTAGACTCATGCCGGTAAGCCACAGTCAAGTGGCAATACACATTAATGGAGATGGGTTAAATTAAAATGTGAGAGTTAGCCAATAAAAGGCTGGAGATAATGGACAAGACAGTATTTAAATGAATACAGTTTCTGTGTAATTATTTCAGGGATTAAGCTAGCAGGGCACCAGTAATGTGGCCCATGCCTCTTACTACAATTTTATGATTCAACTATAATCTTAATATAAAGACCAAATGGGTAGGATAAAATAAAGAGAACATTTGTGATCTTAGACTCAACCAGTTTGTTAGCTGTTGTGATCTAAAATTCATGCATACTGAGACTCATGTGTTTTCATATCTTTCATCAAGAGGTCTAAAAGTGATGCTGATGGGAGTAGAAAATGACTTAGCAGAAGCACTATGGAGGAGAGATACAGAGAAGGTCCAAATACTGGAAGGAAGCAGAAAGCCCCAGAGAGGTGGCTAGACAGAAAAGCATACTCGATCATAAAGCTGAGCAAATAGACTGCTCTCCATCTATCAGCCATATTCTCTGAAGTACAGGGGAAACTATTTCAAATATACCTGAGATTCTACTTGAACACTGTGAACTTTTGTGTTAGATGAAGAATTTAAAAAATGCATAAGTAGCATCTATACAAATGAGGATATGTAAATAATGAGAATAAATAAAAGTAATGCTTGAATATGATGAATACATATTGATCCAAATATATTTATATAAAAATAAAAATGCAACAAACAGTCATAGCACAGTAAAATAAGAATTTATTGCTATAAAATGTTATAGAAAATTGACCAGATAACACAAATTGTAAAACAGTCTCTGGATATATACATTGTATATGCATTACAATAAAACTTATGAAAAAAGTCATTGTATATATTGGATCCTAACAGTATGATTTCATGTAGGTATTTCAAAATTTGTTTGGGGAATTTTTCTTCTAAATGTTCATTCAGTATTCCTCTATTGAGCTTTTGTCTATTCATCTAATGTTTACTTAATAAAAATCTGTTTCATATGAACCAGGCTAATCTTAAACTACTAAGTTCAAGAAATCCTTCCTGCAAAATTTTATGCTGTACTTTTAGGAAGCTGGGGTTAGAATTTATCAGTTAAATATTGTATCTGTTTAAACAGTTTTCTTTCTTTATTTCCAATATACAACAAACAGTCAAAGCACAGTAAAATAAGAATTTATTGCTACAAAATGTTATAGGTGTCTGATTAAAAATATATTTCCAGCATAAAAATTATGTATTTATTTGCCTCAGAAGTGTTATTATTTTACACAAGCTTTACTTTTATTGAAATCTAATATACTTGAATTCTTTATACAATTTTTTAAAAAATTTGTTTTTATTGAGCTATATATTTTTCTTTACTCTGCTTCCTTCCTCTCCCTTCCCCTTCTATCCTCTTCCACTATCCCCAGGCTCCCAATTTACTCAGGAGATCTTGTCTTTTTCTACTTCCTATGTAGATTAGATCCATGTATGCCTCTCTTAGGGTCCTCATTGTTGTCTAGGTTCTCTGTGAATTGTAGGCTAGTGTTTCTTTGTTTGATGCCTAAAAGCTACTTATGAGTCAGTACATATCATATGTGTCTTTCTGGATCTGGGTTAAAACACTCAATATGATGTTTTCTCGGTTCATCCATTTGTTCTCAAATTTCAAGATGCCATTATTTTTTTCTGCAGTGTAGTACTCTATTGTGTAAATGTACCACATTTTTTAAATCCATTCTTCAGTCAAGGAAATTAGGTTGTTTCCAGGTGTTGGCTATGACAAACAATGCTGCTAGGAACATAGTTGAGCACATGTCATTGTGGTACAATTGAGCATTCTTTGGGTATATACTCCAAAGGTGATATTGCTGGGCCTTGAGGTAGGCGATTTTCTAATCTTATGAGAAAACACCATACTGATATCCAAAGGGGCTGTAACATTTTGCACTCCCACCAGCATTGCAGGAATGTTCCCTTTATCCCAGATCCTCTCCAGCATAAGTTGTCATCAGGGTTTTTGATCTTGGCCATTCTTACAGGTGTAAGATGGAATCTCAGAGTTGTTTTGATTTGCATGTCTCTGATGGCTAAGGATATTAAGAATTTCCTTAAGTGTCTGTCAGCCATTTGAAATTCATCTGTTGGGATATCTCTGTTTAGGTCTGTTCTGCATTTTTTATTGGATTATTTGTTCTTTTGATGACCAATTTCTTGAGTTTTTTATATATATTTTGGAGATTAGCCCTCCATCCAGTGTGGGGTTGAAGATCTTTTCCCATTTTGTAGGCTGTCATTTTGTCTTGTTGACCATGTCCTTTGCTTTACAGAAGCGTTTTAGTTTCAGGGGGTCCCATTTATTAATTATTTCTCTCAGTGTCTCCTATTGGGGTTATATTTAGGAAGTGATCTCTTGTACTAATACATTCAAGTATACTTCCCACTTTGTCTTCCGTGAGGTTCAATGTGGTCGGTTTTATGTTGAGGTCTTTGAATAATTTGGACTTGAGTTTTGTGCATGGCGATAGATATGGATCTATTTTTATTCATCTACATGTTGATAATCCAGTTTTGCCAGCACCATTTTTGAATATGCTTTCTTTTTTCTATTTTACATTTTTTGCTTCTTTGTCAAAAATTAGGTGTTTTTAGGTGTGTAGATTGATATCTGGGTCTGCAATTTAGCTCCATTGGTCCTCCTGTCTGTTTTTTTTTTATGCCAATACCAGGCTGTTTTTAGTACTGTAGCTCTGTAGTAGAGTTTAACGTCAGGGATTGTGGTACCTCTAGAAGTTCCTTTATTGTATAGAATTGTTTTGTCTATCCTAGGTTTTTGTTTTTGTTTTTGCTTTTCCATATGAAGTTGAGTATTGTTCTTTTGAGGTCTGAAAAGAATTATGTTGGGATTTTGATGGGTATTGCATTGAATCTGTAGATTGCTTTTGGTAAGAGTGCCATTTTTACTAAGTTAATTTAACTTACCCAAGAGCATGGGGGATCTTTCCATTTTCTAGTGTCTTCTTCAACTTTTTTCTTCAGGGATTTAAAGTTCTTGTCATACAAGTCTTCCACTTGTTTGGTTAGTTACTCCAAGATATTTTATGTTATTTGTGGTTATTATGAATGGTGATGTACCTCTTATTTCTTTCTCAGCCCATTTATCATCTGTGTAAAGAAGGGCTACTGATTTTTTTGAGTTAATCTTGTATCCTGCTACAATACTGAAGGTGTTTATAATTTGTAGAAGTTCCTTGGTAGAAGTTTTGGGGTCAATTATGTAAACTATCATATCACCAGTAAATAGAGAGTGTTTGATTTCTTTTTCTCTGATTTGTATCCCTATGATCTCCTTTCATCATCCTATTGCTCTAGCTAGAACCTCAAGTACTATGTTGAATAGATAGGGAGAGAGTGGACAACCTTGTCTTGTTCCTAATTTCAGTGGAATTGCTGGGAGTTTCTCTCCATTTAGTTCAATGTTGGCTGTTGGTTTGCTGTATAGTGCCTATATTATGTTTAGGTATATTCCTTGTATCTCTGTTCTCTCCAAGAAGAACATTATCATGAAGAAATGTTGTATTTTGTCAAAGGCGTTTTCAGCTTCTAATGAGATGATTATGAGTTTTATTTTCAGATTTTTATATGGTGGATTATGTTGACAGACTTTCATATGTTGAACCATTCCTGCAACTCTGGGATGAAGCCTGTTTGGTCATGGTGGGTGATTTTTCTGATGTGTTTTCTCTTTCAGTTTGCTGATATTTTATTGAATATTTTTGCATCATTGTTCATGAGTAAGATTGGCTGTAATTCTCCTTCTTAGTAATGTGTTTGTGTGGGGTGGTTATCAGGGTAATTGTAGCTTCATAAAAAGTGTTTGTTAATGTTCCTTCTATTTCTATTGTGGAGCAACTTGAGGAGTATTGGTATTAGTTCTTTGAAAATCTTGTAGAATTCTGTGCTGAAATGATCTGGCCTTGGGCTTTTTTTTATTTGCATGGGAGACTTTTGATAATTGTTTCTATTTCTTAAGAATTTATAGGTCTATTTAATTTGTTTATCTAGTCTTGATTTAAATTTGGTAAGTGATATTTATCCAGAAAGTTGTCTATTTCCTTTGTTTTCCAATTATGTGTAGCTCAGACTTTAGAAATATGACCTGATGATTCCCTGCATTTCCTCTTTAAAAAGTTATGTATTCTCCCATATATTGCATCCCAACCTCAGTACCCCTCCCCTCGTCAATTAGTCCTCCTTCTTTCTACAGAAAAGGGCATGTCTCCCATGGATATCAACTAAACATGGCATATCAAACTTCAGTAAGACTAGATACCATCCCTCATATTGATGTTGGAAAAGGCAGCCTAGAAGGAGGAAAAGGGTCCCAAAGCAATCAAAAGAGTCAAACAGCCTCTTACCCCAGTGTTAGGAGTTCCACAAGAAGGCCAAGCCATACAACCATAAAATATATGCAGAGGGTCTATGTCAGTCTCATGCTCTCTCCCTTGTTAGTTCAGTCTCTGTAAGCTCCTATAAGCCCAGAATAACTGAGTTTGTGGGGTTTCTTGTGATATCCTTGACTCCTCCTCTGGTTCCTAAAATTCTTCCTCCCTTTCTCTTATAGGTTTTCCTGAGTTCTGCTTATTTGTCTCTAGGTCTGTATCTGTTACTACAGGCCTCTGTAAATGATTATTGTAATTGTTATAGGCACCAGTCTACAAGTATAGCAGAGTATCATTAGGGATCATTTTATTGACTTTTTTCTAGTTGCTAGTCTTTTTTGGTCCTATCTTGGATCTCTGTGCTATCCCTAGTAAAGATGGACCTTTAAAAGAAATCCTACACTAGCTCAGAATTGATAAATATAAATAATAGAGGGCTATCTATTTAGGGGTAGACTCACAGATTATAGTCCTCCACACCAACAGGGAACAGGAACCGAATCACGACCCCAGAAGAGAGGCCAGACATGTGCTTTACATCTGCATATATAATATAAGAGGCCACACCAAAGTAGGTGGGTAACTTAAAGGCTACTGGTTGTAGGAATTCCTACAGCACCTCCCCCTTTGTTTAAGTAAGAAAGTTCTAAGTCTCGTACAAAATTATATACAATAAGAAAAAATATCAGGTATAAAAATTAGAATTACAACAGCATAAACAATATCAAGCAAGAAACATGTGATAAATATTTCAATAATTATCCTATCCTAGTGAATTTAAGTCTTCTATAATAAATAACTTGGCCAAGTCATGAGAGGAAAGTAACTACAATTATCTAGTCTTCAAGCCCATCAAAGACCCAAGAAGGGAAATAGTATTACTTGAGTAAGCAGGAAGTGCAATCAAGCATCTTCCAAAATGTACAACAAATGACAGAGACAACTGGCTACATGGTCAATCACCCAAAGTTTTATTTGCAACATTTTAGCAACCAACTTTGGCTAAGGCCTAGAGTAACGGACAGACCATTTTCAGAGGCAGGAAATTTTTCAAAACTGTCTTGGCAAGATTTGACAGTCTTTTTTTCTTGTATCCTGCTTGTTCTGTCCAGACATCATGCATTTTGTCAATGGTCAATGCATGGGCACTTCCTTGCCCAAAGGTGAGTTTAGCCAAGAAGAAAACTAGCTCCAAGTAGAGTGCCTTTGGTACTCAACATTCTCTTGGGAATAGATTGGTGCTGCCAGGAACAATCATGCCTCAGGTCAACAAAACCCTAGGTTCTTTAAATGCTATATTCTACAGCTCTTTGAAGTGGTTTAAGATTACCTATCTATGCAGAATACAATCTCTATGTACCTAAAGAACCTGATTGGTCTAACTATAAGTACAACAAACACAGATGATTATTGACCTACAATTCTTAATACCTATATAACTTAAAGATTAAGACTTCATATTAGAGTATTAAACAATCTTTAAACAATTGTGCAACAAATGAGGACAATGACCTCAAAATGTAAACAATATATAAGTATCTTTATCAGAGATAGGAATTTATATAGCAACATGATAAATATATCCTAAAATTGTATCAATATACAAAATGTCTTAACAGAGGGAGAAGCATGCATGCATACAATATGACAAAATAACTTTGCCTAGGTATATAAATATTGTAGATGAAAATAGGAACATATTCAATATAATTTAAGTTTGCATCAATATACAAGAACCTATACCAATGTAAATTGCCTATAAATCCTAGCTCACAAGTGTTCACTCCATTATTCACTATTATTATTAGTGTGAGTAAGCTTACACTAATCTATTATTCTATCCAATTTCCTTTTTCTAAAGAGATCCCTGAGCTTACCTAATTTTTCCCCCAACCCCAAACTCTATAACAATTATAATAACCTCTAAATGATGTTCCTAACCCTGAGGACAAACGTGGTTGGGAGAAGGGATGTCATCTTCTAGAATTGCTTCCAGCTGTCATGGGAGAGATGTTCTTTCTATGGGATCCCGTGAAAGTAAAATGATGGTTAAGTTCCAAGTTTTTGTAAACCTATTTTATAACCTAGGTAATTGACAGAATCTCCTCTCTGTATCTTTTCAGGAGCAATTTGTAATCCCCATTTTGGCAAAACTTTCTTTACTTCTTCAAACAGTCTTTCCAAAGTAACTCTGTTTGAATCAGATAGCAAAATGTCATCCATGTAATGGTAAATTGTTGATTTAGGAAATTTTTTTTTACATATTATTTCTAATGGCTGACTTACAAAGTATTGGCATAGGGTGGGGCTATTGAGCATTCTGTGTAAGAGTATGATCCACTGGTATCTCCAAGTAGGTTGAGAATTATTATAAGTAGGCACACACTGTGAAAGCAAATTTTTCTCTGTCCTTTTCTTGGAAATGTTAGTGAAGAAACAATCTTTCAAATCAATAACTATAAGAGGCCATCCTTTTGGTAATAGAGAAAGCAGAGGAATTCTCGATTATAGAAGGACCATTGGTTGAATTACCTTATTGACAGTTCTTAGATCTGTCACCATTCTCCATTTACCAGATTTCTTTTTAACAACAAATACAGGAGCATTCCAAGGGCTAGTTGATGCTGTGGGACAATGGTCTATACCCTGTCAATTGTATTTTAATAAATGCTGATTGGCCAGTAGCCAGGCAGGAAATATAGGCAGGACAACCAGGCAGAAAGTAGAGGCAGGGCAATGAGAACAGGAGAATTTTGGAAGAGGAAAGCTTATTTCCACAGTTGTGACCCAGCCACAGAAGAAGCAAGATGTGACTGCCTTGCCGAATAAGGTACCGAGCCATGTGGCTAACATAGACATGAATAATGGGCCAATATAAGTTATAAGAATTAGTTAATAAGAAGTCTGAGCTACTAGGCCAATCAGTTTATAACTAATGTAGACCTCTGTGTGATTTCTTTGGGACTTAACAACTGCAGGAACCAGGCAGGACAGAAACCTCAAACAACAGGTTGATTCTTCAATATGGTGAGCATTTAGTTACTCCTGTACCAGCTGTTCTAAAGCCTGCAGTTTGTCTTCTGTTAATGGCCACAGTTTAACCCATATTGGTTTCTCAGTTAACCATTTTAAAGGTAGGGGTTGTTGGTACTTCTAAAGGTTTGCTAGTTGCTTTGTGTTCTTGTACAGCCTGAATGGCTGTTAACCTTTGTGTATAGTACCTTATAATATTCTTCCCAGAATTATGACTTTCTGGGACTGCAGGAATGTTAATCTGGGTATTCCATTTCTGTATCAGGTCATGACCACATAAATTCACTTCAATATTAGCCACATATGACCTCAGCGTTCCTCTCTGTTCTTCTGGCTCTATGCATTCAACCCACCTCATACTTTATTTTACTTGAGATAGGGTTCCAATTCCTAGTAATTGAATGTCTGCCTCTTGAAGAGGCCAATTTGGGTGCCAAGATTCTGGAGTAATGATACTCATGTCTGCAACCACAATTACAATGCCATTTATACGCACTCTTAGTTTTGGTATTTGATCATTTATAGAAGTCTGCCAGAATATACATTTCCCATTTCCTACTGGAATTTTTGATTTATCCTCCATGCTTATTCCATGATCCAGAACATTATGGTCTTTTACAGAAGGTTCTGGATTTTTATCTTTTTCTCGTGAGACATGTCCTCCACAGTGACTGGGAATGACTGGACCACTTTTGACTTGCGGGCCTGCGAGAGGCCCTCCCAAGGAGTTTCCCAATGGTATTGGGTTGCCTTGCTTGTCTTTTGTTGGTCTGCATTCATTGGTCCAATGTCAGCCTTTGCCACACTTTCTACATATACCTGAAGGCTGAGTCCTCCTATTCTTGCCATTCCCAGAGAAGATATTATTCCTAGGAATTCCTTGTCTAAAATCCCTTCTCAGATGTCCTATTCCACCACAATTAAAACATTTGGCATTTTGATGTCTCCTCATTCCTTTGGAAATTGCTTCTTCTATCCAAGATTCAGTATTATAGTCAAATGTCTCAATGTTCATTGTATGCAGGATCCATTTATCCATTGGTGCTGCTCTAACCTTTAAATGCCCAATTATCTTCTTGTATTCTAAGTTAGCATTTTCAAAAGCCAGGGATTCAATAAGTACTTGTCTAGCATCTGGGTCTGTTACTCCTATTTGTACAGCCTTAGTTAATTTTTGTAAAAAATCACTAAGGGGTAATCTCTGGCCCTGTTTAACCCTGGTATATTATTCAATTCCTGATTCTTGAATCCTGTCTCAAGCATTTAAGGCTGCTTTGTGGCAAAGAAACAATATTTGTTCATCATAAAGAGCTTGAGCCTGTGGGTCAGCATAAGTGCCCTCACCAAGAATTTGATCTTGGGAAGTCTCAAGTCCTTTTGCTTTTCCCTGTTGTTCTAAAATTTTAGCCTCTTCTCTGAAATAACATTTAACCATCAGTTGAGGCCCATCATCCAGTGCTGCTGAAACTAACCGAATCTAGTCATGTGGTGTTGCTTTAATGCTAGAAGCCCATGTCTTTACCATCTCCCTAACAAATGTGGAATGCAAGCCATAAGTTACAATTGCTTGCTTAATTTCTTTTAGATCATTCTTTCCTATAGGTATCCATCTATCTTCTTTGGATCCTTTTGGGCCTTTCAAACTTGATGCTTTGTCAGAGTAGATTACAGGGTAGGAAACTAAAACCCTGGTTAAGTCATCTCTGATATCTACTGGTGATGTTAAATCCTGTCTGTTTGCCTTCTTTTCCTGTTCATCAGCTCCAATAATTTCTTCAGTTGTTTCAAATATTTTTACTACTGTCTTTTGTAAAACCTGAATGTCCTGGCCTATATATATTTCTAGTGATTTCATTGCAGCAACTAGCTTTTGGTCCTCATTCTGCACATGTGATTTCAAGGTCTGAAATTTTTCCTTTAAAGATAATGTCCTCATCTTTGGACATTATTTGGATAGTGTGCAGATTGACTTCCTGGAGAGATACTCTATCTGCTAACCTATCATAAGTTTTTAACAAAATTTGATTGTCAAATTCAACAGAATGAATTCTTTCAGATAATTTCTCAGTACCCTTTGACATGGATTCAATTTTGTCTGTCAAATTAATGTTAATTAATAGTATTAATTTTCAGGTAACTTTTGATTTTCAATGGTATTAATCCTGTCAGCTAGCTATTCATTATTAGTCTGTAAAGACTGTATCATTTCTAAAAGTGCCTCATTCTTGGCTCTGTTATCAAACCATTTTCTTAAGGATAAAATATGAAGAAAAAACTTGAATCCCAATATTCAATAAATGGATGTATCATGATAATCATATAAGCCTTGCAGAATACAATCCATAGCATTAGCAAAAAAAGTTACTAAAAATTTTCATGATGATGTTGTCTGCAATTACATATTGATTTATTAGTTACCTGTTATGAGGTCCGGTAAATTGTTTTAGGTGTAATAATATTTATTGTCCAGCAGGTGGTTGCTGAGTTGTGACTAGTGGCACAACCTGGTGCCACTAACAGTCCTGAGCTACTTTTTTTTTTTTGCCTTGGTGCTGGTTAAATCTGGTTAAATCTGAGAAATATGCTTTTCTTGACAAATTATAAGCAATTAAATCAATTCCGTATATGGAGCAAGAAGCCCAGAAGTCAGGAACTGGGAATACAAACCAGAAGCTGCCATGCAGCAGGGAATATGGCAGGAAACATGCAGTGGGGGGGGTTGTGTGTGAGCAAGCTTGGGAAATTTTCAAGTTGCCACATGCAGTTAGCTTCACTGTGGTGGGTTTTTTTTTTTTTTTTTTAATAAAGAACTGCATAGGTAAAAGCAAGCTCTGGACCAGTTAGGCTTTTAAGCTGGTCCACCCAGTAGATGTGGATTTCGGATTCACACGGGGCACCAGATGAAGATGGACACTTAAAAGAAATTCCAAAAAAAAAAAAAAAAGAAATTCCATACTAGCTCAGAATTGAGTATAATAGAGGGTTATTTATTTAGGGGTAGATTCACAGATTATAGTCCCCTGTACAAACTGGGAACAGGAACTGAATCATGCCACTGAAAGAGAGCCCAAAACATGGTTTTCATCAGCATATATAGTACAAGAGGCCACGCCCAAGTGGGCAGGTTACTTAAAGGCTACTAGCTGTAGGAATTCCTTCAGCACCCTAGTTCTTGGCCCTCTAGGTAGTGTCAGAGTTGGTCTCCCTCTGATGACAAGGGTCTCAAGTGGTACCAGTCATTGGTTGGCCACTCCCCTAATTTCTGTGCCACTTTTACCACAATACACCCTGTAGGCAGAACAAATTTTAAGTCAAAGGTTTTATGGCTAGGTTGATGTCCCAGTCCCTACTTTGGAAGACTTGTCTGGTTACAAGAGATAATCAGTTCAGGTTCTATATCTCCCATTACTAGGATTCCTATCAAGGGTCATCCTTGTAGATTCCTGGGAGTTTCCATTGTATTAGGTTTCTAGGTAGTCTCCAGGATACTCCCCCAATTTCTGTTGTCACTCCCAGTACTATTTCCCTCCATCCTCTCTGCACTTGATCCCTCCTTTTTCTATAGCCACCTGTCCCTAGTATTCTTGAAATACCTCTTCTATTTCCTCTTCTCTTTGTCCCCCGCTGAGCCCAGCTTGTTACTTAGCTTTTCTGGGAATATGGATTATAGCATGGTTATCTACAGCTAATATCCACTTATAAGTGAGTATATAGCATGTTTATCTTTCTGGTTCTGGGTTAAGTCACTCAGGATGATTGTTTTTCTCGTTCCATTCATTTGCCTTCAAATTTCCAGATGTCAGTGTTTTTAATAGCTGAGTAATACTGCATTGTACAAATGCACTATTCTTTGGCTGAGGGGCACCTAGGTTGTTTCCATTTGCTGGTTATTACAAATAAATCTGCTATGAAGATAGTTGAAGAAGTGTTCTTGTGCTAGGATGGTACATACCTTAGGTTCATGCCCAGAAGTTGTACAGCTTGACTTGAGCCAGATCAATTTCCAATTTTCTGAGAAACCACCGTATTGATTTCCAAAGTGGCTATGCTTGTTTGCAGAGAGCTATTAATCCAAAATATATAAAGAACTCAACAAACTAGACATCAACCAATTAACTAATCCAATTAAAAATGGAGTACAAATCTAAACAAAATTCTCAACAGAGGAATCTCAAATGGCCTAGAAGACATGCTCATTATCCTTAACCATTGGACAAATACAAATCAAAATGACTCTGAGATTCCATATTATCTTGCAGAATGGCTAAGATGAAAAACACAAATGACAGCTGATGCTGGAAAATACTTGGAACAAGTGGCTCACTCTTCCATTGCTGGTAGGAAAGCAAACTTGTACAGCCACCTTAATTTTGTTGTAATTTTAAATAAATTTGTTCTTTGTTGATTTCCATATTGTATATCAGTCTATAATGGACATTCTCATACCCACACTCTCCTATCTCCTTCCCAACCCCATATTATACTGCTCTTCCTCACATTCCAACCTTGTTTGGGACTCAGCTACTTCACAGGGCTGAGTAACCAAAGGTTAAGAATTGTCCATGGGTGATAATCCCCAGAATCTTCCAGTAATCAATAGTTTATCAGGGAAGAGTGGGATTCTGGGAACCCCTCCCAGCTTTGTACCATCCCAATGGAGGTGACCTCAGCTATTATGTGACCATGAGAGCAATGCTATGTTATGCCCAACCAAACAATACTTTGCAGTTTTTTGCCCTCTCTTTTGACTCTTATAGCCTTTCTGTCTCTTCTTCCTTAATGTTTTCTAAGCCTTAGAGGGGAATATAAATGTTCTGTTTTAGGCTGAACACTCAACTCTCTCTCACTTATTTTCAACACCTGAGGCAGCCATAGTCTCTGTACTAACTGCCATTTATTGCAAAAAGAAACTTCTCTGATATAATTATTTATAAACTTGACAAATATTTGAAAGATATTCTATGTCCATGTCACTTTGGCTATACAACATCAAGTTTCATGCTACAGCATAAGATCCTTAGTTGTAAGTTTTTCTGTGATTACAGTATCAGGCATGACTTTCCTCCTGTGGAATAGGGTTGGGAATTAATCATTCTTGTTGGTTATCCCCAAAACAGCCATGCTACTGTTGCAATAGCTGTTACATACTGCCTAGTAGATTGGGATTGTAATTGATGGGGTTTCCAACTGGCTAAGACTATTAGTATGTGTTCTTTCCCAGCAGCTTGCATAGCTCTTTCTGTGACTAAGACAGCAAGCTAACAGATGCTATTATTCCAGTTCAGCTCCAGCTTGATTTCTCTACATCTTGTAAAAAGCCATATATGTTATCTTTAGCAATTGGTTCTTACCACTGGGTTTGGTGGGCAACCAAGAGGAATGACCACAACATGTGTTGTTTGGGGTCCTCTGGAGCTTCCATGGCCACTATGTCTGGCACTGGGAATTCTGTTTTATAGTCCCTGGATTTTAGAACAGCCTTATCCAAACTTGCAAGCTATCTCCCTTCTAACTTTTGTGGATTTATATTTTTAACTGGCTTACAAGCTGAAGGTTTCTTCCTGGGCTTTTCAAATGATCATTACTTCATATTTGTTTCCTTTGTTCCCCAATTTCATCCCTACTTAAATTTTCCCACCATATTTACTCTCTTTATTTTAATATTACTTAGGGTTCCTTTTTTTTAAATATTTGTATAATTCAGGTATGTGTGTGTTTCTCCTTGAATAGGAATGACTACCATAGAGTTATATGTTTTAGTGTTTGACCTCCAACTAGTAGAACTATTTGGAAAGAATTAGAAAGTGTGGTTTTGTTGGAGGCAGTGTGTCTCTTTGATGTTTCAAATCTTACATTATTCCCAGTTAGACCTCTCTGCCTCTGTGGTTGTATCTTAAGATGTGAGCTCTCAGATAATGCTCCTGCTCCATGACTACCTGTCTGCTGCCATGCTCCATGTCATGATAATCATGGACTGATGTGGATGTCCTTCCCTATATATATGTTGCTTTTATTGGCTAATGAATAAAGCTGTTTCAGCCAATATGGCTTAGCAGAGTAAAGCCAGGCAGGAAACCTGAACAGATATATATAGAGAGAGTAGGCAGAGTCAGAGAGATGCCATACAGCTACCGGAGCAGACAGACATCAGAATGTTACCCAGTAAGTCACAGCCTCGTAACAATACACAGAATAATAGACATGTGTTAATTTTAAGATATAAGAGTTAGCAAATAAGAAGCCCGAGCTATTAATGCAAATAATATTGTAATTAATACAGTTTCTGTGAGATTATTTGGGTCTGGGTGGCTGGGAAAGAAAGAGCAGTTTCTAGTTATAGAATAACACCTACTATCTGGGGCATGGATCCACATAAGACTTAAAAAGCTTAAGAAGAAAAAAGGGCTTCTAGATTCACAAAAGCAGGAGCCAAGCACAGCTTCTTGGCAGCTGCTTTCTTTTCCAGATAGGCTCTGTTTGCTGGTGGTGAGAAGAGGTGCAGCTCCTTTAAGAGAAGGCTTCCTGACTCAGGATTAACAGGAAAAACTGTGACTTCTTTAAGAGAAGGCTTCCTGGTTCATGCTGGCAGCACAAACTCTGGGTCTTTTGGGAGGTCCTACACTTAAATGGGGTTTGTGAGCAGAGTGCTACAAATTACTTAATGGTGTCATAGATCCACTTGCATCCTTGGAGCTGGAGCAGTAAGCATGGATCATAGAGGTGGTGAACATATCTCTGCCATGTTGGATGACTGGAGCCAACAAGCACGGCCACTGGGCTAGTTCCAGCCATGCTTGCTTAGCACTTAAAAAAAAAAAGGTTCTCCTGGTCATAAAATGATAGCAGATACCCAATAAAGATAGATTAAAACAAAAATAAACCTCTGAATGAGTCACAGTGTGTTTAAAAAAAATGTATGTAGGCTTGGAAGAGAAAGGGGAAAAAGAGTATAGACAAGAGAACAGAGAGCCACAGATTACAGAAATAAAGATAGTAATATAAATATTAAAAAGGAATAGAGTTAAAAAGCCATATAAAGATGGGAAATACACAGAGAGTCTGGATTATGTAAATTATTGTGTTTTCTTTGAAATTTTTGACTGCAAAGAGGCATTTGATTCTGGGGACTAAAAACTAAACCAACATATACATTTTAAAGGTATCTTGACTTCAAAATTTGAGTCTAAGAATATGTTACTTTGGAAAAGAGGTCCTGCTTTTGTTTCCACAGAAGATGAGAACCTATGGTTTCTTTCTAGGCTAATGTGGTTTGATGGAACAAAACCCCCAAAAGTTTTCAATGAACCCTAAAAGTACTTCACTCAACAAACAACAGGAAGCAGTTTTTAAGCAGTAAGGCAGGTCCTAAGCCAGTGCCTGAATTACTTGAGACTTAGAATTACTAACAAATTTATTTAAATACTTAAAACCAACACACCCACATACAGAGGTTGAGTTGAACAGAAGGTCAAGAAACCCAGAGCTTGCAGGCAGTCACAAGCCACAAAGTTACTGGACGGAGTTTAGGCTAGGCAGTCAGGGATCCAAACTGGGAATGCAAGCCTGCTTTCCAGGTGCAAGGAAAGAACTCCAGAGATCAGAGCCCCACCTAATCAGAGCAGGCCTGGCAGCAGCTGCACCTCAGAAGTAGATTGTAGGCTGGGTAGTGGCAATGAGACACATAGGCCAGAGAAGGCACAGAGGAGTTGCAACAGAAAGCTGCAGGCAGCAGTAACTCAGCCCCTTAGTAGGTGGGACCAAGCCACATGGGCACAGACTGGCAGGAAATTGCCAAGTTGCTGCTCCAGGCCAGCCAAATTAAACCATGTGCAACTGTATACCAGAGGGGTAGTGTTGCAAGGAGCAGGCCCCTTGTTTGTCCTGGCTGCCCAGCTAGCTTACACCTGAAATAACCACACAGAAACTGTATTAATTAAAACACTGCTTGGCCATTAGCTCTAACTTCTTATTGGCTAACTCTCATATCTTGATTTAGCCCATTTCTATTAATCTATGTATTGCCATGTGGCATTGACTTGCCAGAGATTCTAACCAGTGTCCATCTCAGGAAGAGGATCCATGGCTTCTCTCCCTCTGCCCTTCTTCCTCCCAGCATTCAGTTCTGTTTTCTCCACCTACCTAAGTTCTGCCCTATCAACTAGGCCAAGGCAGTTTCTTTATTCATTAACCAATGAAAGCAACACACAAACAGAAGGAACTCCTACACCAGAGTAGTTCAAGTGCATGGGGTGGGAGGAGGCTGTGGGGGTTCTGAGCAGGTTCTGGCAATTGCATGGGCTCAGACCTCACATTGGATGCCAATTTGTTGTCCCACCAAAGAGTTCCACAATAGTCCAGAATAGAATATAATAAAGGTTTATTTATTTGGGGATAAACTGACATTAAGGGTAGTGATCTGCAGTGCTCCATGTGCACTAGGAACTGGAACCAAAACCAGCAGCAAAGAGGGCCACACATGCTTTACATCTATTTGAGACCACACCCAAATTGGGCTTGTATCTTAAAGGACATTGGTTGAAGGAGTTTACACAACAATGGACTCTAACCTTCTGAAACTGTTAACCTCCTATAAACTCCATTTCCTGTAAGTTGCCTTGCTCATGGTGTCTGATTGAAATACTAGAAAATAACAGAAACAGAGTGTGTGTCTGCATGTGTGTGCAGGCTGTAAGAAGGCATCAGATTGCAGGTAGTTGTGAGCCTATCCTGTAGCTAGTGGGAGATGACTCCAGTTCTATCCAAGAGCAGCCAGCATTCTACCTCTTGTAACTGCTAAGCCTGATCATATATCTTTTCCTAACACCCCTTAAAGCATCCTGTAAACCAAACACCTATTTTTAGTTTCTAGAGTGCCAGGAATGCTTTATCCGATTTTGCCTATACTGACTGGTGTGGCTTCAGTTCTCTGAATGCCTAGCTAATCCCAATATACATTTATATTTTATACATATATATCACATTTTTCTTCTAGATTCGAGAGCTCATGTATTTTCTATAAAGGGCTAGATTTATTGTGTGTTTTAAGGTAAGAAAATCCTGACCTTACCCTTCATAATACTTTGGCAGTTCAAGACCCTTTAAGTTACTGTATGAATTTTAGGATCAATTGGTCAGGCATATAGAGTCCCTGCAGAATGATCTCAGCAGCTGAGCCACCTTCATGGTATGACTTCATTGTACAGGAGCCTGGCACATCTTCTGATATATATATATATATATATATATATATATTTGGCTTCTCCAGTTCCTTTCAACTGTGTTTTATAGTTTTTGAGGTGAAACTCTGTGTATATTGTTTCATAAAATTATTTTTATTTTATGTTTTGTAGAACAGGTTTAGTTTCATCCTTGAATTTGTCATTGGTGATGTGTCTTATTATTTTATGTTGATTATATTTATGAGTTCTAGTGATATTTGATGAAATGTTAAAGATGTTCTACATATGAAATTTGAAATCGCTGCCAAGAGAGATCTATTTGAAAGGGCTTTATTTTTTTCTTGCATAATTTCTAATTGTGAAACTGTAGTTACTGTAAAATAGAAGTGGCAAGAGTAGAGTTGTCTTATAGTTGAGTTTAGGGGAAATATTTCATCATTTTCCAATTTTACTGATATTAATTTTAATTTTCTTTATAGATGCCTCTTATCAAGTTAAAGACATTTTATTTTCTTCCAAATTCTTAATATTTTTATCAAAATATCTTTAATATATCTTGCTATTATATGCTAATCAACAACTAAATAAATCTTTCTCTTCTTTGTAATTTCATTTACTTTTTGGGAATTTCTTTTTCTCTCCTTTGCTAAAAACAGATTATTTTCTCATATAATATATCCTGATTATAGTCCCTACACACTTCTCCCAGTTCCTTCCTACTTCCTCTTCTATCTGAACCCATTCCCTTTCTATCTCTTATTAGAAAAGAACAGGCTTCTAAGACATAAAATAAAAATGCAAAAAGTAAAGTAAAATAATATAAAACAAACACCATCACATTGAAGTTGGACAAGGAGCCAAGAAAAGGCACAAGATTCAGAGTCCTAGTCATTCATAGACTCAAGAATCCCATAAAAGTACTGATCTGGAATCTATAATATATATGCAGAGGTCCTGGTGCAGACTTGTAGGCCCTGTGCTTGATACTTCAGTCTCTGTTGACTCAGAGGCGGGCCTGTTTGCCCACTCCTGTGGCCTCCATGCTCTCTGGTTCTCATACTTCTTCTGTCTCTTCTTTACCCTGGTTCTCTGAGCCTTGAGGGGAGGGATTTAATGGAGACATCCCTTTTAGAGTGGTGTGTTCCAATCTCTCTCTCTCTCTCTGCAAAATTCCTGGTTGTAGGTCTGTATATTTGTTCCCATTTGCTGCAGGAACAAGCTTATCTGGTGATTACTGAGTAAAACACCCATCTGTTCTGTAAATATTGGTTAGACCATTCAGTTTATCATGTCTTCTAACACTAACATCTTTCTCTCTCTCTCTCTCTCTCTCTCTCTCTCTCTCTCTCTCTCTCTCTCTCTTTCTTTTTTTGTTTTTTGTGACAGGGTTTCTCTGTAGCTTTGTAACCTGTTCTGGAACTAGTTCTTGTAGACCAGGCTGGCCTCAAACTCACGGAGATCCAATTGCCTCTGCCTCCTGAGTGCTGGGATTAAAGGCATGTACCACCACCACCCAGCCTCAATTTGCTTTCTTATAGAGAACACAAGACCACCTGTCCTGGAGCGTCCTTGCTCAAGGAGAGTAGTCCCTCACAGTTGAGTGGTCTCTCCCACTCTCCCAAATCAGTTGTTAATCGAGAAAATGATCCCACGTAAGTACTCACAGAATAATCTGATGGAAACAATCCCTAATGAGGTTGCTTCTCCCCAGATATGTATGTTTGTGTCAAATTGATGAAAACAAACAATTGCAGAGGTGAAGACTTTTTTTTAAAGAAAGTATCATTTCTTTGTACTAAACTTAGAAAGGCATTTTGTCAAAAGGAGGATACTTGGAATCCATTGGAAATTTTATATCACATCAACAGACATACAAATGTGAATTAATGTTGGTGCTATCACTCATCCAGGCATACAATTCAAATTTTTACTGTGGAGAGGAGGTTGTGTTTTCTTTTAAACTATAAAATAGTACAGTGACATTTAGAACACAGTTTGGCAGTATCATCTCACATTAAACACATATATTCTAGGTACTAGCAATCTAAAATTTAGATACATAGACGGGAGATATTACTAAACATGTTCTCTATAAGACTTTTATGGGAAGCCAATAATTGTCAAACCTGAATACAACTAATTATCATTCAAAGGAAGAATGGATAAGAAAGTTGCACTATTAATGTAGCATAATGCTCTGCAGAAATAAGAATGAACCCATTTTAACACACGAACATGACAAATACAGATTGCATGTACAAAATAAACTACAAAATAAACATCTGATGTCCATGCATGACAACCTATGTAAATGCATGAAATCTAGAAAACATGGTTGAATGTAATCAACATTATGCTGACTGAAGGGCGGCTGACGTGAGAGAGTGTGGTACATATTTCCATCTGTAAGAAGTTCCAAAGTGTAAACTGTGGTGGTTATCTTTGAAGCAATTGACATTTATACAACAAGCATGTTAAATTTTCTGGTGTTATAGAAACGTACTATATGCTTATTTGGCTGGCCTTCAACAGCTATGCATTACAGCCAATGTTATCACACTTTGCATATGGTATGTGCACACTTTATTGAATATAAATTGTATCTCCGTTAACAAGAATGTTATTAATACACAGGGACAGTGGGGACTTTATTAAAAGGCTGGAGCATTAATAAAGTGCCTGTGAAATACACTTTGGGTTAGGTTTTCTTTCTAGGAAAAATAGATGATTTTGTAATGAAATCTAAGCAGCTTAGTCATTCATTAGTTCATTTAATAAATATTTATTATTTATTATTTTCTCCTAATCATTTAATCCATTCTCTTTTTAAAAAATTCTTGGTTTTGGAACATTTGTATGTTTGTGAATATCTTTATAATTTATCTTCTTATTACTATTTTTATAATACTAAGTAATTTTATTCAGTTGTTTTGGGCTATACTCTCAATGGCATGAGAACACCTTGAAAGACCCAGTTTCAAGCCACTATTGTATGGGTTCTATTGACCTCAAGATTTCTTCATTTATCCAAATTTATATTTTCCCCAATCTCTTGCTTTTCTCATCTTCAATCTTTAATCCCTATCTGTATATTCTCTTGGATCACTGCCATTTAATTCTCTATTTCTCACTATCTTTATTATTGTATGCTCTTGAACCGCTTTTCTTATTTCATAGATAATAGATACACAGCCTTAAATGTGAGGAGGAAATACATAGAACAGAGGGGGGGAGGGAGGGGGGAAGGAGAGAGAGGGAATTCTAACAGCCATAGAAAAACAGTATCGTGAGCCAAACCTTTTTTTTTTAGAGTAGTTTTATGTCATCAATAAGGGTTTTAAAACACTGCTGTAAAATATGTTCTGTTTAGCATAAGTGACAGAACCATCTTTCTCAGCCTGTCATTCAATGCTTTTCCCCCTGGTTATTTTAGTTGATTGATGTGTATATAGTTCAGACCAGAAGACAAAATATATGATTCATCCCGAGTCTGAGAGCCCCATTTGAATGACACTTTATTTACATTAGCATTCCTAATTACTTAATGACCAATCAGATATGGTTCATTGCTAGTAAGTGTAGAAACATGTTGTTTGAAGGATGTAGTTTAATTAGTATACTCCTAAAACATGTCCCTCATGACCGTTGGATGTAATCATTATTTTATGTATTTAACTGTGAAATTCATATTTACTCAGCAGGCTAGAGAGCAGCATTTTAGCTCTCAAAGCTGTTTAATAGAGCATAGTTATGTTTTTAAAGCAGCCTGCCAAAACTAAAAGGCTCATTATTAAAAAGAATAGCCACCACTCCCATAAAGTCATTGCTATACCCAAATGTTATTCCTATTAAAAATGTATATAAAACAGAGTAAAGAATAATAAACAAATGGTCAGTATAAATATGTCTGTAACAATATAAATTTGTCTTCAAACTATTAGAGTATTCAGACATTTAAAAAGATACATACATTATTATTATTTAATTATGTGTATGTGTGTGATTGTAGATATATGTGTGTGCAGGTGGGCCCTCTGGAGCTGGGGGTACAGGTGGTTGTGAGCTGCCTGACCTGGATAATGGGAATCATACTTCGATCTTCTGCTGGAGCAGCAAGTACTCTTGACTGTTGAGCTGTCTCTCCAGCCCTTATTTGGCTCAGTTTCAGGAAACACAGTGCGAATTATCCTTAGCTTCTGGTTTGGACTGAACAGGGGAGGGAGATCATTGTATCCAGTGCTGTTTTCTCCACCCAGATGTCTACTCTACATTAGACTTCTGAGAAGAAATCATATTTCTAAAGTAGGCATTACCATACCAAGTAATCAATAAGTCAGTTTGCAGGAAATTTAACAAGCAAGTTTAGATTATACTGTGAATAACAACCATTTTTTAGAACTTGCTGGTGGGATTCCATTGGCTCACTAATTCTTTTTCCATGCTTATTTTTATTTTTTTTGTTATTGTGTGTGCATGCATGTGTGCACATGAGAGCCTGTGAGTTTAACAATTTTTGGATCCATTACGTGGGTTTCACTGGCAGACTCAGGTCAGCAGGCTTGGTGGCAATCACCTTGACCTGTGGTGCCATCTCATTGACCCCATTTTCCATGATATTTTGATCAGAATATGACTCAAACTTCCTGAAACAATTGTCTTGGCCCCTGGCTTTTGCTTTTCTGTGCTCATCTCTTTCTTGATAACTCACAGATTGGTAATAGAATTCCTTGTCTTTGGCAGATATTTTTCCATCACTCTCTCCACCACAGGCTGATTTGGGAACACATGCACTGTCCATATGACTGTCTCTGATGGGAGGTACTAAAATAACATCTTACTGTCAAGTTTTTGATACTGTATCTGACATCCTGCCATCTCTAATAGTGTCAATAATGTTCAGGAGTTATTTTATGACATTCATTCTTTGTTACTTTTATTTAAAATTTGATTATTTGTGTGAAAGTACACATGGGACTTTAATATGTGGCAATCAGAAGACAGGCTGTGGGAATAACGATCATTTCACCATGTGGGTTATGGGAATCGAACTCACGTCACCTGACTTAGCAGCAGGTTTTACCACTCACTGAATCATCTTGCTAGCCTGCAGCAACTACTTTCATAATCATTTAACATGCTTGAAATGTTTCTTCACACATTCATATTGAAGTTAGATATTATAATTTGCATATTACAGCTGTGGAAACCTAAATACTGTTAAGTTAATTGACTGTCCCAAGTCAAACACAGTTAATAACTGGTAGAACCTAGAGTTCATAAACCTCATTGGAAATTAGAAATAGATTTTTTGGAATTTCAAAACATTAGTACAGTGGTCGTGAAAATTCCTCCCCCCGTATACCAGAAATAACTAACGTCATATTTTTAAAAAATGCATGAAGGTAAATAATAGACCATGCTCTCTCCCTTGTGGGTGACAAGGCTTCAGAAAACAAATGCTTACTCATGTTTATGCATCTCCACAGCTTATGTTCACATATTCTTTATTAATAACATAAAATTATTTGACTATAAAATTTTTAATTGAAGAGGCTTTGATCAAAGAATCTTAAAGTAGTTTGCCCGATTTCAGCTACAGGTATTCTTTAAAACGCTTAGCTTCCTAAGCTGTTATGGAGTCAGACACCTTCCCAGCACGTGGGAGGCAGGTGGACCTCTTGTCTAGCTCAGCCTGTATTACATAATGAGTTCCAGGCTAAACATGGCTACATAGTGAGACTCTTTTTCCTTCTTTCTCTCATTTGCTTGTTCCCTGTCCCTCTCTCTCTCCCCCCTCTCTATGCACATGCACACACACACATACACACACACACATACATACAAATATACCTATGCACATATGTCTCTCTGCTTATACATACATACATATGTATGTCTCGCCTATATATTATAGAAATATATACATGTATATATATTATATATATGTGGAGGGAGAGAGAGTAGATTCCTATACTACACCGTGAAAATTCTTATTTAATCAAGCTACAGTGTGCCAAAGATCTTCTTTTAAATGAGTATTTGGGGTATTTCTTACTCAGTGTATTCTTTGCTCCAGTACAAGAAATAGGATCCTAATGTAATTAAGAACTTTGCTTAAGTTTAGGCTTAAAAAATCAGTTAGGAGATCAATATAATCACTTTACACCCACCATAAACAGAAAACTTAATTAAGTTTCCATGTCTTTGCTCTGTAAAGAGGACTGAAAAGCCTGGATAAATTCAATCATACAATTACAGATTGGACCAGGGAGTTACCTCAGTGGGCAAAAATCACTTGAAACACAAAAATGATACCTAAGCTCCCTCCCCTGAACCCATGGTAGAACAGATAAACCACTCCTTAAACTTGTTGTCTGACCTCCACACATATGTGCCTGATTCTACACACATGCACATTACACATATGTGTAATTTTTTGCATGTGAATTTTTAAAAGTATGTAAAATCACACACATCTTTAAAATTAAAACTATTGATAGTTAAATTAATACTAACATTCATACTATATTAAGAGGCTATATTAATTACTTTTCTGTTGCTGTGAATAATACTATGAACTGAAGAAAATGAGAGTTTATTTTGGTTTAAGATTACAGATGGTTTGAGTCCATGATTATTGAGACAGCATGGCAGCAGACAGCAGGCACAGGGTCAGGACTGGAGAGCTGAGAGCTCACATCTTGAACTGAAAGCACAAGACAGAGACAGTGAACTTGAAGTGTCTCAAGAACTTTTACGCTCATTACTTGCCCAGTGATGTACTCCCTTCCTCACAACCACAGCTCCTCACCCTCCCCAAATAACACCAAGTGTTCAGATGCCTGAGAGGATGGGGCACATCTCTTATTTAAGAGTCACACAGACACTGCAAAATGTTCTGCCTTCGTTATCTAATTACTATGTAATAATCACACTAGTATCTCTATCATTTAGGCGGTAGAACCAGATATTAATGAGCACATATGAGTTTCTCTGAGTCAGACAATTAATCAGTTTGAATGCTGACCATCAGAATACCCTGGAAATATACAATACCGGCAGGAATAACAAGAAAATAAACTAATTAGGCCATCTACATCATTTACCAACCACTTCTAAATCTTGCCATGGATTAATAATTGTTACTTTAACTGTGAGATGTTTGTTCTCATTCTATTTGTACAGAAATTAGGCTTGGAGATGAGACATTATTTGCTTAAATTCATATAACTTATCATGTAAAAAGTCTTGGCTCTGACTTGAAACCTGCAGTCTTAATGATTAGAGCAAGGACTTTGAGTTTCTCTGTTTCTCCTCCCTATCTTCTTTCCATAGTCTTGGAGCACTAAATAGATATGTGCTGGGATCCAGTAAAGATACTGTCTGCATTGGTATGTTTGTGTGTGTGTGTGTGTGTGTGTGTGTGTGTGTGTATGTGTGTGCGAACATGTACATCTATTTAAGATAATTTTTGAAATTCATTTCTTTTATCCTAAGTATCTGGGTGCTTGCCTGCATGTGTGTATGTACATCATATACATACTCAGTGCCTGAAGAAGTTAGAAAAGGGAACTGAATCTCCTCTAACTTAAACTTAACATGGTTGTGAGTTGTGATATGGCTTCAGGGAACCTAAAGTAAGTCCTCTAAAAGAGGCACAAGTCCACTTAACCACTTACCCATCTATCTAGCACACATTAATTATTTTTAATCACATTTAATATATAGTGATTGAACATAACCCAGGATGCAAAAAAAAACATATTCAGACGATATGGAGGAAAAGGAACATGCATTCAATATGTAACTATATATAACACACAGGATCAGGCTGCTGCAGAAAATGACAGTGGACATACCTCCATAGTCAAGGCACTATGTGCATGCCACTGCAGGCTACTATTAAAATACATGATGAACAGAAGATTCAGAGTTCTAAGCTGGAAGATGGAAGTGGCCTAGGATGAGTCAACTGACTACCCATAAAGATGTAGGATGAGTCAATTGACTACCCATAAAGATGTAGGATGGGTCAAATGACTACATTACACCTAAACCCATCTTCTCCTGCATGATATTCAAATCAAGAAGTTGCTTTGATCTGAGAGCCCAAGTACCTGGAAACAATTATGCACAAGAAAATGCTTCCTTTGGGAGCATCTAGTTGGTGCTCTTTGGTATACACTGACACAGTAAGGAAATTGCTTTCAGCTCAGCCAAAGGCTGTGGAATGTTACGGGTGAGAAAGAGATGGGATTTAGGAGAAGCATGGTGTTTACAAGCACAGAGACAACTCAACTTTACAAAAGTCATAAAGTAAGATCAAATATTTAAAAAGTCAAAATTCATATGACTTGATGCCTGTTTCTGTAATTGCTTCATTCCTTTAAGGGAGAAATAGCCAGAGCTGTGAGAGGCAAGGGTTTTCCTTAAAACAAATTCAGTGTTTCCAACCAGTCATCCTGAGGCAGGAAATGAGACCATGTGGTGGGACGTTCTGGGATTCAAACAGTGAAAATCTTTTATCTCTGAGTTTAGAGAATTTGAATCAGAAACCATGATTCACAGTCATATGCGTGCTTAAAAAAAAAGGCTCATTTCGACTACTTACTGGTATTAAGTACACCTATTTGCAGCGAACAATTTGATGTATGGACACGGATATATACAAGCCAGAAAATGTTACTATAGTCAGATGAAGAACAAATGCCTACGCTCCATGCTGCCATGGGTCCTTTGTAAAGTGCCTTCTGCCCCATCCATCTCAACTATGGCTGCAGCAGCCACCAACTTGCTGTCTCTTCTAATACACTATGATTTCAGTTTCCTATGAATAGAATAAGGATGTCGCATGACTTTACTTGGTCAGAATTGCTTTTCTCAGTATAAATTCTGACACACTCATTTTCTGCTGTCAACAAATACCCAACTGCTTTTCATTTCTAAGGAGAACCCCAAAAGATAGGCACAGCTCAATTGGTCTATCGTTTGTCTCTTTCTGCATGTTGCACCTGCTGTCCTGTTTAACTATCAGCGAAGCTTCTGGGGAGATCTGGGTATTTGTTTGTGTGCATATGTGTATTTTTGTGTGTGTGTGCACGCACACTCATGGACATGAGTGTATGTTTGTATGTATGTGTGTGTGTGTGTGGTGTTTCATAAGTGTCTTTTTTCAGCTTGACTGGGATACAGGGTGTCTACAAGGCTAAAGATGAAGGTGTTTCTGGAAGAGAATAGATTTGAACTGTCACACTCAGTAACAAAGGTGCCCTCAACAATCTGGATGACCAGCCTTCGTCACCTGAGAGCACAAAGGTGTGAACAAGTTCGCGGGAAGGTGACTTGCTTTCTTCTCTGGTGATAGAATATTCCTCTTGGCCTTTTACTCATTTGCCAGCTACAGTGTCTCGGGTTTGTTATTGTTGTTGTGTTTTGAAGTTATTTATGTATTTTCGAAAGCAGCCAAATTGCTCCCTAATCGTTTGTTGAAATGTTATCTCTCCTTCAGTGAATCACTCGTTCAGGTCTGAAAAATTAATGTAAGTTATATTCCTGTGGATTTATGGGTGAAGTCCCTAATGTGTTTCATTGAACTGTGTGTCTATTTTTATTTCTTGCCACTATAAATTAGTCTTAATTAGCATGTTATATAATAAGACTTGGAATTGGGGTGATTGATTCCTCTACATTTTTTTCCTCTTTGCTGAAATTATTTTAGCTTTCCTGTGCACTGTCTTTCCACAAACATTATTACAAAATAAAAATAAAACAAAACACTTGTCTCTATTCCCAAGAATTCTTCACAGATTTTAATAAGAATGGCAATTAACCTTTCTTTGAGGTTACAGAAAATTTATATCATCACTGTGCTGAATTATCCAAACTGTGGACTCATTTTTATCTTATTATACAGGTGATTTATTTGTGTATGAAGCTTTCTGGATGGATATGCTGTGCATGCTTCACTAAGTTTGTACATATGTTATGGATATGAATAATTTTGAATGTTATTACAATTTTAATTTCATTGTCTACTTGCTTCTTACACATGCACAATAAATTGATTTTTAATGATTTTTATCTATTCTGTCAACTTACTGAACTCAATCAATAATTTTAGCCATTATTATATAGATTCATTGGGACTGTAACACACACACAAACACACACACACACACACAATCAATTCATGGGCAAATTCGGGCAGTTTATTTCTTATGATTTAAATTTTAGCTTTTATTCACAATCTACACACATTTGCCTCCTATTGTTTTTAAATTTTGCCTACAAGTTTTGGTGTTATGGTGAATAAATATGGACAAAGTATGTTTATTTGTCCCTTTCACTTTCATGGTTATCACCACCTGCTTTTAGCCAGATTTACATTGAAGATAAAAACACAGAACTGAAGAATTGGTAATTTCACAGTATTTCCAGGAAAAGTGTTTGAGCCTGATGAACGTTCCAGAACAAAAAAGTGGGATAAAGGGGATGCAGCTGCTCTGGAGAGCTGTGTGTGAGAGAGAAGACACGTGATTATCGCAGACTCACAGGAAGGGGCCTTGAGGGATTACAGGAGTTGGTGAGGCCCTTGTGACTCTAGAATTGAAAACTCCTTTGGAAGATAAGATGTTCCTTTGAAAACAGTTAATCCAGTTGTGGGGACAGAGATAATCCAGGAATAGAGTGGCAGGAACAGGAAACTCACTCCACATGGTTGAAATCAGACTAGTTTAGATAGTGAGCTTCAGACAATACAGGGTTACACAGTGGAACTCTATTTCAAATCGCACGCGTGCATGCTCTCGCACCCACACACTTCTCCCCACCCCTTACGCAAAGCTTAAGATTCGTTCACGCATGAGTTTCTTCCTGACTCCAAAAACAATTTTACACAAGTAACTCTCGCTCAGAAATAAACAACTAGGACTGTACCCTATTTTTAAATTGGATTGTTTGGTAATTTGATTTCTAATTTCTTGAGTTCTTTGGTAATTTGATTTCTAATTTCTTGAGTTCTTTATGTATTTTGGAGATCAGTCCTCCGTCTGTTGCAAGATTGGTGAAGATCTTTTCCTACTCTGTAGGCTGCTGTTTTATCCTATTGAGAGTGTCCTTTGCCTTACCTAAGATTTCAGCTTTATGAGGTCCCATTTATTAATTGTTCATCTCAGTCTCTGTGCTGCTTGTGTTCTCTTCAGGAAGTTGTCTCATGTGACAATTCATTTAAAGCTGTTCTCTACTTACTCTTCTATCAGGGTTATGATGATCTGATTTATGTTGAGCTCTTTAATCCACTTGGACTTGAGTTTTATGCTGGTTGATAGATATGGATCTATTTGTATTCTTCGACATGTCAACATTCAATTATGCGAGAAATATTTCTTGAAGATGCTTTTTTTCTCCACTGTATAATTTTGAATTCTTTGTTAAAAATCAAGTTTCTATAGGTGTACGGATTTAAGTCTGGGTCTTCAATTCAATTCCATTGATCAGCCTGTCTGTTTTTATGCCAATATTGTGCTGTTTTTTATTATTATAGAGCTTGAAATCAGGAATGGTGATATCTACTGCAGTTCTTCTTTTTAGTACACAATTGTTTTAGCTATCGTCGTTTATTTTGTTCTATATCCTTAGCCATTAGGAAAATACAAATAAAAATGAATCTGAGATTCTATCTTATACTTGTTAGAATGTCTATGATCAAAAACATAAATGATAACTTATGCTGGAGGAAACGTGGAGCAAGGGAAACACTCCTCCACTGATGGTGGGAGTGCAATCTTATACAGACACTTTGGAAATCAGTATGGTGGTTTTTCAGCAAATTGAGAATCAGTCTACCCCGTGAAGCCCCATGAAGCCACTTTTGGGTATAGTCCCAAAGGATATGCACTCATTCCACAATTATGCTTGCTCAACTATGTTCATAGAAACTTTATTTGTAATAGTCAGAACCAGGAAACAACCTAGATGCCCCTCAACCAAATAATGGATAAAGAAAAGGTGGTACATTTACACAAGAAAGTATTACTCAGCCGTTAAAAAACAGTGACATCACGAAATTTGCAGGGAAACGGATAGAACTAGAAAAGATCATCCTGAATGAGGTAATGTAACCCAGACCCACAAAGATAAACATGGTATATACTCACTCATAAGTGGATATTAGCTTTATAAAGCAAAAAGTATCTATGCTACAATCCACAGACCCAGAGAGGCTTGGTAACAAGAAAGACAAGGGTATATGAATTTCCATGGAAAGGGGAAATAGAAGAGGTCTCCTGGGTAGACTGGGGGTGGGTGAGGACGAAAGCTTAATGCATGGGTTGAAAAGGGTGAAGGGGGGAAAGTACTGAAAGACATGAGTGGAAAGAGAGAGTTTTGGGAGGGGGTCGGATAGAAACCTGATGCAAGGGAAAGTCTCACAAATTTACAAGGATGACGCCATCAAAGACTCCTAGCAACAGTGGATACATAGCCTGAACAGCCAGGCTCCTGTGATCGGATTGATGACTACTCCAATTGTCATTAGAGAGCCTTCATCTCTCAATGGATGGAAACAGATACAGAGAACCATAGCCAAACATTAGACTGAACTTGGGGGAATCTGCTGACGAGAAGGAGGAAGGATTGTAGGAGCCAGAGGGGTCAAGGACACCATGAGAAAACACACAGAAACAGCCAACCTGTTTCATTAAGATCTCACATAGTCTGACCCAACAACCAGGGAGTGTGCATGGGACAGACCTAAGCCCTCTACATATATGTCACAGTTGTATAGCTTGGTCTACTTGTGAGACTCCTAACAATGGGAACAGGTGCTGTCCCTAATGCCTTGGCTGGCTCTTGCAAACCTACTCCTCATAGGGGATTGCCTTGCTCAACCTAAATACAAAGAAAGGTGCTGAATCATACAGCAACTTGATATTCCATGCTTTGTGGATACCGATGGGAGGCCTGCCCCTTTCTGAACAGAAGCAGAGTATGAGTGGATTGGGGGAACAGAGGGGATGTAAAGGGAGGGAATTGGAGGAGAGAAGCGAGGGAAACTGTGGCAGGGATTTAAAATAAATAAATTAATTAAATTAAAAAATAAGTAAATAAGGGAGTTAGAGAGATAGCTCAATGGTTAAGAGCACTGGCTGTTCTTCCAGAGGACCCAGGTTCAATTTCCAGAACCCACATGTCAGCTCACAACTGTCTGTAACTTCAGTTCCATGGTGTCTGACACCTTCACACCAATGAATGAAAGATAAGTAAATAAGTATGGAATAACATTTCAAATCTTTACCTATTGAAGTTTTTAATCTAATGGAGCAAATGCTGCCCAGGGTGTAAAGAAGTGGAAATTCCAGAAGCTTTTAAGCTTCAGTGGAATTCCTTAAAAAGCAAACTTTAAAAAATTAGTGCTCAAGCAAATATTTAAAAAATGCATATACTTTGTGTACTGAGTGGGTTCTTTTGTGTCAACTTGACACAAATTAGGGTCATCAGAGAGGAATGGGCCTCAACTAAGAAAATGCCTCCGTGAGATCGAGCTGTAAGGCATTTTCTCATTTAGAGATCAATGGGGGAGGGCTCAGCTCATGGTGGACGGTGCCATGCCTGGGCTGCTCATTCTGGGTTCTATAAGAAGGTGAGTTGATTAAGCCATGAAGAACAAGTCAGTAGCAAGTTCTCCTCCATGGCCTCTGCATCAGCTCCTGCATCCAGGATCCTGCCCTGGTTGAGCTCCTCTCCTGACTTCCCTCAGTGATAAGCAACAAAGCTGCAGTGTAAGCCTAATAAACGCTTTCCTTCCCAACTTCCATTTTGGTCATGGTGTTTCTTCACAGCAGTAGAAACCCTAAGACACTTTGTAAGGCCACTCTATTCTTAAAGTCAATGCACATTTGTGGTCAGAGAACCTTGTATGTAAAATGAAAAAAAAAAACAAGAAAAACAAAAGCCAATTAAAGAATCCACTAATACACTTAATTCATATAGTTAAACTTTTGGGTATGCTGCTGCCAGGGACCAGCCCAGGTGGTTGACAGGTCCTAGACAGGAGGGAAAAAAGTTGGGAGAATCCTGCAGTTTGACTGACTAGGACCAGAGTGTTTATTTATTCAGAATTAAGTAAGCAGGGATAGATTCATGTTGTACCAAAACATAGATCATATCATTTTGTTTTTATATATATGTTTCATTTACTCTTGCATATCTTTTATTCATCATTGATAAACCATGACAGAACAGAGTTATCTTTTACAATCATTTTCCCTCAAGTTTAATCATCTTTGATAAACAGTTACCTTTTATAACCATTTTTACTCATCAACTCATAAACAATTTTTAAGAATCTAGAGGCAAACAAATTTGTGGTTACAAGAAAGCTGGACCAAAGCAAAATATCTAAACCAGCCCAGGCAGATTGCCATGTCCCAAACAATATTATTAATGCTTAATGGTCAGAGTGCCCACGAAAAATCCTCAGAACAAAACTGCTGAAGCTATTATTCAAATTCTGGCATAATACAATGTCTACCTCTTACATATTTGTAGAATTTGTTTATATGTCTAATCCTGGCACTCTTTTGTTCTTTGGCTATATGATATCACAGTGGCTTTGCATGACCCACTTTTTCTAAAAAAAGGAGGCCCTGACATATCATTCTTTTATCATCTTTTACATCATCATGCATATCAATATAAGTGATCATCATTATAAGTCTCTGTGTAGGGCAGAGGTAACTTCCACTAATCTGACTTTGTTGCTCTCTATGCTACATATTTGCCTGACTGTATAGTAGGAAGAGGCTTGCAATCTGATCTGAGGTCAACTCCTCTAGTCCACCTAATTTGTTGACATTTTAAAGTTTACTTTGTTATGATTACTTTGTTCCAGAGTAAGTACAGGGACAGATGTTTTTAAGAATATCTCATTGCCTAATAAAGAGACCTCTGGCTTCTTTATGTGTGTCACAACCTCCAAGGCATAAGGAAGACCTAGTAGATAAGGATATCTCCCTAAAATCTGGAGGGATGGTATGTTCAGGACATTACTGAGAGAAGGAATGAATGACTCATAAGAAATTTTCCATCAGCCCAATATACCCAAATTGAATAAATGTTAGAAGTTCCCTAAGCATGCAATATGCAGGGGTTGAAGCCCAAAAGTGGCATGGCGGCCATCATGAGTCTCAGCTTTGCTGAATCTTTGACAAGCATCTGGGCTGGCTTTATGACTTTTGCCGTTCCCGTCAGATATGGCTGTGCCACTATTCAGCAGTAAAAATAAATTTTAAAAAGCTTTTCTATGAATCCATATCAGTCAAATGAATGTAATATTGAGTACCATAAACAAATAGTATATTGAAATTGTTTCAGGAAACAAATTTATGATTCCATAAAACTTAAACATATGAAAATACCTTGGTTTCTTTAAATAAAGTTGAAATGGAATTACTGATTGGTGGAAAATATTCCTCTCAGAAATCAAAGGTGGTCAGGTCAAAAGTCTACTAACAGATGCGAGGTAATCTGCTTTAAGTTGTTGATTAGGGGGCAGTCCCAGAGGCCCTCAAAACAATGCATATTATTGTCATTGATCTTATCTACACTGGAGAGTTTATGATGAGTCTATTTGTTGACAATATTACAAAACTCAAGTTACAGGAATGGGGAGATGCAGGTGGTGCTGATCTGGCTGCTTCCTTCCTGATGGCTGACCTCTCCTAGTGCCAGAAAGAGCTACATAGACTTCTAGAGGATAAAAATCACCAACACTTTTACCCATCTGTGAAACCTTCAGGCTCCAATAATAAATGGGCTAGCAATTAACAACTGTCCATGGATGCATCAGTGGTATGAATATTATTGGAATTACAAACTGCTTCTTTATTGGAGCTAATAAAATACTCCACAGGAGGAACTCAAGTCTGTTACTGTAACTTTGCCAAAAACCTACAGCTGGTAAGGCCATAGACTCTAGGGGAGAATAATATTACTTTTCTAAATGGGATAGTATAAGACTGACTTATGCACATTTATTTCTATACTCAGAGATTAGTGCAACTCTCAGTCCTTGCCAGAAAAGGTTCTTTGTGCAAAGTTTAATGGTGAATACATAAACCTACAACTGGGCAAAATACAGTGAATAAGTTCTTGTGGACTGTTCTACAATAAATATGACATCAATATCACAGTACCTTGTTGTTCTTAACAAAATCTCAATCCTTCGATTTTACCAACAAAGACTCAGGAGCTAGATGCTGGGGTGAAAGCCTGCTAGCTCAGAGAGGCAGAGAAAGTACCCAGCTGATTTCTTTCTCCACCAATGTCCCAGAAGCCTTTTAATTCTCTTACCATCTTGATCAAGTATTTCAAATTCAATGTCCCTCCCTTCTACTTCCTGTACATCTCTCTCCATCCTCCTGACCCTCCCTTACTCTCTGTGTTTTGTTAATTTATAATCCTATGTTCATCTCCTGTCAACCGGTTGCTTGCTCTGCCCTTTAAACTATGATTGACTTTGCTTAATCCTGTTTATGATATTCAAGCAGAAATCTCTTGGATTAAAGGTGTGTATTAGGGCTGAGTCACACCACCACTAGAAATGGAGTTTTCCAGTAAATAATGCAATCTCAGGGGTTCACAGTGTGATCAAATAACCTGCAACAGCCCCTCCCTTCCAATGCTCAAGAAAACTCATGGATGAGAGATTGCAGGAGCTGGATGTCAGGGATGATTTCTGTGAAACAATGTCTTCTGAGCACCATGGGGATGATGCGCTCATGGACTCAGCAGTGTGGTAACTTGCCTAAGGACTGGATCAGATCAAGGCAGCCCCCAGTATGCATGGGGATAGGGAAACTCAAACCCTCATGCCCAGTTATTGATAGATGAGGGCTTTTGGGGGAGCTATTGATAGATGATATAGCTGTTGGGGGAGTAAAAGCCAATTTTCTTAGGGTTGTGTCCCCTGTTAGGTTGAGCAGGCCTCATGGGTTTTTCTCCTTACCCAGCCATTCATAGATAGTATCCATTGGCCTAGTGGGCTATAAAAATGAATGAAAAGAAAAGAGAAAATGAAATTGGGAGTATTATGTGAAGGAGAGAATCCAGCAGAATTTGGAAGGTGGTAAATACAATCAAAATGCATTATATACATGTATGAAAGTGTTGAAGAATAGATAAAAATACTTCAAAATATTTTATAGTTAATGATATATGCCTGCTTCATTAAGTGGGTGGGAATGGATGCTTATCCTTGAGAATTTTCTATGAAGAGCAGGGACCTTGATAGTAATCAAGTATGTAATTTCTTTTCTAAGTATAACAATGTCATTATTATGTTTAATATAGCAACAGAAAAATCTTAGCATATTGCTAAAAGCAGGTGGGATCCTTTCAGTCATTCTGAACTGTATAATAAAAGTTTACTTTGCATCCCCTGTGTTCTGCTATTCCTCCTCCTTTAGGATCTTTCTTTCCATTCTCACCAGTGGTATCTTCCTGGTTTCCTGGATTTTATAGGAATTTAACACACAAGTATAACCTTTTAAATGTAGGATCTATGAGCATGAGATATTTTTCTTGTTGGTTCTGAGTTATTTCATGCATGATGGTATTTTCCATTTCACTTTTACCTGAAAATTTCATTTTTTTACAACCAAATATAGTGGCATTATGTACAGGTGCCACATTTTCATTATCTTTTAATCTACTGACAGACAATTAAGTTGCTTCCATTTTCATATTATTGTAAAAAAAATTAGAAATAAGCATGTGCATGAAATTATTTGTGTGGTAGGATATATATTCCCTTATTTATATTTTCCTTAGGGATACAGCTAGGTTACATGGTGTCAAGTTGTTTTTAGTGTTACTCAAAAGTGAAATGAAGTGGAAAGCAGAGTAAAGGAGGAGAGGTGTAGGTGTGCAGAAGGTTGAAACAGTAGGATGCAAGGGAGGAGACAGAAATTTAACACTAAACCTACAGGTTTATTAGCTTCATAAGCTCACACATGTGCACATGCACATTCATACAAAATAATTTAATCAGAATTGCCTTCCAAATGTACATCATTCCCCCGGGAAGCCAACAGCCAGGTGAAGAACATTTTGTCATTTGTTTTCTGCAGACCCCTAAAAAAAGATGGGATCTTCCCTTGTTTGCTCACCAGAACCTAAAGATGAGATTATGTTGCTGAAGAGATCACATACTTGGTTAGAAAACATGACAAAGTCAAGATGGTACTAGTCAGGAAGCTTCATAGTACTAGAATATATTATGTAGTTTGCCAAGAGAAAACGAAAACCACCAGGCTTACAGTTGTGGCTCCTGTCCACTACAAAAATCACCAGCTTCGCAAGATATGTGTAAATATTATAGGTATAACCAGATACTTTCTGCTTGGATTGACGGGTCACTCCATAGGAGGAACATACGCCTTGTATTGCAAATTTGGCCAAGAATGTATGGCTGGGAAGCCCATAGGTCCCAGAGGTGAACTTCCTATGATGATTTTGCTGAATGTGTGTAGTACCAAACCTCTCTTAATTTATATCACTAAGGCCGTAGGTTGGTGCTACCATCAGTCCTCATCAGATATATTTCTTTATGAAGTTCATGACTGTTAGTGCAAACTTTCACAACTACTCAAAGTGCAGGGAATAAGTGTCGGTGTGGTGCTTAACAACAAGTGAGACATCTATGTTCCCTCTGCCCAAGGCTCAGGGACCATGTTGGAAAACAGACCGATAATTGTAAGAAACAGAAGTTAGGGTACGCTGGAATGAAGCACTGTTTTCTGGATAAGAGAGTACTGCTGCACTGATGAACTCGCAGTGCCCATGGTTGCTTGCTTGCATAAGACATGTGTTAAATAAGCCACTTGACATTTTAGGATGGCATGGGAGAAACTCACAGGACCCCATCTGTAACTGAGTAGCTATTGACAATTAATGTCTACTTTGGGAAGGAGATCCAATTTCCTTTAGAGATATAGTCCCTCATACGTTGACCATGCTCCAGTGGCTAAACCAACGCCATGAGTATATATGTAGCAAAAATAGAGCTCAGATTCTTTTCAAAAAGAAGGGGACCTGAAGTTGGGAGGAGAGGAGAAGTGAGGAATAGATCTGGGAGTAGTTAAGGAGAAAAACGAGGTGAATATGATCAGAATCCATTGAGTGCAGTTAACAAAGAATTAACAAAAATATTACATTAAACTTTCACACTTAAAAGTGGGAGGTCAAGGAGTTTGAGGTGCATCACATACTCAGTTTTAATATATGTACTTTTCTTCTGGTTTCTGTCCTTTATCTGTGTGATTTCTGTTATTGTTGTAATACTATTGTTGTAACAAATGATCACAAATCCACTAGCTTAAGCTCACCAAATAAAATGCCTTATAGTTTTGAATTTCAGAAACCAAATCTATTTGTATTAAAACAAAGGTTTTAGTTTGGCTGTGTTTCTCATTCTCTTAGTCTTTTTTTTCCTCCAATTAATGCCTCCACTTGACCTAGGCCACTAGTGCCTTTTCCGAAGCCCATCTAACCCAGCAGGGCTTCCAGTTTCATAGATCCTGTTTCTGGCTCTGCATTTCTTCTGTTTCTCTTAGAGGGCTCTCCTAATCTCATATCTGTTGCCATAAAAAATGAAAATTAAGCAATAAGGCATTTGTTTTATCTTACATTTTAAGGTTGCAATCACTTTTGTTTGTGTGGAGAAGTAAAATGCAGAGATTGAAGCAAGTAGTCATGTCACATACATAATCAAAAATAGAGAACAATAAATGCGTGCATGCTACTCGCTTTCTTGCTGTGTTCAGCTCAATTTCCCTATGCTTGTACTATTCAGTACCCATGCCTATGGGATAGTGTCATTGATGTTGGACTGGTCTTCTCAAATCAATTTACTTAATCGTGACACTTTTCAGACCTGCATAAAGTGCAATCTAAGGTAGCTAATTCCTCATTGAAACTATTTCCTAAGTTGTACCAACTTTACAGTTAAAGATAGCCAAGCTAAAGAATAGGGTAAATAATCTAAATTGCCTTGGGACATTCAAAATCCTTAATTCTACTGCAATTTCAAATTCTCTTGATGGATTTTTACCTGAAATGTCCTCCAAAGGCCTTTGTGATGAATGTTTGGCCTCCAACCTTGAGGAGATGGCACCTGATGGGAAGATGTTAGGTAATTAGAGAATACCCTTGAAGGGAGATAGTGAGACACCCTTACTCTGACATTCTGTGCTTCTCAAAATACATATGGTGAGCATCTTTGCTTCTCCATACCTTCATCATGATATACTGCACCACCACAAATAGAAAGAAGCCCAAGAAACTCTGAAACTATGAGTCAAAAGTTTCCTCTTTGAAAACTGATGATCTCAGGCATTATGTCACCATAAAATAAGTCTGACTAATACAACTTCATCATAAAAGCATATTTAGGACATCCTGTGGAAAGTACTTAGTATAATAATGTGTAATGTCACTTAAAATCTGTTATAGTAATGAGAATTTCAAAAGACAGTGTTCCCCCCCCAAAAAAACTATAATCTAACACTTGATTTTGAAGTCTGTTGATAGAGAATGGTTTCACGTCATAGGATTCTGTGTATGCTGTTATAGAATACTTTAGCAAATTCTCACACTGCTTCTAATGAGCAGAATAGCTATCATGTCACTTACGACGTTTCATACCCTGAAGAGTCTCACAATTAAGAAATCTGACTCAAGAGGAAGGTTGTTAGGAAAGGGGTAGCAGGGTGAATAGAGGTAAACAAGAGGCTATGACAAGGGGTGGCAATTTATGACTAGTTGACATCCTGTAGTCCTGATGTTGGTACATGTATATAGAGGCTTAAAATGTTTTGAAGTAAGTAACTAAGTGATCAAGATTACTAGGGAGCACTAGAATTGAAGTGTAATGGTTTCCCAAAGATATACTGTAATTGCAGCCTAGGTTCCCAGCTGTGGGCAGTAAGGGAAATGCTACAGAACTTTGAAGAAGCAGAATTAGTGTGAGGTCTTTAGAATACAAGGAAGATATACAGTGAGACCCCCCTCTCCTATTCCCCGTTCTGTCTTCAGAGGTAACCATTTGTTTTTCCATGTGCTTGTCCTTTGCTTCTTACCAGTTGCTTTCCGTTTCTTACCAGAACTAAGGATGTAATGGAACCTGTCTCAGAACCTCAAGAACACAGAGCTAAATCAGTTGCTGGTCTTTATAAATTTAAGTGCCTGTGTTACTATATTACAGTTATGAAACTCTAACCGTTAGACATAATTTTAAGGGTCATGGGATCATTTCACAATCACATTTCTAACTATGACTAAAGCTAAAGTAGGACTTAAAAATATGGTATCATTTTTTAACAACACTTGTCCTTGACTTTTTAGGAGTTTACCCTTAATTATGTGTTCAGTTGTTCATAACTTTAAAAACTGTTATGTCCCAGTTGCCTTGGAATAAATAGTAGTTTGAGACTCACTGCTGCCTGAAAAACTAAAACAACAACTACAATAACAACTTAGGACCCTCAGGGATATCTCTTATGGAAGTAGCGCTGAAACATGCCTAAAGTCTTCACCACCATGCACTAAATGTTCATGTTACTAGAAGGCATTCTGCATGCTATCAAAGAAGAAATGTAATCACCAATCCAGCCACAAACCCTTTGAGCTACAGTATGATCTGCCTGCAAGATACACTGGTTCAATTTTGGCCCAAAACTTGTGAGAGTAATCAACCATTTTCTGATTTTCTTATGGTATACTCCATGAGATGGAAATCATACCCAACATGTTAGTTGGCCAAGCATCTGAGACTAGATAGGACAGGGACCTAGGGGAAAAGCAAACACTATGTTCTGCTGAAGAAATGTAGCCATAAAATGACACATGATGATATTCTACTATACTTATCAATCAATGCCCCTTCCAACCTAGTTCAGTTTAGTTTCCTTCTTCAACAGATGGGAACAAATACAGAGACTAAAAAACTGACAGCATACAGAGTGAGAGACCTTGGAACACTCACTCTTAATGGGATGCCTCAATCAAATCCCCTACCCTTAGGATTCATGCAGCCCTTTGGAAGAGGAGGCTAAAAGAATGTAAGAACCAGAGATATGGAGAACACCAAGGAAACAAGGCCTTCTAAACACAACAGGATAGATATACATATGAACTCACAAAGACAGAATAACCATGCACAGGGCCAGAGGTCTATTCCAGATGGTGACCCAGTGCTGAAAGGAGAAATGAATGCAGTCCCCAAACCCTAATCTGCAACAGTTCTTTCTCTGTACTGTCAGCTCCCAAATAATGACATGGGGACTTATTATTAATTATGAAGGCTCAACCTTAGCTTAGGCTTGTTCCACTAGATCTTACAATTTAAATTAACTCTTTTATATTAATCTATATTTTGCCTTGTGGATTTTTACCTTTCTTTCTTTCTATCTGTCTGATTCGCTTCATGTTTCATTAGCATCTCCCCGTGCTTTAATTATCTCTTCCTACTTTCTCTTTTTGTGCCCAGAAGTATCACCTATACCTCCTTCATAGCTATTGGCTATTCAGATTTTTATTACACCAATCACAGCAATACATTTTCACACAGCACACCAATACTGCACAATATTTCCTCCCTTTTATCTAAATAGTAAAGAAAGTTTTTAATTTTAAATTAGTTAAGATATATACAATAAGAACAATTATTAGGTTAGAATCATATTTGCAATGTACAGTCTATTTGTATTTGTCAAATTCAGAGAAAATATTCCATTTTTCTATCTTGGTGAATCAAAAGTTGTATACCTAATTTACTTTCTATCCTAACTTGTATTACTAACCCAAAATTATCTTTTTAGACCTCAAAACATATTTTACATAAACAATTTAGCTTTTATGTTTTCCACCTTATAAACTTTACATCTCTTATGTAATCTTATTTTCTAAATTTGGTGACAAAGAACACAATAACTGTAACATCTTATCTTCAATTCCATCAGAGACCCAAGAAGGATATAACCCGAGTAAGCAGAAAGTACAGATCCAGTAACTTCCAAAACTATAGAAATGACAGGGATATCTGGCTGCCTGAAAAGTCACTGAAGGTTCTTCTACAAAGTTGGAGCATCCATCTTTGGTCTACAGGTCTAGAATAGCTGACAGATCTTTTGTGAAGCAAGAATTTTGAAGGGCTGTCATACCTTGTCTTGGAAGATTGGCAGTTATTTTCTTTTGTGTCCTCCTTGTCCAGTTTGTACAGCATACTGTCAGCAGTCAACGCAAGGGCATATTCTTTGTCCAGTGGCTAACTTTACCACAAAGAAAGCAAACTCCATACGGAGGTTCTTCAATGCCCACCATCCTTTTATAAAGTAGAATCATGCTGCAAGGAGGAGATACATCTCACTGTCATAAAAAGCCTTATGTTATTTATTTATTTTAGTTTTTTGAGACAGGGTTTCTCTGTGTAGCTTTGGTGAGTGTCCTGGAACTAGCTCTTGTAGACCAGGCTGGCTTTAATCTCACAGAGATCTGCCTCCCTCTGCCTCTCAAGTTCTAGAATTAAAGGTGTGTACCACCACCACCCAGTGAAAAGCCTTATGTTATTCAAAACCTTTTAAATGTATGTTCTATAGGTCATTGTAGTGTTTGAGGGCCAGCTATCTATTTAAAATGTATCTCTGTTTGACCTTGAAAAGAAACCTAAGATGACTATAAGTTTGATTGTTATTGATGATTAACTACTAAAATGTCTTTCTTTATTATCCTGAATAGCTTTCAAGGACTAAAACTTTGCAATGCATTTTTAAATGAGCTACATAGGTAAAGTACCTTAAACAAGAGTCTAAACCATTTATCGGATACATAGGATATACTATGTCCTATATGTAGGATAACAAAATCAATCTTACATTTGTATCAACATTCAAAAATTCATATCAGTGTGAAAATAGTTGAGACCAGTGTTTGTTCAAATGTAGACTCAACAACTCACCCTTTTATACCATCATTTCTATACTATATCCAACATTTCCCCTTAGAAAGAGATCTCTGAATCTAATCTCCTTTATTCACATTTTTATGACCATAACCAAAAACAAATTGTAATCAACTCCCCCCTCAAATGAAGACAAACATCCGTAACCCACTGAATGTCCAAAAACAGTCACCCAGCTATTGGGAATGTGGGTGTAATGTTCTCTAGACTGCTTCCTATTGTCTGGGGATGGCAGTATCTCCAATGGGACCCTGAGGAAGTGGAAATAATGAACAAGCCATGGGAGAGCATTAGTATCTAAAAAATTTAAAGTCACCTAAAGCACCATATAGGATTCAGGCACCTGTATATTTCCCATCTTTACTTGGTTTTATCCTCTTTCTATTACTTTATTCTTTCTTTAAAGAGTTTATTATTTTTAAACTGTTTTTTCTGTTTATATGAATTTTCTTTTCTTTCCTTAGTGTCTAAGCGTATTTTAAGAATACTATACCTTTTCAGAGGTTTTCTCAGTCTGCGCCTGACCTTACCAAGCACCTGTAGTTGTGCACATGCAACATTCTCTGCTGCACAGCTCTAATAGCTTGCTCAGCATGCCTTGGTTCCTTGAGTACATAGCCTCACATCAGCAGTATCAGGCAGGAGCTGCATTTACTGATCCACCTCTGGGAATATGCAGAGTCTGGGTGGCAGACATTTTTACCTAGCACACCTGCTGCTCAAATGCTCTGCTGTACAGCACAGGTCCTCTGTATGCATTGAATATTAGGTTCTATGTGTGTGCCACATATTGGATGCCATTTTTACTTTATTTTTCTTTAGGTCAACAGCTCCCAAATAATGATGTGGAGACTTATTATTAATTATCAAAGCTCAGTCTTAGCTTGGGTTTGTCCCTTTATCTCTTATAAATTAACCCATTTATACTAATCTATCCTTAGCCTCATGATTTCTTCACTTCTCCTTCATCTGCATGTCTGACTTGTTTCATGTCTTGTTGGAGTCTTCCTTCTCCTTGATTATCTCCCCCTACTTCTTCTGTCTATGCCCAGAAGACCCACATATACCTCCTGCCTAGCTATTGACCATTCATAATTTTATTAGACCAATCACAGGAACACATTTTCACACAGTGTAAAAATATCTCACAATACTAACCCAGAAGTTATCTACAATAGATAACTACTTTAAAATTAAAAATTGGTTTTCTCCTACAGAAATCTCATTGGGAGTAACAAACCACTCCTAAGGGTGGTCCTCCTGGAAAGTAGTAAATAACCAACACAAAATGAACTAAATAGCATCTTTGGAGATCCTTTGTCTTATAATGTATCAGGCATTTTTGTTTTTTAACCTTAAAGGTCCTATGTGTAGATTTTTATAATTTCTATTTTCATGTTTGCATGGTATTTCTGTGTGTGTGTGTGTGTGTGTGTGTGTGTGTGTGTGTGTGTGAATGCATGTATGTGTATGTCTATATGTGTTTCCCGTGGTTTTCTTTTGGTTTTTCTGTTTGCTTGTTTTGTCCTATTCCAGTTTTCTTTTTTTATTCTATCTTATCTTTATCTTCTATTACTACTCTGTAGATGACTGTTTCTTTTCTAACAAGAGGCAGAAGGCTGTGTATTTGGATGGGAGAGTAGGCAGGTAGGAATGCAGACTATATTATTCTGTAGTCAGAATATATTATATGGAATTCTATTTTCAATAAAAACTAAAAAAATCTCCTATAACAATTTTCATTATTTTTCTTCACAAAATTCCAAGTTCTATCTCAGAAACCTATTAATAGCTACACAAATGTTAGACTAACCTTTATTAATGTTAGAAATAAACCTACATTAATGTTAGAATAAGACACAGTATCCATTGTGCATGAGTAATGGGCATAAGGCCAGATCAAGAATGGTGGACTCTCACGGTTTCTGATTACATTTGGAGAACAGGGTAAAGAGACTTGAGAGAAAGACATGTAAGTAGTGGGAGAGGAATAGAAGTAGATGTCTAACTCCTGAGTGAAAAATGGAGAATGTTGAGAGGAAAACTTAATTAGTACTTCACCAAGGCAAGGGATAAATAACATTTCCTTAATGAGTCATTATGTGTAAATCTAACCATAATAACTACAGTGAGCACTAGAAGAAAACATTCATGGGCTGGGTCAATAGCTCAAGAAACAAGACTTGAGTCCTACCCCCAGAACCCATATATAATTGCCTAGCCTTTTGGTATGTACCTGCAATTCCAATAATGTTAGTCAAGCAGAAACAGGAGGATCTCTGGTACCTATTGGCCTTACATTCTAACCTAATTGATAATTACTAAACCAGTGAAAGACCCCATCTTGAATGAGGTTGGCAGTGCATCTGAAAATGGCACCTGAGTTTGTTTTCTGGCCTGAAGAAGCACTCAGGCACGTGTGAACATGTGCACACACATGAGTGCCCACATGTACATAGGCACACATGCACACACACACACACACACACACACACACACACACACACACACACACACACACACTCACACTTAAACCAAAATCAAGAAGATCAATAGCGTACACATTTTGTACCTATTGACAAAATGTCATCTTTATGTAGATAGATTTGGAAAATGCATTTAAAGTTATAATGTGTATCATTATAGACAATGAGAAACAACTGTCACAGCTATAATTTTGGCTGCAAGTAGTTTCAGCACCTGACATATCCTGGATCTGTGGAGAATGCATGTCTTCCACATCTATTGTATAACTTTCTATCTTAATTATTGCTGTGGGAGCCTCTTTTGCTAATAGCCTTTAATATACCAGCCCACCTGGGCATGATCTCTTATGCTATAAATGAAGCTCTAAAGTATGTGCTCACTCTCTTGCTTCCAGCTCTCACTTCCGGCTGCTAGACTCTGTTCCTTTTCCCCATTCATGTAGAGGACTGTGATTTGGGACAGTGATCTGTGAGTCTCCCCTAAATAAATAACCCATTATCATATGTAATTCTGAACTAGTCTGGGATTATTTTGCATCTTCCACCATCATCTGGTGCCTGAACATGGGGACCAGTCCATACTTTTGGGATAGGTCTGCCAGTCATATGGTACATTGGGCCCATGGCTCTAGCCAGCCCTCAGATACAGCAGGCTGTTGCTCAGTGCTTCCCAGCTCACAACCCACATGCTGCCTCTCTGTACATTATATACCAGACCACACACTGCTGCCTGTGATCCCTGTGGTACACACAGTCCACAACTCACACTGACAGAAAACTTTGGGTTTTCTCTTTTTCCTGGGCCCGAACTCTCAGAATTGTTTAATCACCTTGATAACTGCTCTTAATTTGTTAAACAATGCATATTTTCCAATACCCAAGTAAGCAACACATGCTGTTCACTGTTGCTAGCATCTCTTGGCCACATGGCTGCAACTGGGACACCTGCTGTACAATAATGATTACTACATCTACTCCAATTCATTGTAATTGCCTTATGATAGTTAAGATCTGAAAACTACAAAAAATGACTGATAACTTCCAGGAGTTCAATAATTATTTTGCTTATACTATGGAAGGTATTCTGCATGATTTTCCTTCTATGTCTCTTTATTTAATTCTAGGAATTAGCTTTGATTTTAATATGATCTCATTAAAAATGTTTCAACACTATGGAGAAGGAGAGCATCAATTTGACAAAATTATCTGAAAAACATTGTGCTGTTGAATTTAACTATCAGAATCTGCTGAAAAGTTATGATATGTCCAAGGATAAGACATTATCTTTACTGGACAATTTTCATACCATGGAATCCTCAGTGAAGACATTAGAACAGAACACTAGACATGAGATTCAAACTTTTAAAAAGTCAGTATTTTTTTAAAAAATTGAAAACATTGAGGAATTTATTGAAATTTATGAGCAGGTACCCCAAATGCAAAGACAGGATTTAGCCAGACCCCAGGATGACTTACACAGAGTTTCAACTGAATATCTGGTAATTTCCTCTGAAAGACTGTCTGGCACAAAGTACCCTAAGGTAGTCAAAGAATATGTATGGGAATACCCATGAGCAATCTAAAAAAAAAAAAAAAATAAAGCAAGCAATAGTTTCTTGTGGGCTACTATCACCATTTGTCAGGGAAATGGTAAAAACATGGGCTTCAAGCACTAAGGCCACTACACACAATTGACTTCAATTAATCTCAGCAGTCCTAGAAAATGAACCTCAGCTGCTTTGGAAGTGTTATTGGAGAGAAGAGGTAAAAATTTTAGAGCAACAGGGGAAAGCAAAGGGATTTGAGGCTTTCCAAGATTGAATTCTTGACAAGAATCATTACTCTGATCCTCAGGATTTTTCAGCATCTAATGAGATAATTAAGTGTTTTGTTTTCTTTCAATTTGTTTATATGATGGATTACATTGACAGATTTTCATATGGTTGAGCCATTCACGCATCTCTGGGATGAAGCCTACTTGAGCATGGTGGATGATTTCTTTGATGTACTCTTGGACTCGGTTTGCCAGTATTTTATTGAGTATTTTTGCATCAGTGTTCATGAGGAGGATTGGTCTTTAATTCTCTTTCTTTTTTGCATTTTTGTCTAGTTAGGGTTTCAGGGAAGCTATAGCCTCATAAAAAGATTTTGGTAATGTTTCTTCTCTTTCTATTGTGTGAAACAATTTGAGGAGAATTGGTATTAGATCTTCTCTGAAATTCTGGAAGAATTCTGGACTGAAATCATCTGTCCCTGGACTCTTTTTGAATCAGAGCTTTTTAATGACTGCTTCTATTTCCTTATGTATTATAGGTCTATTTACATTGTTTATCTGATCTTGACTTAATTTTAGTATGTGGTACTTATCCAAAAAATTGTCCATTTCTTTTAAATTGTCCCAATTTTCTGGAATATATGTTTTTGATATATGATCTAGTGATTTTCTGGATTTCCTCATTGTCTGTTGTTATGCCCCCTATTTTATTTCTGATTTGCTTAATTTGGATATTATCTCTCTACCTTTTGGTTAGTTTAGATAAGGATTTGTCTAACTCTTTTATTTTCTCAAAGAACCAATTCCTTGTTTCATTAATTATTTGTATTGTTCTCTTTGCTTCTATTTTATTGTTTTCAACCACCAATTTGTCTATTTTATGGCATCTACTCCTCTCAGGTACATTTGCTTCTTTTTGTTCTAGAGCGTTCAGATATGCTGTGAAGTCACTATTGTGAGACTTCTCCAAATTCTTTATGTAGGCACCTACTGCTATGAACTCTTAGCACTGCTTTCATGGATTCCCATAAGTTTGGGCATGTTCTGCATTTATTTTAATTGAATCCCAAGAAGTCTTTGATTTCTTTCTTTATTTCTTCCTTGACCCAGGGGTGATTCAGTTGAGTGTTATTCAGATTCCATGAGTTTGTAGGCTTTTTTCAATTTGTGTTGCTGTTATATTTGAAATTTAAGTCCTGGTAGTCAGAGAAAATACAATGGTTATTCCAATTTTTTGTATCTGTTGAAATTTGATTTGTGACTGTATATGTGGTCAATTTTAGAGAAAGTCCTTTGAGGTGCTGAGAAGAAGGCATATTCTTTTGAATTTGGGAGGAATGTTCTATGGATATCATTTGAGTTATGATATCTGTTAGTTCCTTTATTTTCTATCCGAGGTTTCTGTCTGACTGACCTGTCCATTGGTAAGAGTGGGGTGGTGAAGTCTCCCACTATTAAGAGTGTGGGGTTTGATTTGTGACTTAAACTTTAGTGATGCTTCTTTTATAAATATGTGTGTTCTTATATTTGAAGCATAAATGTTGAGGATTGAGACTTCATCATGATGGATTTTTCCTTTGATAAATATGACATGTCCTTCTCCATCTCTTTTGATTAATTTTAGGTTTTAGTTTATTTTGTTCGATATTAGGACTTTGTTGGATTTAACATTTTTTTGACCAATGAATCTGTTTCCTCTATTGTATCTTCAATGCCTGAGATTCTCTTTTCCAACTCTTGCAATCTGTTGGTTATATTTACTTCTGTAGTTCCTGTAAATTTACCCAGATATTCCCTAAGTGTGTTTTGTTTATTGCCTCCTGAGACTGAAAATCTTCTGTGAGGCAAGGGACATGACAAATAAGACAAAAGGGCAGTCTATATAATGAGGAAAGATCTTCACCCATTCTATATCTGACAGAGGGCTGATCTCTAAAATATATAAAGAACACAAAAAACTGGACATCAAAATACCAAATAATCCAATTATAAATGCGGTGCAGAACTAGACAGAGAATTCATAATAGAAGAATCTCAAATGGCTGAAAGACATTTAAGGAATTGCTCAGCATCCTTAGTTATCAGGGAAATGCAAATCAAAACAACCCTGAGATATGATTTTACACCTGTCAGAATGACTAAGATCAAAAACATTGAAACACTGACAACAGTTTACACTGGAAAGCATGTGGAGTAAGGGTAACACTGCTCCATTGTAGTGGGTGTGCAAAGTTATACAGCCACTTTGGAAATCACTATGGCAGTTTCTCAAAAAAAAAAAAAAAGGCGGGGGGGGGAATCAATCTACCTCAAGACCCAGTAATGCCACTTTTGGAACATATCCAAAGGATGCTCAATTGTAATAGAAGGATACTTGTTCAACTATGTTCATAGAAGCATTGTTCATTATAGACAGAACTTGGAAACAACCTAGATGCCACTCAACCAAAGAATGGATAAAGAAAATGTGATACCTCTACACAGTGGACTATTACTCAGCTGTCAAAAGCAATGACATCATAAAATTTGCAGGCAAAAAGATAGAACTAGAAAAAATCCATCCAGAGTGAGAAAACCCATACCCAGAAAGACAAACATGGTATGTACTAAGTGGATATTATATATAAAACGAAAGATAACCAAGCTACAATCCATAGCCCCAATGAAACTAGATAGCATGGAGGAACCTAAGAATGATGCATGGATTTCCCCTAGGAAGATGAAATAGATGAGATCTCCTGGGTAACCTGGGGATGGGGGATACAGGGCAGGGCATGCATATTGAGAACATGAGGAAACAAGATGGACATGTTGAAGGAGGGACTAAGTGGGAGAGCAATAAAAGAGATATCTTGATAGAAGGAGACATTATGGGGATTGGCAAAACCTGGTGCTAGGGAAATTCGCAGGAATCCATAAGGATGACTCCAATTAAGACTCCTAGCAATAGTGGAGAGAATTCCTGAACTAGGCTTCTCCTTTAATCAAATTGGAGACTATATAATTGTCATAATAGAACTTCCATCCAGTAACTGATGGAAGCAGATGTAGTGACTTACAGCCAAGCACTAGACTGAGCTTTGAAGCTGTAGTCAAAGGGATGGAGGAAGGAATACATGAGCAAGAGGGAGTGAAGATCATAATAGGGAAACCTATGTAGACAGCTGACCTGAGTTCATGAGAACTTATAGACTCTGGACTGACAGTTGAGTTGCTTACATGGGACCAAACCAGACCCTCTGAATGTGGGTTACAGTTGTGTGGCTTAGACATTTGTGGGGTCCCTGGTGGTACAGCCAGGGATATATCACTGGTGCATGAGCTGGCATTTTGGAACCCATTCCTATGGTGAGATGCCTTCCTAAACCTTGATGCAGTGGGGGAGAGGGTTGTTTTTGTCTCAACGTGATATGCCAGGATTTGTTTACTGCCATTGTAGGTCTTACCCTTCCTCGGAAGTGGATGGAAGGTGGTGTAGGCAGAGATGGGGGAGTAGAGGAGGAGGGGAGGGAGGTTCTTCAATGCCCATATTCTGTTTTTGAAATAAATTGGTGTTTCCAAGAGGAGATTCATCACGCTTTCATGAAAAACCTTATTTTATTAAAACATTTTAAATGCCATATTACATAGGTCTTTAAAGTGTTTGAAGATCATGTATTTGTCTAAAACATGGCTCTGTATAATTTTGAAAACATACTTAACATGACTATAAGTTTGATTGTTATCATTTACTAACCATTAACCTGTATTTCTTCATGATCCTCAATAGCTTTCAAGAGCTAAAACTTTATATTATTTTTTCCATGAGCTACATAGTCATAATACTTCAAACAATAGTATAAACATATATACTGTACACACAATAGCCTTATATTTGTATCAATACACAAAAATCCATACCAATGTAAAATATTTGAGTTACTGGTTCTTCAAAAGCAGACTCAGCAATACACCCTCTTATTTCACCATTTCTATACTATATCCCCCCTTTTCCCTTTAGAAAAGATCCCTTAATCTAATCTTTCTTTAACTCTTTTCATGATCACGACCAATAACAAATTGTAACCAACCCCTAAACAATAGCAAACATCCATAAACTACCAAATGACCAAAAACTACCCTGGCTACCTCTTGGGAATGTAGGTGTCATATTCTCTAGACTGTCTCCTGTTATTTTGGGGTGATGGTATCTTTAGGAGATTCTGAGAAATTTTGGATAATGGTCAACCCCTGGGAAAATTAGCCAAAACATTTGTTGCTCTGTCTCTGTGCAATGAGAAAGTGTAAGACTTATCTGTAGTCCTGGCTAGAGCAGTCTGTGAGGCTGGATCATCTCAGCCAGCAGCCTTGAAGCTGTTCTGGATGCAGAACTCTAAAGAAACTGCAACAGTGTTACACTGAGAGACTGGATCACCTGGTCCACCCATTTTCATTCCTGTGTGGTCCCCTTTCTCTGGAAACAGAAACTTTCAAAGGTAACATATATATCTGCACTAATGCAAATATAGACTGTGCACTGTACACAAGCCAGCCAAAGAGGATTTCTTTTATGTTTAAACAGATAAAATATACATCACCTGTCTCATATTTTTTCTAGATTTATTTCTTTATGTCTGTAGCTAGGATTTTCAGAGGGTCTCCTCTGATTATACCTTATCTCTATCAACCTTGAATAAATGCACAGCCTTTGATTTCTGTGGAAACAGAAGCACAACCTTTTCCCCAAAGCAATGCATATTTTGACTTCCATTTTAAACTTAAGGCATTCCTAAAGTCTCTAGACTGGTTTAATTTAGCACGTCCTTTTACATTCCAGTGTCTCACAGAAGCTGTCATTGTCTTATTAGCAATCAAAAAATTCGAAGTAAAAAAGACTTTACACAGACTCCAGACTCCCTGTGTATTTTCCTCCTTTACATGCCTTATCTTTTTTATATTATTTCATTTTTTCTTTAAAAACTTTATTTTATTATTTATAAAAATTTTATTTTTTTCTATGATGGTCTAAACCCATTTTCTAGTCTTTTCTAAGCCTAAGCACATTTTTAAACACACTGTAATCTGTTTAGAGTTTTTATCCAACTGGATTTGATTATTTTTTTGACATCTATATGTATGTAACTAAATTATCACTGCCCAAGTGTATATAAGAACAGCCATTGTCATTCCCATCTTCAGACACTGATCTCATATAAAGTGATAACATTTTAAATAATTTCTGAAGTGTAAAAATAAACTGTATTATCAACCAATGAGATAAAAAAAATCCTGAACAAAAATGTAGAAAGTTCTTTCTCGGTATTTTTTGTAGCATCTTTAATTTATTTCACTGATGTTTTCATTTTAACCATAGAATTCTTTTTAGCTATATCTTTCCCAAAGTATTTGATTTGACATTTTGATTTATTGTAAAGAGCATTATAAAATAAACCAGGCACACAGAGGAAATCAGCACAATTCCCACTTTATTTCCCATATTTAGAGGCCATAATTTGTTCTCAAGAAATAGAGAATATTGGATTGATTTCTCTGATGCAGGGAAGCTTCCAGGGAGATAGAGGGCAAGGTTCACCATGGTGAGCTGAGGGCAAGGAAGCCATGATGAACTGAGGTCACAGGAAGCCACGGTGAACTAAGGGCAAGGGAAGCCATGGTGAGCTGATATAAAATACAATGGGAAAGGAAAGGCGAATCCTAGTCTTTAACACAACAGAGTTAACTGTAGCTTTCAATAAGTTATTGTACATTTGAAAACAGCTAGGAGTTTTGACTATAACTAACACAAATAAATATTTGAGGTTTATAGATCTGCTAATTGTCATGATTTGGTCACAGATTATTATTTACATGTATTAATATGTTACTCTTTACCCCATAAATATGTACCATTGTTATTATAATTATTTGAGGCAGGGTCTCATTATGTAGCTCTGTTTGGCCTGGATCTTCCTATGTAGATCAAGTTGACCTTGAATTCATCTCTGAGTTTGAGTCTAGTTACCGCTACTCCTGGGTGCTGGGATTAAAGGCATATGGTTGTGCCTTATTTAAAACTATTATTATCATGGGTTCTATAAACAGATAAAATGTAAATGAACTCTAAAGAGGTAGAAATGCTACTACACATGATTCCAATCAAAGTAGTGAAAAATCATTCTAAAAATTTTAGTAGTTCTTAAAAACTTGGCATTTTGCCACAAGAAAGTTAATAAATAGTTAAAAAATAAAAGTATTTGCCTATATCATAGATTGGGCTGGTTGTTATTTTGAACTGAATAGAAAAACTTGCAAAATCTTCCTAGTACCTTTCTTTATGATATTTGTTGGAACCAACAAAGTCTAGGTTTTTCTCTATGAGGTGATGGAAGCCAGCATATTGAATGAGACAATCAGGCACAATCTGTTGTGATTTTCACTTTTATAATCTCAGTTTTATTTACTTTGTCTTGAGATCTATCACATAAGCCTATTCATAAACCTTGGTGCTGTCTAAATAGGAAGGGGACTCCTTTCATGGGTGCTAGGCTCTATAACATAAAATAATATAGAATTAAAATAAAAATGCATTGACTAGGAGAAATGAATTGTCCCTGGTAGAGATTCTGATGGGAATTTGAAAGAGTTCAGCCAGTAGAGAAGGAAAGAGATGGATAAGAGTGAGTAAGATAAAAATCAATAAAAAAAAGAGTGAGTAAGAAAGGGCCCAGATTGACATGTGCGATTATCTGTTTATTAAGATCCATAGGTGTTATGCTCTGCATTTCCAAAAGACCCAAGAACTGATTTGTTTAAAGAAAACACTGGAAATGAGGGGAGGGGCGATGACGTGGCTGATTTCAACTGTTGGGTTATTTTATAGTCTCATAATATGCTACTGGGTGGTAAGATGGGTTTTGGCATATTGATTTGAGGAAGTAGTGATACACATACATCAAAAAGGAGAAAAATTATAACTATGACGGAGGTGACAGGGGTACCTGTCTTTTAAACAGGTAATGGTAAGACAGTAAATGCTAAGCCAAATTCATGTTAAGACTACAGATATTTTTATTCATTTTTTAAATTAGTATGTGTGTATGTGTGTGTGTGCATACATGCATATATAGAGGTCAGAGCATAAGTTGTAAAAGTTGCTTCTCTACTTCCAACAAATGTGTCCAGGAATCTCACTGAGGTCTTTAGACTTTGTGACAATCCCCTTACCCACCAATCCATCTTTCTGGCCATAAATTTCAAACAGTCATGTTGTACATGTATGTTGATACATTTGAAAGGCAATGAAAAGTCTCCAGAAAAAGAGAACTATCATTTTTACCATGGAAATGTCTTAATATTTAAATTGTAAACTCTACAAACCATTGTGCCTAGAACTTTGAAATGTTAGTACGCCAATACACTAAATAAGTTGTTTATTCACTTGAGGTTAACTGAGACAGTAGAAATTATCATACAATATTGTTATTGCTACTATTTTCCATATTTGGGGCTAAACTTCCTAACCCAAAGTGGAAAATATTATCATTTTGTTTTGAAGTCAAACATTCAGCAAAAGTTGTTTTCTCCTCAAGTTCACTTTTATAATTACTGTGCTTTGAGCAAGAGACAGTATTTGCTGCAATTTAAGAACATTCTCAGGAATAAACATTTTTGCAGTACTGGAAACAATATGAACTTCTGTCATGAATTGGTTTTATATTACTTTAAAATTTCATCAATGCCATAATGCACTGGTTTGCAAAGACTGAGCATGGAAAATTCATTTTAAAAGGGTTACTCTTCTGAAGTGGCTGTCAGCAATCAAGAAACTCAGAGCTTTGTACTAATGTGCCACATTTTCCAAAATGGTCCATTCACAATTGTGTCTTTCAGATTTAGTCTTGTTACTGTACCCATTATGTTCAGAGACTTAGCCTTGCAGATCAGTTCCTTTAGGACTTTGTCTTGGTAGTTTATACTCTGTAATCCACATGGATGTGAGAATCTATGTGGGATATTGTTTTATATGCTGGCATCCTATTTCTTTCTAAATATGGCTTTCACATTAAGTGAAACAAAAAGTCTGTTTTATTTGATGTCATCTAGTAGGTAACAGCAAAGTTTGTGTGTGTGTGTGCACACACTCATGAAAATATATGTATGAAATAAAAATAGGAAGAATTGTACATTTGATTGAGAAGCCACAAACTGTCCCTTAAAATGTAAAGGACAGTATTACATTTGCATACACACACACACACACACAACTGGAAGGTATATTGGTAAAAATTAACTTTGTTTAACTTTTAAGTACAGTCAAGTAGGGCTTAATGCACTCTGGGATATTAATATATGGATATAAAGCCTAGACCTCATCTGTTTTGTCAAAGTGTGAGTTTTATAAAATACTAAAGTTATGGTGTGCAAAATACAGTTTATTTCAGTTAGTAGTTTGCAACTCTGACTTACCCCATCATATGAAATTGTATGAGTTGAGTATTCTCACCAAAGGTGTATGTACTCCAACTTTGGTCCCAAGTGTGGTGATGTTGAGAAGTGTATATATCTTTAAGAGACAGTGCTTGTGGGAGGCAATTAGGGCATGCCGTCATGATCCTCCGGAGTGAATTAACTCTTCTCCTGTGGAATAGATTAACTCACAGCCTGTAATATTTTTCAGGGAAGTGAATTTTCATAAAGCAAAACCATACCACAAGCTTGGCCTGTTCCACATATGACTGCTTGCTTTTTCCAGTTTCTCTGCTTAATTGAGATCCAAGGGACCCCAGCAATTTCACTGGATTCTTAACATCAAGTATGAGAGTGGTGTTAAGACTGTAGCTTACACCAAAGCATTCAAATCTTGTGCCTCACAGTTATCATTGATAACAGCTAAAATAATACAGTTTAATGCTTATTTCTCAAAGAGCTATGTTCATTATGTATGTAATTTACAGTGTTAACTGTAGACATTCTATTGCTAGTAGTATATGGCTTGTTAGCAATATCATGGGGAAGTAGCACCATGACTTGTATTTCCTATCATATTTACAAAGCTATGTGCAAGATATTCATGCAAGCCAGTAAATAGTTACTTAAGCTGCACATTACACAAATACAGTAAAATGTTTTCACCATCTAATAAGGATTTAGTGTGCATTTTCATAATCAAACCTTTTAATTTAATTAGCTCCATTATGAGTGAGGGGATGTGCAATAACTTAAAAATCATCCACGTTCCCCAGTCATGTCTCCCCTTGCTACATGACTCTTAATAATTACAACCTCCTAAATGAGATGAAATGTTATGTTCCCTTATTCTTTACATTTTAAAATTTATTTCACTGAACCCCTCTAAGATAACAGCATTCAGCCAAAACATTAAATCAAACTCTAAGTTATGAAGCATTTGTGAAATAACAAATCTGCATTTGCCTTCCTCCCGTCGCTGCGTTACTGCATGCCATGGTGTCATAATCCCTCTGTAAACCAGGATATACTGTGAAACTCAGCTATCTGTTTATTGATGAATCACATCATCATTTAGCCACAATTAGAAACAGAATAAATTTTAGCTGCTTCAGTTTCTGTTAGTTCATGAAGATGTACTTGAATGTCAAAATATATTCATGGGGAAAGAAAAAAAATAGCATAAGTAATTTAATTGAGCTGGGTTTTTACATTTCACTAACGGGGGTAATCACTGTTCCACTGACAGCGTAAGTCATGTTTGTGCTTTGAGAAACCACCGGAAAACTTACTTTATCCTTTACATGCCGCAGTAATATGAATCTTCCCAAGAATCTGCCTCCTATGAGCTAACTGTCTTCGTAAACTTTTTTCTGGTAAATTTCAAAATGCAAATTACTGTACTTTAAAAGATTAATTCGCTTGGCATATAATGTTTCCTGCTTCAGTCTATGTGGTATATAACTCTACTTCTTTCATATCCGGGAACACTGTTTTTCCTAATTTCTTTTTCTGAGGAATGATGTTTAAACTCTTTGGTTTGGATTCACCAAACCAAAATTTGGCTTCAATTTACTTTTTGAAACATTTGCTCTAAAGAAAAGACTGGCAACATGGACTCTACAAGCATCCTCTGGAATTTATTTCTGGGATGTTTCTTAATCTGACTGCAACTTGTACATTCCTTGTAATGTAGAGATTGTAATATACATGATGGTCTTGGATGTTCCAATAGAAATCCTTGCCTCCGTTGTCCTTCTCAACTCAAAACCTTTAATGTTTGAAAGCTAACGTGCTATGTTTATTATGGATAATAAGATCTCTCCCTGGGATCTAGAGCCCTACTCTCTAGAGTAAAACATTTTTCACTAAAATAATGTTCTCACCAAGTAGTACACATTAAGACCATACATGGTAACATGGAAACTCTAAAAAATTATCTCCATTTTCACTATGAAAAATTATCTGTTTCCAGGGTTGAGAATAAGCAATGATGTATCTGTAGCATTATGGTGTAATACACTAAGCCTTTAGAATAAAGACAACCAGCATTTACTATATTGTGTTGCCATAGTATTGTTTCTATTTTTCAATTGTTAAGAATCCACCATTGACTATCCAGTAATTACACCTGAATACTTCCGTACTGGATCCCCAGCTTTCTTTAGATTCTTTTATTCATGCTCTAAATGTGTGTTTCACAAAATATTTAGGGTTGATATTTATTTGATTTGCAGAAGTTCATCTTCCCTCAATACACTACAGGCTCTGGCTATTTATTCCATTTGGCTGACTACCCAGAACCATATGAGCATACCTTACTTCTATAGACACTATTCACTTTAGTTGTGAGAGCAAGAAAAGTCTGGCATGAGCTAAGCAGGAAGCTTTTTCTCTGCTGGATAGTTTTGTAGTGCTAGAAAGTGCTCTGCAAGCTACTTAGGGAGAGCAATGATCTTACCCAGGTGGGAACTCTGTAAACTATATCATCTACCTATCCGGCAAAATGTTCCTACTGTCGCAACAGTGGCATGACTCTTACGGGGGTATGATTTTCTTCTACTTAGATTTTAAACCCCTAAGAGGGAATCATACCTGGTTCTGCAACCTTGGTTAAAGACTCTAAGTAAGGAGGCCACAGACCCTAGGAGGGAACTTACTACCATTGCTTTTATAAGTATACGTGTGGTCAAACTGCATACTAAATTTTTATGTATATACCATAGTTTTTAGCTGCTCAACCTTGTACCAGATTCTTCTCTTTATTTTTTTTTCAGATTCTTCTCTTTGTAGTGGTAACATTGACTGATGATATAGAATACTGTAGACCAATTAATAATGTAGAACAATGAATAAATGAGTAAAAGTATAGATTCTGAAAATTCCCATATAATATTCTCTTCTGCAAATTCAAAATATTTATTTATATTATAATATTTATGCAAACTCATAAATGTGATTTTGTTATTTCAGTTTAAACTTGAATACACACATATGTGGTTTTTAGTTACTGAAATTCATGCAGCATGTGCCATCTCTTAAAACTCCTCCTTAAAAGACATATTTCCCCAGCAGGGCTGCATCTCTCCAACCTCCACAAATACCACCATGAACTAGGATCCAAGTGTTATAATGGCTCAGACTATGGGACAGATTTCTCATTCAACTAGCTACACAGACACTGCTAAGTACTGTAGCTTCAATATCTTATTATGTAATAATCATATTACTATCTCTATTATATAAATGCGGGAACCAGAAAATAATGAGTACATACGATTTACCTTAAGTCAGATAATTAATCATTTCAAACAGAGACCATGAGATGGCCCAGTAAATTCACAACACAACCAGCAATAATAAGAGAAATAGGCAGTAATAGTACCATGTATGTAATTTACTAAACACTACTGAATCTCTCCACATTTCAATAGTTTTCTCTTTACTTTTAGGGTGAGATTATCATTTCCATTTTATTTATGTAAACATTAAGGCTCAGAGATGAGATTCTGTCTGCTCCAAGTTATGTAAAATGAGGGAACTATGATGTGGACTCTGACCTGAAACTTAGCCCACAAAGCAAAGGTTTTGAGCCTTTCTCTTTCTCTTTTGTCTTCTTTCTATGGACACACTGAATGTGTACTGGTACTCCAAAGAAACGATTTGTATCTCTCGCTCTCTCTTTTCCTCTCTCTCTCTCTCTCTCTCTCTGTGTGTGTGTGTATGAATGAATAAAAGATTCTTTTCTTAATATTTATTTTTATGTTTTAGTTTTTTTTTACATCTCATATTAAAATAGAGTTATATCTATTTCCCTTCTCTTTTCATCCTTCCAACCAATTTCATGTCCCCTGTCTTAATCTGATCCCTGGTCTAGCTCCTGCGATGGGATAATCTTCTTGTACACTGTAAAGATTTGTCATTGGAATTAATTTAACAAAACACTGATTGGCCAGAAGCCAGGTAGGAAGTATAAGTGGGGTGACCAAAGTAAGGACGATGGAAAGAAGGAGAAGGGAGGCAGAAGAATTGACAGCAGACACAGAGGAGGCCAGAGATGTGGCAGTACCTTTGTTGTTATTAATAAAAGAATTGCCATATGACAGAGAGTAAGTAAGGAATATAGGTTAACTTAAAATATAAGAGCTAGTTAGTAATAAGCCTGATCTATTGGCTGAGCATTTATCATTAATTTAATTCTCTGTCTGATAATTTGGGTATTTGGGAACAGGTAAACAGGACAAAAAGCCCTGTCCACAAGCCCATCTCAAATTAATAGCCTGATTTTCCTTACTTTTTATTTCTATACAACACATACACACACACATGCTGAATCCATTTTTGCTGTTTGTGTATATGTAGATTTACTGTCTGCAATTTCTATTTCTACTGAATAAACAATCAAGGAACTCTGTGGACAGAGTTTTCATTGGTCCACCAGCTCACAAATAATGACATGGGGACTTATTATTAATTATGAAAACTTTGCCTTAGCTTGAACTTTTCTACAACTAATTCTTATAATTCAGTTAACCCATAATTTTTAATGCATGTTTTGCCTCATGGGTCAATCACTGCTGATCTGTACAATATGTCCAACTTCTTTAGAGTCTAATTGGCATCTCTCAGCCTCTCTTCTTCCCAGAATGCTCTCTGTCACCAGAAATCCTGACTAACCTCTTCCTGTCTAGCTATTGGCCCTTAGCCCTTTTTTAAACCAATCAAAGCAATAACGCACAACATTTCTCCCTCTTTTGTCTAAATAAAAAGGAACAATTTTAAATCTAACATAGTAAAACTATGTACAATAAGAACAACTATCAGGTAAGAATTATACTTAGAGTGTACAGTCTATCTTTATTTGGCAAATTCAGAGAAAATATTCTATTATCTAGCCCATTTTGATGAGTCAAATGTTTTGTACCTAATTTAGTTTCTGTCCTAACTTATATTACCAAGCCAAAACTATCTTATTAGACTTCAAAACATTTTCTTAAACAACTTAAGGTTTTATGTCTCTCAACTTTATACACTTTACAGCTGTTTTGTTAGTTCCTTTTCTGAATTTGGTAAGAAGGAAAACAGTAACTATAACTACCAAATCTTCAACTCTATCAAGGACCTGAGAAGGACATACTATTACCTGAATGAATGGAAGCATATAACAAACAGCTTTCAAAACCATAGACATGACAGAGACAAATGGCTGCCTAGACAGTCACCCAAGTTTCCTCTCTAACAGTGAGACATCCTTCTTGGGACTACTAGTTTAGACTTTTTTTGTGAAGCAGAAATTTTGATGGACTGTTCTACCTTGTATTTGGAAAATTTTGTTGTCGCTTTTTATTGTGTCCTGCTGGTACAATTTGGATAGCATACTGTCAGCAGTTGAGGTTAGATAAATTTTTGGCTTAGAGGCTGACTTTGTCACAATTGAAAGCAAAATAAACATGGAAGTTTGTCAACACTCATCATTCTTTTCTGGAGGAAATTTCTGATGCCAGGTTAGGATGCTTCATGGTCATGAAAATCCTTAAATTATTAAAACATCTTAAATGCCATATTCTATAGGACTCTGGAGTGTTTAAAGACCACTTATTGACCTAAAATATATCGCTTTAACATAGAAAACATATCTAATATGACTACAAGTTTGATTATTATAGATGACTAACTATTAACCTGCACTTCTTAAGTATCCTAAACAGTTTATAATAATATTTTTCAATAACTAAAACTTTACATAACATTTTAAATGAGGTAGATATGTACAATACCTTAAAAAAGAGTAAAAACATACATATAGTGTAACAAAAATGACCTTAAATTTTTGTCAATGTATGTCCACTCCTTGTTCATAACTTTTCTTAGTTTTCTCAAGCCTTGTGTTTGGATATTTGAGCTTTCATGTTGGATGCCATATGTTAATGGATTTTTCCTAGGGCTACCAGATCACAAATAATGACAAGGAGACTTATTATTAGTTACAAAACCTGGTCTTGGCTTATCCCAACTAGTTCTTGCAGTCTAATTAGCCCTTATTCTTACTCTATGCCTTGTGGCTTGATTATCTCTGATCTGCTCTGCATGTCTGACTTCTTTAGAGTCTCATTGATATCCCTCTGCTTCTCTTCTTCCCAGAGTCCTCTGTGTCCCCCAAAATCCTGTCTTACCTTTCCCTGCCTGGCTATTGGCCTTTCACATCTTTATTAAACCAATAATAGCAATACATCTTTACACAGTAAAGAAATATCTCAAGACAGAATTCATTCCAGGGAATGACTAATTCTCCTTTTCCAAGCAGTCATTAATTGTCTGTACTTATTTTTCTAGTGGTGGGATCACAAGAAAATTTCACATTCCTGCATTATCAGGTGCAATGCCATTGTTTAGTTCTTGAATTCTTACTTATGTGACCATTCTAAAAGAGACAACCACACATTAGAATTCTTGGTATTCTGAGTTTCATAATCATCCCTTTCTCCTCATCTATGATGTTCTCTGAGCCACAGATGCAGAAGCTGTGCTGCCAATATATCCATGGTTACTGATGCCCTCAAGACCCATTGATCTCTGTATTCTGTCCAGTTGTAGTTTTCTGCAATGTTTATTATTTACTGGAAATAAAAAAGATCCTTTGGTGAGGTATGATAGGTACACCTAACTATCAAAAGTTTCTCATGATCAAAGTTACTCTTGAATCTCATTAATTATTTTTATCTTTTTTCTATTTCTAATTGATTTCCCCATCTACCAATTTTGGGTTGGACTTGTTCCTCCTTTCCCAAGCCCTTAGTACACACCATTAAGTTATTTATTGAGATCTTTCAGATTATGTATGCACAACATATTACATATATGAAGGTATCTAAAATAAAGAAAAAATTCTGAAAGGAGAGATTAATAAAATGATCTGCAAAAAGTATAATAATATACCTTCATAAAATGCTATATGTAACTAATAAATTAATAAAAATTAATATACATTGAATATTAGCTTTGTTGAATGTATAATTAGTGAGATCTCTTTCTCATTCTCATTTTATAATTGTCTCTTCAACTTGGTTACTTCCATTCCAACTTTTAGTTTGGAATGATCTCACTATTCTCTCTTTTCTTTGGTTTCCTATATTTTGAGAGCTTTGTTAAATGTCTTTGCATATTTCAACATCATAAATTTTTCTCCCTGTTTTCTTCTAGTAGTTTTCTAGTTTGGGGGGTCTTAGATTTTAGTCTTTAATCGATTTAGAGTTGAGTTTTGTGATTGATGAAAAATAAATGTTTAATTTTCTCCAAATACTCAATTTTCATAGCAGTAATTATTGTTTAAAGTTGTCCTTTATATAGTGTTTGTATTTTAATCATATTTAGTCTAAATCAGCTAGATAGAAATGTGTGAGTTGAGCTAGAGATTCTCAATCTTTTTTCATTGGTCCATATGTTCATTTTTATGACATTGATCTGCTGTTTTGATTATTATAGATTTGTAAAATTGATGTGGGATTCCCCTTTGTATGCTGTGAATATCATTGGATAATAAAAAAAACCTCCTTTGGCCTATAGCAAGGCAAAACTTACCAAAGTGGGGAAACTAAACTGAATGCTGGGAGAAAGAAGGCAAAGTCAAGGCATAGCCATGTAGCCCCACTAAAGACAGATGCCGGAACTTTACCCAGTAAGCCACACCCTTATGGTGACACACAGCTTAATGGAGATGGGTTAATTTAAGATATGAATTAGCCAGAAATACTCTTAAGCTATTGATCAAACATTATTTCAAATAATATGATTTCTGTGTGATTATTTTGGGTCTGAGCAGCTGGGAACAAACAAGTGACCTTACTACAACATAGAATATTTTACCCTCAGACTTCATTCATTTCTTCCTTATTCTTTTAGCCTTTGGCTAATTTGACTAATAGTCATTGCACAAGTCTGAGCAGAATTTCATTGGTATTTTGGTAGGAATTGCATTCATTCTATAGATAACTTTGAGTTGAATGGAACTTATAGGAATTCTGATATTTCTGATTCATGATCATAACTCTGTGATCTTTCCATTTTACTGTGTGTTTCAATTTATTTTACCAGTATTCTATGGTTTTCATTGTAGACTTTTTTGTTTCATTTTGATTGTTAAATTTTCAATAAACATTTTAAGATAAAAATATAAAAAGGCAGTGTGGTGGTTACTCAGAAGCTGAAAATAGATCTACTTCAAAATCCAGTTATACCACCCCTAAATATATACCCAAATTGTGTTTTCTCCTTCTACAGAGAGATTTGATCAATTACATTCATTGCGGCTCTATTCATAAAAGCCAGATTGGAGACAGCCTAGATGTCTGTCAGTGGATGAAAAGATGAAGAAGCTATTGTATATTTACAAATTGGAATATTACTCAGTCATTAACATGAAGAAATCATGAAAATCATTGTTAAATGTGTAGGGCTATAAAACAATTCTGAATGAGGTAACCCTGCTACAGAAATACAAATTCGATGTGTATTCACTTATATGTGAATGTAGGCTGTTGGTCTTTGATAAGCAAGCTACAATCCATATAACCCCTAAAGTTAGGTATGGAGTAAGGGACTAGTGGGAGGGATGGATCTCTCTAGGAAAGGAAAGTACAATAGATAGTTATGAATGGACAAGCAGGGGCAGGAATGGGAGGACCAGATGGGGAGGGAGTGAAAGAGAGAGATAAGTGAGTGAGTATAGGGAAGTGCAGATAAAATTAAGAATCTTTTGGGAGATCATAAGGAAACTTAATATAGCAGAAGCTTCTGAAAATATATATGTGTATGAAAACAATCTAAATGAAGTCACCAAGCAACAAGGGAAAGAAGCCCCAACTAGAAAACTTTTGTAACCAAATGAAGCTTCCAGCGCCAGGATTGGGTTCTGTCTAATCACGTTATTGGCAAAAGAGGCCTATCTATGGAAACACCAAACAATTCAGGTTATTGGCAAGGCTTTTGGTTGTTCTCTACAAACTAAAAGTAAGTTCTATTGCTGAAGATAACACCTACACAACTCACTGAACATGGAAAAGTTGAACTTATGCTTACCTAGAACCTCATCCCTACAAGCTAGTGTCCATGATACTGGAGGGAACTCTGTATGCTACAATGGAGAAAGGAAAACAACAACCCAGCCACAAACCATTTGATCTACAATGGTGATCTGTTTGCAATATACACTGGTGTAATAGCAATACAAAACTTAAGGGAGTAATCAACAAACATACGACTGGAATCAAGTCTACTCCATGAGCTGGAACTCATCTCCAACCCTGCTACTGTGACTGAGAACCCGAGGCCAGATAGGCCAGGGACATTACTCATAGATTAGTACCTTGTTCAGCCATCATTGAAAAAGATTCCTCCTGTAGCAGGTGAGAATAAATGCAGACCCATAGCCAGAAAATGTGTAGAGAGTGGGAGACCTTGGAACACGCACTCCTAAATGTGATGTTTCCAAGACATCATTCTCTTCAGGGCTGAGTGGTCCCTGTGGAAGAGGAGGTAGAAAGAGTCTAAGAGCCAGAGTGGATTGAGGGACACCAAGGGGACTAGACCATCTAAACACAGCAGGACTGATGCACATATGAACTCACAAGGACTGTGGCAGCATGCACTGGGCCTCCATGGTCTGTGACAGATGGAGTCCCAGTGCTGAGAGAAGTGATTATAAACTTTCATCCCTAGGCCAGAAGCTATCTCCATTTGATAACCACTCACAGATGGACAATTTGTTCTTTCCAATGGAATCTCACTGGGGATGCAAACCATTCTTAAGAATAGGCTCCATGCCCAACAATAGATGGCCAACGTAAAGTGAACTCAATGGCATCTCTGGAAGTTCTTTGTCTCATATGGTTTTGTCAGGGCACTTTTGTCTTATAGGTCCTTTGCATGCGTGTTGTGGTTGCTGGTTTTATGTTTTCAGGGGATTCTTGTATATGAACCTGTGTGTTTCTGTGTCTAAGTGTTTCTTGCACTTTTTCTTTGGCTCTTTTTCTTCTTTTTGTTTGCTTTGCCCTATTTCACTTTGTTTGTTTTGTACTGTCATCACTCTTTAGATACCTGTTTGTTTTGTAATGACAGATAGAAAAAGGTGTATATTTGAGTAGGAGGGGAGGTGGGATGGATCTTCAAGGAGTTAGGAGAGGGAAAAACCATAATCAGTATATTTTGAATGAAAAATCTTATTTTCAATTAAAGAAAAATAGAGGAAAAATATAAAAAGAAAATAATTGACATGAATGTACATAATTTACATTACATTTTGAAGTTAATATTTATTTTAACTCACAATATCAGTAAAATCTGCCATGTCTTTTGGAAAAAAGGTGGTAAGAATATGACATATTGGAAAGTTGACAGTTCTGAAAACAGAGTACCATGTATTTTAATGGACATCAACTAACCTTACTCATCTTTCGGCTCTCCATCAACCCAATTTCCTTGAAACTCAACTAAGAGTCAAGTATTAATTGCAAAGTTACCTTTGGAAATTGGATAGGCACATCACAAAACTTGCCACATAATAAAGTTCACTTGAGGGAGAACCTTTTATATCTTTTCACTGGGTGTCCTGTCATGTTTAGCTAGAAATTCAGTCAATAGACTTGATTTTTTGTTCCATTCTTGAACCATTGCAGCAGTCTTAATGTCAAGAAATATAATATGTATTGACAAAGTATGGACAATAAGTGACAGCTGACAAGGTAAAAGTAATGTAATGGGGAAATACATCAGTCTTAAAATAATCCCCTAAGTATCCAATGCTACTCTGTGGAAGACCAAGTACCTATATTCTTAATAACCATATCTGTAGCATAACTACTGCTCAGTCAGTGACTTTCATATTTTGTAATTAGTTTGATGACAAACCCATCAGTATGTCTTACTAATGCTTTAGTGGTAGTGGTATATTTCCATCCCAGTTGATAAAATAGTGTTTTATGGTCCTCCATCCTTATCTCAAAATATTAGTTTTTAAATCTGTTTCTTCGTCTATGATTCATAGCCACATGAGATTTTGCTGACATTTGAATAGAGGCACAACAGTTCTCAGTCCTTTAAGAAAGTAAAGCAACTTTCATGAAAAGAAAGTTCCAGAGTCAGTCAAACATGGCATGTGTCCTTTGAGTAGCTCACTGCCCATGCCCAGGTCTGACTCCTTTGTATGTTGCAGACTAACTCCAAACTGAAACTTATAAGTGTAGTAAATACAGATAGGTATAACTATGTCAATGAGTGTTAGGAGTGTTGGCACACTTAAGTATAATTTGTCAAATAATACTTCTTTTATTTTCTTTCATTTTTAATACTTTTATTCTAAAAATTTTGGGCACTTTGAATTCCTAAGATACAGAATAAGAGTAGGAAATAATTAAATCAGTTCAAAAACAAAGCTATCTTTTCTCTGAGATACACTGGTCCTTCTGGGATACAGAAATCAGGTGTTCACCATAGTGCATTTGAGGTAACTGACTGGGAAATGAAGATTACAAGCATGCGCAGCACAGTCTGTCCTTTCTCTATGTCTGCTCTGTCTTCAGTTTTTTCCAGACATCACAGACGATATAATTTGTGCATTTTGTATTTTCTAAAGTGTGACTTGGTCACTTTCACTTCCATTATTTCTAAGAGGCTAATCAGGGTCAAAAGATAAAGGAGAAGAATGGGTCAAACAGAAATCTGTAAAGATGAGAATGTGTCAAATAGTCTCATAAGGAAGACCTGGTCACTGCTTCTGGTGAGGGATGGATAAAAAATAGGAGTGGACAAAGTCAGAGAGCAAAGAAACATGAAATTAGTTACAAAATTTTCTGTTCCTAGGCACACAGCAGCATACACAAGCTCAGCGTTAAAGGGCTCTTCAGAAAATAAATCTGGACTCTAGGTGGGAAATATTTTGATGATGTGTATTAACATTTTTAAAATATTAAAATATGGTTTTAAAGTATTCAATGTATGTAATTAGTAAGTCACACATAGCATTCTGTATATTCATATGTGTACTTATACTTGTGTGTGCATGTATGGAGGTAGAGGTTGATGTTGGTGTCTTCCTAAATCATTTCTCCACTTCAGTTTTCCAGTTCATGGTGAGCAAACTCTGGAATTCTATCTATATAAGTCAAGAACTGGGGTTACAGACAGCAGCCACTGGGCTTTTAAGTAAGTATAAGGTTCCAAACTCAGGCCCATGTATTTAGTTTATTATCAGCTAGGCATATGTCTGTGCCCTTAAATGTACATTTCTATTCTATCACTCAGGAGGCAGTTAGATCCCTGAATTTGAGGCCACCTAGTCTAGGAACAATGCCTAGGACAGCCAGAGCTCCACAAAGAAATTCTGTTTCTTGTAGGAGGATCTCTGTGTGTTTGAGGCCGACTTGGTCTATAGAGCAAGTTCAAAGACAGCTAGGACTACATAGAGAAACCCTGTCTTGAAAAACAAACAACAGTCACTTAAAAAGTACACATCAAATGTGAGAAAAGAACAACGCCAATTTCAAGAGGCTTGTGAATTTTGTAGCAGATTTGTTGAGACATCAATAAATAAGAACCTTTATGCAACATTAATTTGAAGGCCTCACCCTTATCTAATCTACCCAGAAATGGGAAGAATGACTTATTAAGCAGACAAAAAATGACTCTAATCAATATTGAAGATTCAGCAGATTATTTACACTGTTATTTGCATAATAACATTGATACTAAAACCTTATGTGATGCCTTTGTTGTACTACATCTTTAAAGATTTATTTTTATTTAGGTGTGTGTGTGCGTGTGTGTGTGTGTGCGTGTGTGTGTGTGTGCGTGTGTGTGTGTGTGTGTGTGTGTGTTTGTGTGTGTACACCATACCTACTTTTGTGGTGTTTGTAGGGGCCAGGATAAGACACTAGATATCCTGAAGCTGGAATTCATAGCTGTTTTGAGTGTCCTGATGTAAATGCTGGGAAAGGAACTTTGGTTACCTGGTAGAGAGAAATGCAGACTCAAGTGTTGAGCCATCTCTCTATATTCCTGCTTCATTATCTTTAAACCTCCTTCCAAAGGGGGCCTTCAAGATCCACAAAAAATGATATATCCTTTATCTGACATAGAAATCCATAATATTTCTTGGTAATCTATATTTTAATGTTATATTAGCAAGAATATTTCATGAGAGGAACAGAATTCATTTTAACCATGAATTTCAGCAGCCACATTGTAAATATAAGCAAATGTAAAAACTCCTGAGCTTGATGGGATCATCCTATCACCTGGTAACAGGCCATTTTACATTTACCCCTTCTGTATTCTAGTCTGACTATAGTCTACAAAAAAAACTAATATAATACACAGTTTAATCATACAACTCAGAATCATCTACAGGGATAATCTATACTTTCTTTAACCATCAGCTTAAAAATCATTTAACTCACTGTTAACTCTTTTGAAAATAAAATTTACCTTTAATAAGAGTAATCTTAGCATTCATGTTTGTGTCTATTTTTGAGTATGGTTCAGCTTTAGGAAGTGCACACATGTATTTCATGTGTTTGATTATTAAAGTCAGATTATAGATGCGACAGTTGTTTCATTATTTACATTATTTACGTTATTTCAATTTTCTAAAAAAAATTGTTCTTGAACAATGGTCATGAGGTCAAATTTACAGTGTTTTCCTACTTAGCAATTGTAACAGAGTTTAGTTAGAAGTGCTATATTTTTGTTACTTAGGTAACTAGCTTCCCCTCAAACATTATATAAAAGATATTTATTAATAAAAGACTACTGAAGATTATTGAATGATCTCTGCAAGATGTCATTGTATTTTTATATTCTTTAGAAAGGAATTTTTTTTATTAAAGAATAATTCACACCATCCATTGCCACCTGAATCTAACAGACTTTTTTAAAATAACAGTTAATTCTCCCTTGTAATAATTTATAAATGCGAGAACAAAATTATAATAAAATGATAGTCATAGAAGTTTAATGACTCACAGTCTTCCTTGTATATTATATATATAATATACATATATATATATGCATACACATTTCTTACATTCTGTTACCCATACTTTTATTACAAATGAATTTGTCCAGAGTCTTGCTGCAAAATATCAGAGAATAAAAGTCGTTTTATTTTTTGAATAATTAGGGAAATGTCATAATTCATTTTGGCTTCAGTACTTCATGTTTTTCTCTTATTATCTTGTGTTTGAGGCAGTTTGGGCTGTCATCTGGGCAGTCTGGCCTAAGAATTTGCTTAAATGAATTTCATCGTCATCTTTAGAGTGTGGGCAATGGATGGCTCTGCCTGGCTCTTTTCCTTGTCTGACTGATAAATGGCACCCTATGTCTGGGCAGAGAATGAAAATTTGTACATTTCAAGCTTTGTTCAAAGAAGCCTAAGAATGGACACCTGAATGGCTTCCACATTCTCTCCTATGTCTGTGACAATTGTTCTTGGAGCTCTGGTATCACTGAGACAAGTTATTCAGAGTTGCTCTATTTTGTCAACATTTTTTCACTTTCTAGGATTTCATGGTTAGATGGTGAGTGATTACAAAGTAATAATTAATAAGAATGAAGTAATATAACATATATTATTATAGATATAATATACTAAATATTCATATATTTTAAACATTAGAATAAATATGAACACAAAATACACCTTAAAATTATAAAATAATCCCATGGAGCAGAAATACAGTTGAAAGCCAGAATGAAATTTATTTTGTGTTCAAGTCATTTTTTATGATTATTCAAATTTCCCAAATAAAATAAAAATCAATACATATTACTCTTTAAAAATACACTATGTTCATAGCAACACTGTTTGTTATTGTCAGAAGCTGGAAACAACCTAAGTGTCCCTCAATCGAAAAATGGATAAGGAAAATGTGGTACATTTACACAATGGAGTACTACACAGCAGGAAAAAATAATGACATCTTGAAATTTGCAGGCAAATGGATGGCTCTAGAAAACATCATATTGAGTGAAGTAAGCCAGACCCAGAAAGACAAATATCATATGTACTTACTCATAAGTGGCTTTTAGACATAAACCAAAGAAAACCAGCTTACAACTCACAATCCCAGAGAACCTAGACAACAATGAGGGCCCTAAGAGGCACACACATGGATCTAATATACATGGGAAGTAGAAAAAGACAAGACCTCCTGAGTAAATTGGAAACATGGGGATCATGGGATGGTGTTGAAAGGGAAGGGAGATTAAGGGAAGGTAGCAGGGAAAAATATAGCTCAATAAAAACAATAAAAAATACAGTTCTCAGAAAAATACAAGAAAGGCATGGGAACTTACATCTATTTTCCCAACACCCAGTAGGCTGAGTCAGAAGAATTATTTCAGATACAAGGACCTCAGCATGAATGATATAGTGCGTTGTAGGACATTGTGAGATCCTGCTTTAAAATAAAGTCAAAGAAAAAAGCCAAAACAAGCTGAAACCTCAAATTTAGCACGTCAGGAATTAGTTGACACTTATTTGAGCATTTGACCTTTAAATAAGAAGTTATGTATGTGCAGCTGCCAATATAATGGAGGTATATAAATGTAAAACATTTTCTTAGCTCACTCAACACCTTTGGTTTGAATCTGAAATCATAAAATAAGAAAAAGTAACAAGAATATACTTAGAATATACTTTCAGTCATACGTTTTAAATATTATATCTTGTAACTATCTAATTGATTTATTTATATTTGTTTGTTCATTGTGCATCCTACAGAGTACTTCAGGGTAGACAGGGGAAGGTGAATAATCTGCTTAGCAGTTGTGAATGAACTTCTGTTTAAACTGCTTATTGGTAAATTACCAGCTGCCATCATAGCTAACCCGAGGTGCTCACACAAGGCATTTGTACTGGATAAAGCTCTCCAACGCTGCATTGTAAAGATTTTCCACTGAGACCTCAAAACAGATCGTGCATTTCCTGTTAGAACTTGCAAGATTATTGGGCATGGGACTTAGTGATTTAAAAATCCAATTTTATTTTTGGATAGAGTCTATTTGGCAATTTGTTATCAACTGAATGGATGCAGTAAGTTTCCTTCTTTCCTTACTTCCATTTTCCCCTCCTTCTCTCCTTTTCTTCCTTCTTCCTTCCTTGTTTGATTTAGTGTCAGGTAGCCCACGCTATCCTTGATCTCACTAAACTGCTCCAGCCTTCCAGGTAGTAAGAATATAGGAATCGCCATACCTGGCACAACAAATGTCTGTGAGACCAACATCTGCGAGTCCTTTGTTGTCACAGCAACTTCTATATACAATCTTCTCAGTACCATCTAGTTCTTAATTTATTTTGTTTGTTCCTTAAACACAGCTTCATCCCTGGATTCCTAATGATTTTTTGTTCATGTTTGTTTCTGTTTGCTGGGACAGTGGGGAGAAAAACAAAGGATAATGAGGGGGGATATGAGCAAGGTATATTGCATCTGCATCAACTCTAACAGTGCTTAAATTTAAAACATGTTGGATTCTAATTATATACTATCTTTTTATTTTTCTTGGGAAATACAGACTATATTTTCTACTTTACATACATATAACCTAGGAATAATATTTCAGGAGATAGTAATCAGCCAGGGCTGCAATGTGTCTGTGATCAGGAACACATGAGTATGTGATGTGGCACTTCTTTGTAGTTCCATTATAATGTTTTATAAACATATAAAATAAATAAAACAAAATATAAAATATAAATATTTTATAATATATTTCTAAAATACTATTCAAAAAAACAAAGGCAAAGAAAATTAATCAAGTTTCCTGTTGCTCATGTAAAATTTCAGCCTATTTAGCTTGTTTTTAAATTCTTGAAAAGGAACACATCAAATACTTATTTATTTCTATTTGTTTTTCTTCTGGTACAACATCATCTGATGATATGCACACGTGTACTTGCAACTAAAACAATATGGCTGAGTCTTACCCCTACTCCCAGTGGAAAACAAAAGAGGAAAACATTTGAACTCATAAGGCACTGTAAATCATCCCAAATGATATTTCAAAAATGGTAGAATTTGGAAAATAAAGTCAGAAATGAAGCTTCATTGGCTGAGGATCTGGGGCTTGGAAATTAGGAATAAAAACGTTGTAAGCCAAGCCACAAAAGATCTAAAACTAAACGAGACAGTACAAGCATGTGTAAGTGTCATTCTCTTTTTGATGAGTGACATTTTAAGAAAAGTCAAAAAGCACACACTCTTTGTCAGGAGGTAAGAAACGAGATGCGTAGGATGTAGTTGGTGCTGAGAAATTAGAAGTGCGTCCAGTCCCGGTGCCTTGCCCTAGCGTTCCTCATGGCTTCCTTTCCTCTTGTTGCTCCGTGAAGCTGAAATTCATAGATTTCATGGTTAAGGGAGCCTGAGATGAGACGCTGCTTGCCTACATTTAGTCCTGCCACTTCTTATCGGGCCATCTGCTGTCACCTCAAAAAGCCAAGACTGTATAAGCTTGGTAAACACACAAACCATTTCTGCTTTTAAATTTGGTTGGAAGAGAAGACCCATTATGTGTTTGATTTGAGGTGCCATTATTTCCTTTTGGTGAATTTTTTGGTGACTCACAGCTATTGTCTTCCCATGAACATCCTGTTGTCTTGACACTGTTTACTCCAAACTTCTTACATCAAGGCTTAATAAAGTCAGGGGTATTAGAAGTAGAACTAATTTGCACAAAAGCCTGCGTCTGTGTTTCATTCACCTTCTGGATTCAAATCGCATTTATCATCTATGGACCCAAATGTGCTGCGACTGGCGCAGTGTTAGTGATGAGCAGAAACAAGAAAGCTCTGGCTGCTGAGCCTCTAGTGCCAGTTGAGAATTCTGGAAAACTCTCTGGCTAGACTGTGTCTGACCATTGGCAATGTTTGTGTTCTTTGCAGCAGGTCCAGATGTCTGCCACGGTGTGTGCAGCAAAGCCAGAAGAGATCAATTCACATGGGTAAAAGAAAATTGCCCAGGCCAGGCAGTGGTGGTGCACACCTTTAATCCTAGCACTGGGAGGCAGATCTTTGTGAGTTCGAGGCCAGCCTGGTCTACCAGAGCTAGATCCAGGACAGACTCCAAAGCTACAGAGAAACCCTGTCTCGGAAAAAAAAAAAAAAAGAAGAAGAAAATTGCCCAGGTTGCACCTCTCTCTGAATCATTCCCTACACACTTAATTTCAGCTTTGCTAATTATGAAGAATTCTAGAGAAGCTGCAGAATACCACCTATAGATTGTAAAAAGCTCAGCAAGCCTGATGGTGTAGTCCAACTTCTAATAATAAACGACACAGAGTATCTTGAAACTGCTAGAGAATACAATTGCACACTCAAAATGGAATGGGAATTCTCGAAATGCCACAATATTCACCAGAGTCTGCCTGATGAAAGCAGCATGCCACCCAGCCAGAGGGGACCTATCACGACTGTAGAACTATCCTTTCACTTTAAGACTTTATGCAAACAGTGAAGCGAGGCACCAGTACACTAAAGAACAAGCAAGAAAGAGCAACAACAACAACAAAATTCAAGGCCAGCTGTTTGAACAGGTAAATACTTGGTAAAGTTTTCGTTTGAATTTTTCAAGAAAAATGTCAAAGAGAAGACAGTGGCATGAGCCTATAATTCAGGCACCCAGGAGGCTGAGCCTGGGGAATTACCAGGTTGATTGAGCCTCAAAAGGATGAGCGTGGCAAAGGAAGAAAACTTAAAAAAAAAAAAAACCAGAGAAGACACTAATTAGTGGTCTCAAAAGTCACTATTTTCACTATTATGAACAGATACTAAAATAAAAAATTAAAACTAAAAATTAAATAAATAATAAATTAATAAATTTAATTTTATTAATAAATTAATAAAAATTAATGATCCACATAAAATTAAGTTTGTCAAAGAAAGGCACAAATTGCCCAAATCCACACAAATTCAAGTAGATAGTATGGTTAGGTTTATATTTAGTAGCTTTCTATGAATTATTTTCATTTTGGTGTATATGTGCACACGTGTGTGTGTGTGCACACTTGTGCGTGAGTGTGTGTGTATGTGTGTGTATTTGTGCTATATGCAGGTGCCTGCAGAGCCAAAAGAGGGTATCAGATCCACTGACGCCTGACTCTGTTGTTTAGGAATCAAACTTAGGTCCTTAGAAAGAACAGCAAATGCCCTTAACTGCTGAGCAATTTTTCCAGCTCAATGTATTTACTCCTTTTTCAAATATAAATATCCACACCATCAACAGAGTCTGAATTTTCTGCAAATTCTGACTTTCCGGTACATTCTATAAAATACATAAGGTACATTCCACATCCAAATTAATCAAGCCGTTTTGGAAAACAAGGGAGTGCTATATACTTCCAAACTCACCTGCATAGGTCCCATTCTACAATTGACTAAAATGGGGACTTATAAGAAAACAACATCCCAGTGGATCAAATCCAACAATGTATCAGAGTCTGCAGCCTATAAGATGGCTCTCAATGACCCTTTCAGCAGTTTGCTCTTAGATCTACTTTCCAGCATTTTGGAGTGAGTTATAATGATTTGCTCCCAAATTTTGTTACTGATATTATCAGTATTTGATATATGCATTAGTTTGGGATATAACTCTAGAATTAAGAATTTACTTCTAATTTCCGATATGAATAGCTTTGGGTAGGAAACTTGTCTAACTGAGCCATTCACACAAATGCACACTCTAGGAGATTCCAGTTGCCAGGAGGCCATGTTGGCAGGAGCCTTGGAAACCCAAGTCTTTTAGCGCAGAGTTCTATAGAGAACATCCGGAAGGAAAACTTCATGGGGTAACTTTAGTTGAGCCTGGCCTCCCTAGCAACAGTATGTCTGTCTCCTGTAGTTTGTTCCAAGCCACTAGTCTGAGACATACCTGCTTCCTTGGCCTCGAAAAGCATGAGATAAATGTTTGTTGTCTCATATATTTTCAGTTTGCATTACTCTCATTTCTAATGACATTTCCATGTGCCCAATAGATATTTATATTTTTCCTTATATAAAAATCTTTCTTTCATTTTATTATGGATTGTTTTTAACCTTCTATTATTGAATTATGAGTTATTTATATATTCTGAATACAAATTTATTGCTTGATAAATTTGCTGCAAATATTTTCTCCTATGCCATAGCCTGCCTTTCCCTTTCTTAATAATGTCATTTGAAGAACAAATGTTTTTAGCTTTGATCTGAGTAAATACAGGCCTTTGATGTATGCTCTTTGTGGGTCTTCATCTATCCTTTTGTTTCCAGACGACTCCCACACCTCCTTCCACATATTGCTTTAGTTTCCTTTCTAATATAATTCTTTATTTTTTTTGTTATCACCAATCTTTTATTAAAATTACATTACTCTTACTTAAAAAATAAAAGTGAAAACTAAACAAAATAAAATCTCCTTATAGTCATTTCCTATTCAATGTTTTTAAGTTGTAAAATGTGCATGTTAATTAAAAATTTGAATTACGGGAAGGACAAAAGTTCAGGAAGGGGAAGTGATTTTGAACATATACATTATTATTTACACTTCCCAATGTGAGGGTGTGCATCTTACCAGCACTGTGGCTGCATCAGTGTATTCTGGATCCAGGATGCGTCAGAGTGCGGGGAGTTTTGTATGTGATGCCTCGTAACAGTTTTACCACCTGATGGTGCACATGGTGAAGAATGAGCAGGCTTCAAGCTGCTTGGCTGAATGATGAGTTTTATAAACAGAGATGATGTATTAGGGAAATCTTAATTGTCAGGGGCCTGGTTGTGCAGGATAAGAGCAGAGAATGGTAAATTAAAAAGGATAAACTCAAGAGAAGAGACGTTTTGGATGAGGGCTGTGAATCAATGTGATGACTTTGCTGTGTAAGTCTCTAGGAAGACTTTTCTGGAGGGCTGGGATGAGGAGCAATAAGGACGTTGAGGGCCAGTAGTAGGTCAGGCTGATGTAAGGAAAGAGTGTTCATTCTTAGCAATTACAGAGAAGTTGGAAAGTGTAAACCCACAGAATCTGGTGCCATGATGATTATATCGACCTGTGATGCCAACATTTTTATTCTCTATTAGATGCAGATTCTCTTAGGTTTTATTTGGCCTTTCTACATCTTGGCTAGTACAAAGGCCGAACATTATATTGGGCTCAACAAAGGTTTTGAGTTAAGGTCCACCACGAGTTCCTCCTGTGTCTCTAACATTCTCACTGATCTTTTCCACAGCCACTTGCCTCACTCAGATAGCTGGCCTCTGTTATGCAAACTGGAAATTGTCCTGTAATTGTTCTCATGCTTCTGAGTTTAACTCTGCAAACATTATATCCCTCTCTATTTAGCATCCTAAAGTACACATTTCCTGCACTGTTCATTGCCACTCACAGGGCACCAAAGACACTTCACAGACTTTCATAAAGTAGCTTGTCCATTTTGGCTTTTACAACCGCCACCCTTTACCCAATAGTGTCCAATAACCTTCCAATACTTCCAACTATTCCAGACTCAGGCACTTTTCTTGAATCCATACAGGATGCTAATGACAAATGACTCCTGGCCCTAGTTCCTCCATTCTCTTGCTGTTAGTAGAAGATCTATCCCATTCAGGTTAATTGTGTGACAACCTGGAAACACAAGAAAATGTGATGGAGGTAAACAGCCTAAATAAACATCTGTTATGCTATGACTGGCCTTATACCCGTGGCTTGTCACACAGCAATGAATGGCTATGTTACAAGCTAACATTTACACACACTAGGAACTCTGAAATTCTTGCCAATCGTCTTTTGTTTCTAGTGGAAAGTAATTATCTAAAAATTGTGTGGTGACTCAATTAATATATGAAATAGTAAAATTTACCCTCACCAGTCTCTCCTCTATTTGTCTCTCAGTAATTAATCCTTTTAAATGTGTTTAGAAGTGACAGGGAACTATGTACAAAGAATGGTTTAGACTTCCACCATAAACGTAGTCATGAAAGTAAGATTAAGGAAGTCCTGAATGTCCTCGGTGATGTTTCTTCTTCTAAGCAACTTGTGCTTGTTCTGTTGCTTGAGTTCATGAGTACAATTTATTTCTTTGCACATAATGAAATTGTAAAATTCGAAATAGTGAAATGGCCAGAAATTTAAATTAAGGCATAATTTACTCGGATTTGCCTGACTATAGAGTGTAGGCTTTGTCAGTCTTCGATTTAAATACCAGTTTGTTTCATGGAAATTAGGAAGCAAAATATATTCAAGAGTTTCCTAGTAGTTCACTTTGTAAATGAACTTGTAATGATTCTTAAAAAGTCACTGTTCAACATAATCTCTCTTCTATTTCAGTTATTCAAACATTAGCCTCTCCTATTTTAATGGGATTGCAATAGAATTTCAAGCCCTTGTTGTCACATGCCTTGTGATTACTAATGGCAAATTTAGGTTATCTAACCAGTCAGGCATTCAGCAACTTACAAATTTGGCTATGTTTATTATTAACAAAGCTGTGCAAACGTTAGTGACTTGTCATACACTAAATGTCTCAAACATTGTGACAGTATAAACAATATACAAGAACAATGTTTTTCATGAATGCGTTTTATTAGCTCCTTTTTGCCTGTTTCATATGCTGTAATTCATGAATATATTAATTCAATAAATAGTGTAAGTGATGAATACATTTGTACTTACTCCAGCAAAGGTAAAAAACATGTATATTTTATAGAAAATAGACATTTAAATAATTACAGTACCAGAAATGAAGTATCATTGATATGTGTACAAAATCTCAAGGATAAAAGATCGATGTATTTGGAAGAATTTTTGAAAAGAGAAAGGATTTTCCTGGTAGATGTTAAAAGCTACAGGGATCTCACAGTTACACAAGTTGCATAAGGACAGCCACAGTGAGAAGGACATTGGTGATTTTCTGGAATCAATGTATCCCTTATAGCCACAGTGTATAGTAGCCCTAAATAGCTTGGGAGTGTGAATAATAATTAACATTAATTTTCAACAGACAACTGATAAAACCAAGGCAAATCATGTTTCCCCCTACCCAAGAGAACTTTTGAAGAGAAATAAAACACTTCGAGTAACCTATGACTAATTTAGTAATTGGAAAGTTTTCTGCTAGATCACTATACATTTCCTGGCCAATAAGTGACTCTTACCTTAATTTCTTTAAAGATCAGTGTTTTATTCTCTGAGAGAACATGAAGATACTCAGTACTCAGATGTCAAGGTACTGAGAATGTCCTGAAATAAATGTTTGTGCAAATGAGCCATATGCCCCTGGGTTAAAGGACACCAAGAGAGTCTTTTACCCAGTTACGCGGTTTTCATACTATCATAGTGGTGGGTCAAGGGGGGTTGTGTTTAATAATATATTCCTCAATGAAATGTCACTTATTCCTCAATGTGTCCTCTCTATGAGTTAATTAAAGCCATGTTTTGCTGCAGTGTCAGCAGACTGAGCTGCTGACTTTCTTGTTCTCTTACCACATGGTACAAAAATGAACCCTGTCATATGACAAACTTGAGATCACAAAGCTTCCAAATCATGTACTTCCTCACAATAAACAAAGGCAACTTGCTCCCTCTACATTATGTACAGTACCTTAGCATTCATTCACATTGCATATAGATAGAAATTAAGTAAGTCAAAAGTGCGGGGCTGTTGCTTCTCTGTCCAAAGAGAGAAACAATAATTATTATCTTACGACACAGGTCTCAACATTTCAGTCCTAGTCAGTGCGTGTGGCAGAGTGTCACATAGTTGTGTACTTTTCATAGTCGCTTAAGTGTAGGCCTCATAAATACCATGCAGTCATTTGTGTTATAAAAATCTTCTTTTTAATTTTTGTAAGCAAAAGTATACTTGTGTACAGAAGTGAGATTTACCCCTACCCTCCATGGACTCCACACATGACCAATGAATTCAGTGGTACAAATCCTTGTGCACATTAGCACATCTTCCTTCTTGCTTATGAATACGTGCTCAACATAAACATGGCAAATGAACAAGCAGCTTAAAGAGCTTGTTCTGGTAACGCAGATCTCTCGATCCTCATAAAATACAAATGCAACTCAATTAAAAGATGGCGTAACACAGAGAGACAGGGTTTCTCTGTGTTATAGTCTTAATTGTCCTGGAACTTGCTTTGTAGACCAGCCTGGCTTGGAACTCACAGAGATCCACCTGACTCCACCTCTCCAGTGCTGGTATTAAAGGTGTGTGCCACTACCACTTGGTTCTTTAAGAAAAAAAATTTACTTATTTTATGTGTATTTCACCATCATGTGTATCTATGTGCATATAGTCCCTGCAGGACCCAGAAGAGGGCATGAAATTCTCTGGAACTGGAGTTACAGACAGTTGTGAGTTGCCATGTGAGTGCTGAGAATCGAACCAGGTTCCTATGGAAGAAAAACTAATGCTCTTAGCCATTGAACGATCTCTTGAGCCCCAGCATTTCATTCTTAGCTCTACCATGAAGACTGCTAGAGCACTGAAATGACTTTATATTATATTCTAAAATATTTAACACCAGGATAATATTTACCAAAAGAAACAAAAGTAAAGCAAAAAATACTCTCTTAAATTATGCTATTTATGTATATTTAATTTGAACCTTTATTTTTAACTGTGAAATCGAAAGGCTTGGCTTAATTAACCATTACACATGTGGGAAGCCTCTACTAGTGGAGAAAAACATCCCTGAAAGCTCCCAGCTTTTCAGATGGAGCCATGGGAAAGCTAAAAGAAAATTCATAATTTAATAATTTGACAAGAAAGTGTGCATAAGGAGAAGATGGATTTAATCAAGGAATTTAGCACTTTCATTGCTGTATACTCCCATGGCTAAGTAAATAGAAAGTTATCACCTGAAAGCATTTGTGTTTCTTTCTTTCCCCCTCAGACAGGAAAGGTCTAGCTAGCACTCAGCTCACTTGTGGATTTTTTGCATACCCCGGTACTGACTGGAGGCTGTCCTCGCACTTAGGATTTCATTGTAGGAAACTCAAGGTGATTCATTACAGCATAAGATACAGTGAAGATTATATCTGGTGTGAAGAAGTTTTTTTCTAAATCCTCAGAACAATGTACAAGGTCAATGACAACCGGCCTACTAATAGCCTAAAATATCAACAAAACAAAATTTCTAAATTCACCTATTAGTGAGTGAAATACAGGAAAACATTTTTAATAATATTGAGAACCACCATTATTATATTTATAATGGAATCAAAGGATGTCCCCAGTATCACAAGGCCTTCATTGAGTTACGCTTATGCGGGCATTGTTCTTACTCTGGCTCAGAACTAATTCCTATAATGTTTGGAACTTTTTAGTGTAGTGCTTATGAAAACAATGTAAAAACCATCTCCTCTCTCCATAGATTGAGTACTTGTTTTTCTCCCTAACCTCAAATACCTCTAGATCCACTACATTAATAAATCGTATAAACTGTATTTCCAGATCTCTCTTGTTTTCTATCAACTTTTTGCTTTCTGAAATAATGTGAGATAGAAATTATCTACATATAGAACTTCTGAAATATATAATTCTCTACATTTAGTACCCTTGATGCTTGTGTATTTTTGCCAATCTGAATGCTACATGCACAAAGAAAGCCGGTGTTTGCTTCGAGAATCCAATTAAGAAATATTTACAGAATCAATAATGGGAGGAAGAATTTGTTGGAATGCTGCAGAGATAAGTAAAACAAGATTACTGCATTGAGGATTGAATTATTTATTCATGCTTTCCCTCAAATATTAAATTAGAACTTACCATATGCAAGCATTTTCTTCTACTTAAAAATACATGAATAAATTCCTGTCCTGAAGGTACTTGTCAGTGCTTCTGAGTTACCCTCCCATGACAGCCCGCAGTAAGATGCACAGCACTTCCTTAACGCTATCTTTTTAGACAACCCTATTCAGCAGCTTCAGGAACTGTTTTGACAGTGTTAAACCACATGTGATGTAGGAAGGTAAGTTTGGATCAAATTATGAGCCTGATGTTTGCAACCTACCAAAGATATATTGTGGGCATTTATTTGTCATTTCCTTGATTTGGAGTTCTGCTAGTGACTGCTTTTATTCTAGAAATACCTGGAAGAGTTGTCCTTACAAGTTCTGGGTCTCGGTCTCCCTCGTGCTGTTCACTTTTGCTTCATACCTTTCTGGATTCATCATTTTGCAAGTTTTCTCTAAGAATCCAGCCACTTCCATTATTTCTGGATGGCTAGTTTCCCCTCTCCCTTCCTCCCTCCCTCCTTTCCTTCCTCCCTCCTTCCTTCAGTTTCTCTCCCTCCCTCCCTCCTTTGTTCTATTTCTCCCTCTCTTCTTCCCTCCTTCCTTACTGTCTTCCTTCCTTCTTTGTCTCCAGTTTTTCCTCCATTCATGTCTTTCCTATGGATAGAAGTTTCCCAAGCATATTTATGCATGTTGCAAATGGGAAAGAAATGGAATATAAACAATAAAGGATAGAAAGCAAATACAGATGAATAGTTTCCAATGAACGATAATATTCAGGTAAGGGAAACTCAGAGGTCTAAACAGTATTAAAACCAAAGGACAGTTCACCTGGACACGTAATCAGAAATAAATATCAAGAGAATCTCCAGAAAACAGAAACAGATAAGAGGAGTAAATAGAGCCTCAATAAGGCCGCCAGAAGATGGCTCAGACAGAATCCCACAGGTAAGTAGGATGTGGTTTTGAAAGGGTTCAAAGGAAAACATTGCCGACAAAAACAATCTCTATCAAAAACGTTCTGTTGGCTCTTCTTGGCTGTCCACCTGACCACATTTGTAATTAACTAAAAACCCAAGACAGTGGGCACACCTGTGAGGAATATTTACTTAATTTAATCATTCGAGGTAGGAAGACTCACATTAAATCCAGATCATTTGAGGTCTGAAGCCCTTACCTTAAATCAGGGCTGTACCTTTACATAGCAACCTATACAAAACCCAAGAAAGTAGCTTTTTGCTCTTTGCCTGCTTGCCCTTGCTCTTGCTGGAAAGTTCATTCCTTCAGGGTGTGTGTGTGCTGTGTGTGTGTGCATGTGTGTGCTTCTTTGTGTGTGTGTGTATGTATGTGTGTGTTTGTAGTTTTAGTCAGAACTATACCCGTAGGCTGATGCCTTTATACACTTTGTCCCCAGTTGGTGGCAATGTTTATGAAAATTCAGGAGGAATCTTTAGGAGGTGGAGCCTTGCTGAAGGAAGAACATGACTGGGGATAAGTTTCAAAGTTATATGGCTTCATTCCACTTCCCATTCCTTCTGATTTCTTTATGTGGTTGAAAATATATTCATGCAGCTTTGTGCTCCATCTCCAGCTTCCAGGGTGACTGTTTTACCTAAGTCCAGGCTAAAGAGAAGAGATAAATAATTATCCCCTAATGAGATGATGCCCCTTTCCTTTCTAGAAACACAGCCTTGGTATTGACCCTTGTGGAGCTTCCATCACATAGCCCTGTAGAGCCTGTCTGGTGTTGTGAAATCTAACTCATCAAGGACTTTTACTTCTTCCTTTTCTTCTTCATATTTTCTGAACATAGATTTCCCTTACATTTTGTGCTTTATCTAAAGCTACCACTTTATCCCATGTAGCTACATCAATTCTTTGTTACTGCTTACTGACTTCCATGGCTGAGCATGCTAACTTGCCTCAAACAGGATGTCTCTCTTGTCTCCTCTGCCTTGTATACTTTTACCCTGTAGGTAAAAGACAGAATGCCCTCTCTGTTTCTTTTCTCTCAAACTTTAAATAATTTGACCTTAAATTTATTATTGAATCTGCTTTAGAATTCTTGTATTAAAGGAACAATTTCCTTGGTAATATTTTTCACCCAACATGGGGCTTCTTAGAACTCGCAACAACCAGAGGAGCCTTGGAAGGTGAGTAGATAGCTGGTGTGAAGAGCTTCTGACTAGCATTAGTCCTGCTAGAACACACTGACTTGCCAAACATGGCTTACTCCTTTGACCATATGACGACACAGGAAAAAAAATGACATCATCTAAGGTCCTGAAGGCAGACCCCAATGAAACAGTAATTGAACTAGCACTTAAAGGTTTGACTTCCAAGAATCTGGAAAACTGAGCATCAACTTTATGGTGCTTCATTAAGATGGACTGAATAGACTAAAAGTCCAAAGAAATTCTATGGGTATTTTCCATAAGATTTTAAAACATGTTATTTGTTCATTTATTTATACTATTATTCAGTTCTGAGACTTAGAAGTATAAACTGCTGTAATATGAGGCATAGACCATTTACATAAAGCCTTTCTCCACTTTTTGAGGTCTTTGAACCCAGCTATCTTTAAAAGTGTCTCAGCAAAGTTTGCCTACTGGATGGATCCCTCTAAAATCATCTGACATAGAATGTTTTCCAGTGAAGCCCTGAATTATTGACATGATAGGTCAAAGGTCTTGAATCAGCACAGCTGCATGTTCTGTTTGGCTATTAATACACTTAACTGGCTCATTGGTGTTAGCACTTGGGTTGTTAGTGGTAGCCAAGTGATTATAGTCATTACAACTGTTTACAAACAATTTCTTAGTAAATGTCTGCAGCATGGGTATGTAAGTCAGTGAACCAGTGTGCTAAAAACAGAAGGGGAGAGGCAGGTAAAACAGCATAGCATGACACACAGAGAAGATCCAGGCCACCCAAAATCTGCTGCCAGATCTTGCATCAAAGGTTCCCTCACAGAGGTGATGCTTAGGTCCTTCTTGGTGTGAATTTCTCCTTGCCAGCTGTGCTTTTCCCTCCATTGATAACATTGCTGGGTTGTAGTGGTGAGACTCCTTCTCTGGATCCCCCAAATCCGTATCAACTAGAACCTTTAGAAATATGCATGGGCCAGCTTTGCAATGGTGTTTCGTAGTTCTTGAAAGTTAGGGTTACTGGTTACATATACTTATATTAATTAATGTACTTAATTCTTCTAAAAAGAACTTTTCAAAAAGTTCCCCTCAACTTGACATATTTGAGGTAGGTAGTGCTATGTTAGTCTTCATGTTATAAATATTTTGTCAATAGGTTGAACACCTTCTGCCAAAAAAGACTAATTGAATGGAGAGAAGATGGACCCATATAAAATAGAATTGTTTCATTATTGTTTTCTTAAGCAGAACTGAACTTCAAATTAATGAGTGAGGTGCAGTCAAATCTCTATGATGAAATATATATGTTTTTCAAGATATCAAAAATAAATATTGGGCCTAGAAGTTTCCCAAATCATTTACTTACATTGTTTATAATATTTGCCATTGGCATTTAAACTTATCTCACTTTCATACTAACCACAAGCAAACAGATTGTTATAAACTCAGACATTCAGTAATTTTCAGCTTTTAGGAATACTGAACATGTGCTAGAAAGAATTTTAAAAATGATACTACATTTCCTTATATCATTGTGGGTTTTGTTTCTTTTAAGCTTTAAACTTTTAAAATGTCATTTCTTTTGTTTTTATAAAATAACCTTATTTTGATTAATTTGTAAATAAAATAAATCTCATACAGCTAGATTTCGGAAACCACTCACACAAATCCTTGCACAGGCACAAAGCCTATACATCTAACCAAACTTCGGTCTACTTAGAACAACCATTCTGAATCCAAGGAGTTTCACCTAGGACTTTAAATATTCATTTTCAGTTAGAAATTTATACATTTGCCCATCATACACACATAAAATATCCTGACAAATTTAAAACTATTAAAACAGTGACCTTTATATTCTTTTTCCTGACTAACCTACTACTGCAGAGTCATCCTAATATATATGTATGTATTAAGGAAATTTAAATGGAAGTCATTGTACAACGCCCCAACTAAACATCTTATGATACCAACTGAATTGTCCAGGGCTAGGGATGAATTATATCTTGTTGAGTCATTGCCCAAAGGTGTCCCATAATCCCTCATAAACCTCAGAGGCTTTTGCCATCGTTATTGTTTACCTTCCACAACCTGATAAGGCCCTGTTTTTAAACTACTATTTACTTATGTCATCATTCATGGAGAAATCAACTTGGTGACCAACTAGAAGTTTACCTCTATTGACTAGTGTTCATGGTGTGGGATGGTATGGTACACATTACACGAGGAGAAAAGGAGTCATCAGTATCACCCAGATATGAATTCTGTGAACTACAACCCTACAGCATTTGCCTGAATCCATGATTTATTTGTGCAATAGTGGTACAGATACTATGGGAGTAACCAACCATGATTATTTTTGCTGGCTTTTTGTCTTTGTTTTTTAATTTTAGGTACAGTCCACAAAAATAGATACCATGCCAGACACTGCTAAAACACAAGAACCTGAGACTTGGTAGGTCATGGGCCCTAAGGAAAAACCTATGATTATTCTTCTGCCAAATTATCAAAGTAATAAGTCTATTAATTGTTATATTCATGTGTCTGTGCTTAAATTTTATCAGAGAAGGTATCTTCTTGCATTTGATGGCAATTAGCAGAGAGACCCACAACTGGAAAATACACAGAGATCAAAAGACTATAGAGCACTTAATCCTACATATGATGTCTTTATCATAGCCTTTCCCTCAAGTGCTCAGATAACTTAAGAGTAGAAGAGGGAGAAATATTGTGGTGGGGAGAATCAGAAGGTGTGAATTACTTCCAGACACAACAGGCTGATATACATAGGAGTTCACAGAGACAGTAACAGTAGACACAAGTTCTGCACAAGTTTAGGCAAGATGAAAATCTCAGCACAGAGAAGGGAAAGCAGTGCCAAAGCCTTAGCCCTAACTAAGAAACTACTTGCAATTTATATAATCTAAGTGAGGAAAAATCTATTTTCTCCAATGTAGTGATGCTGTGTATACTAACCACATGCCAAAGAGAGTCCCATGAATAGAAAATTTGATCAACAATAAATGGGTGTCATGTTTGGTAGGTGATATTTGGGGGTGATGGTTGTGGTTTTGTATTGATTTGGTATAGTATTTTTTTTAACTTTTTGCTTTTTCTGCTTGTTTTGTGTATTTGTGGATTTTTATGAAAAAAAATGAAGCTCAGTGTGTAGAGAGATGGAGAGAATTTGGGAATAGTTGAATGAGGAGGGAAAGAATCATGATAAAAATCCACTCTATGCAGCATTTTAAGAGCATATATATGCTTTTATTAGTAATTATATGTATGTATTAATCAAAGTGCAGGGCTAGTCATTATTTTATTGCTGTGAAGAGATACCATGACCAAGGCAGCTTTTATAAAATAAAACATTTAATTGGGGCTTGCCTATAGTTTCAGGGGTCGAGTCCATGGTTATAATGATGGGGAGCATGGCAGCATGCAACCAGATGCTGTAGCAGTAGTTGAAAGACACATCATGATTCTTGGGCAGAGAGAGCACCTCTGAACTTGGCATGGGCTTTTGAGACCTCAAAGCCCATTCCCCATGACACACTGCCTCCAACAAGGACATACCTACTAATCTTTCTAAGTGTTTCAAATAGTGCCACTTCCTGGCAACTAAGCATTAAAACATATGAGCCTATTGTGACCTGTAAATGGACATTTCTCTGTCACCCACCTATTCCTAAATACCTAGGTGCTTCACAAATAAATTACTGGGATGCTTAATATTATTTATAAATGCTTGGCCAATAGCTTGTTACCAGCCATGTCTTACACTTGCATTAAGCCATATTTCTATTTTCTCTCTGCCATGTAGCTTGGTACCTTTTCTCAGTATGGCATTCTCATCTTGCTTCTCTATATTTGCAGGTGACTCTCTGATTCTGCCCTTCTTCTTCCCAGAATTCTCCTAGTCTGATTGCCCTGCCTGTACTTCCTGCCTGATTACTGGCCAATCAGTCTTTATTAAATGAATTCAAGTGAGAAATCTTTACAGTGTACAAGAGGATTATTCACAGCAGTGATCATTTTTATTTACACCACCACATCCACATGTCACTTAACATGAGTTGATAGTTTGTCCTCACCCAACTTTATTGTCTAACAGCAACAAATTGACTTATTGAGTTATCAGATCTTTAAATAAAGGCATTATGATAAATTAGTATAAAATTATTGCCAATATTCTAATCAAAAATTTGTTTTCTAATTTTAAGTTGTTATTGTTTTCATTATTTCATTTGTAAAATAATAGTTGAAGTGTGTTTTATAAGTAATTCAAAAGTGTTGACTCAGTTATTTTTATATAAAATATTTTTCACTTGAATTTTCAGGTAATATTCAGTCTTGCTGTCAAGATTTTTCCACATCTGCTAAATCATGAGCTTGGTAACATCACAGACCAATGTCTCTTCTTATTGAAATAAAATATTAACTACTAGTGTCCAAGACAGGTAATATTTAAAGGGTAGTTTACTTAAAATGTTATTTTCTGGTTTTGAATTCTGAACTTTATACAAAACTATACTTGGTGACTTCAAATGCAAGTTTAAAGTGAAGAAACAAAAATAAAAACAGGAAGAGCATTCTAAATTTGCTAAACTTCAGAACCTTGAAAAAGAAATGCTTATGTAAATGTTATTAATATCAAAGGTTTCTTTTGTCTCTAAACTATTTACTTTCTTTTATGCTTCCTTTAAAAGCGCATTTTAAATACTAAGCCTTTTTATTGTAAGTATTTAATGCGTTGATTCTTCACATAAATCATCAAAAGGTGTCTTTTGGAAAACGTTAATAATAAATTCAGAGTCCCCAATGATACATCAATGGCATATTAAGGAAAGAAATCATAGCCTTTCTTGGTCTTACATAACCAAGAGTGAGTCCAGATCAGAATTTTCTTTTTTACTTTCCCAGTATTCTCTGTTGTTCTTGTCCATCTGTAGTCAAAGTCCATGACTGCTTGAATACTGTCTTGCCAGTCTGTCCCCATGCTTGTGTCTGTCCCTATGTCCCTTCCCCTATCAAAGGGCTTTGCTCTCTCTTTTATTGAGCCCCACAAAATGTGTTACATGGGGGAAAGGAAGAAGGATACTTTACAGGAATGTTTAATAGAGTTTACAATGAATTAAGTCACTGACTACAGCTAAGTCCAACTGACACAGATACAAATATCACTGTTTATCAAACAATGTCTATATGTTGTCTTCATTCATGGTGGATATTCCCTTTGTAAGACTGCTTTAGACTTGTGTTTTCTGTTTCCAAAAAATTGTTATCAGAACACACATATAAACACATATGCTTTACTCAGGTCAGGAGGAGACCAAGACCTAAGACTCTTTACATGGAAAATAAAAGGCAAGTAAGGTTTATTGTTCCAATATTCTGTTAAAGGCAGGATGAACAAACAGGCTGAGGAGGACACAGTAAGCTAGCAGTCTTAGTTTTTATGTGGCCTCAAAGTATATTATTAATTCTGATTGTGAGGTCTTAGAATGTAAGAGACATTTTCATAATATGGCCATTGCCACATATCACAGTCATGGACTGTTGCCTACATTTTTATCCTTGGTGTTAATCAATTTTCCATTACTTGTAAAAGCACCAATATAGCCTAGAAGGTAAAAGGTTTATTTAGACTCAAAGTTATAGAGTGTCAAACTATAACATTTGTCTCTGTGGTTTGGATCCTAGGGTAGTATATAACATCATGGGAACACATATGTTAGAGTAAGCCTGTGTATCTCATGGAGAGATGTTGTATGGGGAGTGGGCTGCATTCCCTGCTCCTGGCTAGCTTAACTCCTGAAATAATTACACAGAAATTGTATTAATTAAATTACTGCCTGGCCCATTAGTTCTAGCCTCTTATTGGCTAACTCTCACATCTTGATTCAACCCATTTCTAGTAATCTATATGTCACCACGAGGTTGTGGCTTACCGGGAAAGATTCAGCATGTCTGACCTTGTAGCTCTCTCCCTGCCTGCCTTCTCTCTCCCAGCATTCTGTTCTGTCTACTCCACCTACCTGATTTCTGCCCTATCAAAAGGCCAAGGCAGTTTTCTTTATTCAACCAATGAAAGCAACACACAAACAGAAGGACCTCCTACACCAGAGAGAGAGAGAGAGAGATAGAATGTGCTCTGGTCCCTATATTCCTTTAAGGAAGGATATTCAATGACCTAAAAGACACCCATGAGACTCCATCTCTTGAAATTACCCATACTTCCCAATTGCACCACTGACAAGCCAAGCCTTTAACAAACAGACATCTGGGGAAACATTCTAGATTCAACCTTATTGTGCATGCCACACAGTAAACCTAAGAGAATATTTGTCTAAATAACCTTGTAGAAATTCAATTACTTCTGTATTGGTAAAGTTCATTAGAAAACACAATTAGATGGAATCTCAGAGTTGTTTTGATTTGCATTTCTCTGATGACTAAGGATGTTGAACACATACATCATTTTGAGTGAGGTAACCAGACACAGAAAGACAATTATCACATGTACTTACTCATAAGTGGTTCTTAAACATAAAGCAAACAAAACCTGCCCACAAATCACAATCCCAGAGAACTTAGACAACAATGAGGATCCTAAGAAAGACATACATAGATCTAATCTACATGGGAAGTAGAAAAAGACAAGATCTCCTGAGTAAATTGGGAGCATGTGGACCTTGGGAGAGGGTTGAAGGGGAAGGGATGGGCAGGGAGGGGAGCATAGAAAATGTAGAGCTCAATAAAAATCAATAAAAAAGAAAACAAAATTATAATTAATTGATGTGTGTATTTGTAGGTAAAAGTTTGAAGGCAAGTGTGTGTGCAGGTTCACATGTAATGGCAGAGCAGAGGAAAACGATGGAGAGTGAGAAATTTATACTGTAAACAATGTACTGTTTACTGTTTGGGGGTTTGAGAAATTTTGAACAGATTAGCCCACATCTGGCAAGGGCTTTGTGCTGCAATGTACCAAGTTGGAGGTGTCAGTGAAGAACATGTGAGTGAAAGAGGAGGGGGCAAGCTATTCCTTTGCCATGGTGCCCCTCCTGTAACCACTAGTTCTTGTCTACAATAACGGCATTAGTCTCTTCAAGAAACAGAGCTTCAAAACCCAATTAACTCTGAGGATCTTACCTCCCACCACACTTGCATTGAGGAACAAGTTTCCAACAAATTAGCTCGTGGAACACTGCTAACCCATGGGTGCATGCATGATTCATTCCATTGCCCCAAGGACTATTGGACTCATAGTCACATATTTCTTTAATGCAAGGACTATAACTATTAGCTGCTCCACTATGACTGCCTATTGCAACTGAGTGTCTTTCTAGGTCTTGGGGTCACACTGAGGGTCCTTGCTTTCACTTTAAGCAAGGCAACACTTATAGGAAGAGCATGGTTGAAGTTCTGGCAATTGAATTAAGAGAATCCTCTTGGGGGAAGGCAATGGAGGGATAACATAGATACAGTTGCTCTGCTGATGTCCCGGTAGTGTTACAATGCTGAGTAGCAGTTCTTAGATTCTAGAAACTAGAATGACGCAACCAGAGGTATATTTGTCTATTGTTTCACTGACTAGTACACTGTGGGGGACCACGGAATATAAATGCTTGAGGATTTATTTTGCAAAATAACTAATTCATGAAGCATTTATATGGGTGGGGTGGGAAGTATCATCTTACCCACTGTTTCTTTCACTGCATCTTTTTACCCTTTGCCAGGGCTATGTAACTAAAGATGTTGACACACTGGATTACAGCAGTGTTTTATCCACCCCGCATAAACTAATCCAGAGACCAGTCCCAGCTCAGGCTTCAGTAAATGAAATAATTAATAACGATACCGCCTATGCATTACATGATCCACTGTTATCTGACTAGAAAACAGCTTGAAATACATGCCATCTTGGAAAACAATTCCTTCTTTCAGAACATCTCTGATTTTATCCATACATCTCACCTTACCTCTTTCACCCCTACAGCACGATGGGGAAAAAAAAAAAAAAAAAAAAGCTTGATTTCAATTAGGCAAGTTCCTGTACGATGTCTTATTTCCTGTCTCAGGATAAGCATATGCTGACCCTGAACCCATCCACAGAGTTCTACTCTGTCTCACTTTGGTGCCAGCATCCTACAAATTTCTCATCTTTTGACTAAATATATGGAAAATGCCAGAGTATAAGTTATTATACCTATATTTATTTGAGAAATACTGCTCTTTAGAGAATCAATTCATTTACTTCCACCCACAACATTAAAATTCTTCACGATTTTATCATCTCATAATTTCTAAGCAAGACAGAATGGCTTGTAAGCTAGACACACGAATACCTTTTAAAATCTCTTTAATATCCTGTTCTGAAATCTGATCCTTAAATATTATTCCCTCTTTACATACTTAAATCAAAATGAATATCTGAAATTCCTGAGAATCATTTACCAGAGATGGTAAATAAAATCCAGGTTTTCGTACAGTTTCACTAATCTTTCTGAATGTTATATTATCAATTATGATCAATACAAAAGGAGCTAAAAATAAAGGTAATGGTAACGATCCCGGTGTGGCAATCGGGGAAGTTCATTTCTGTTTCTCCTTTTTATAAATGGAACTAAATATGAAAAGCCTAGATGTACTTTTCTTTTATCTGAGATCTGAGGTTTGGCACATGCAGCTGAAAGTACACAGCACTGCACACCCCATATTCGAGGACAAATGAGGTGTCTCTGCAGCAGGCACTGTTGTATCAAGACCTGGAAGATTCTAGTAGGAGATAACTCTTGTGATTGTATGAAGAGTTCATATTGTTGTAAGTTAAAATAAAAAAACTTCAGTATGTTCCCAAGCCATCCCAAACATTTAAAATATAATAACTACTCCATTTTTGCTTTCACAGAACTCAGTTCTGAGTTTAATGGTAAGAGTATGCCATATATGGGACATGAAGCAAACAGATTTCACCATGAAAAGCAAAACAAAACTACCCCAAATAAGTGTGCAGATACAGGGATCCCTGATGTTCTGTTCTGGCCTGATCACAATTTCCTCTGAAAACAGCACATTCTGACCAAGAAAGGCATACTGGCACATCAGTTCCGTATGCTCTCTGTACAATTCCAGATGAAGAAAAGCCTGGTGAAGGTAAGAGATAAGATGCTCTTCTTTATTCGCTTGTTTTTTCACTACCAAACCCAGCATTTGAAAAAAATGACAGAGATGTGTGAGGATGAATTTAAAGTATCAGCTTGACTGGGCTAAGGGGTAGTCAGAAGCTGGTGAGCTCTGTGGGGGTGTTTCTGAGAGATGACATAATTGAGACCAGTAGAGCAAGCAAAGAAAAGCAGTTATTATTGAATTGGTGGCCATCATCTAATTCATGCAGAGCCTGAGAAAGACAGTACAATGGGAAGAGAGAATTCACCCTCTCTTCACTAAGGCATATTCATTTAGATAATCACATATTACATATACATAGAACATACATACACTTACATACATACAGTAGAACATTGTTGTTGTGTTTATGATAGTGATGGTGTTACTGGCATATATATGATCCAGTTGTATATATGAACACACACACACACATATATATATATATTAACAAACTATTTTGTTTCTAAATAGAAGGATAATTCACTATTTCAAGTAGATAAACACATCCCATAAATCTTTTCTCCTGTGTTGAGCTCTCAGTTCTTAGGTGTCACTCACTTTATGAAGTTTTGCTTCCTTTTTCAAAGTATTCATATTCATACTTTAGTTTTTATGTAAAATAAATCAGAAATGCAAAAAAACATATTGAGAATAGAACATAGAATTAAAAATGGAGAAAGCATTAAAAGACAGAATTTACTAAAGGATTCAGAGGGGAAAAAGTGTAGCATTAGAGATAATTCCTTGTTCAGATTTATAAAAGATATATCACAATTTGAAAGTACATTGTGAGCAAATGCTTTTGTATTATTAGTCTATTAATGCATTCTTTATTTAAAAATTCTTTTACTTTTGAGTTTATAATTACATTATTTACTCTTATTTTTCCTCTCTCCAACCCCATCCTTGTTGTCTTTCAAATTCATGATCTATTTATTCATTAATTGTTATTACATGCATGTATGCATATTTATATATATTTATATTCCCAAATATAGCCTGTTCAATCTATATATCATTACTTATATGTAGCTTTTACTTTATAATACTATGCTTTAAGTGGGGATCAGAGTCAACTTGAAAATCAAAGCAAAACAGGTAAACAAACTTAAAAAACCCCACAGAGTGGGAGACAGAGAGGAGAGGGTGGATGTGAGGGGAGTTAAGGCTGAACATGATCAAATACATCAGACGAAATTCTTGAGGAATTTGCAAAAATTCATATTATTAAACATTAAAATAAAATGGGTTATGCATGTGTCTAACCTCAGGCAAAATATTCACAATAATTCCACCAGTAACTCTTGGGAAAGAAACACCAACTTACTGATACTTGATCACTATAAACTAATAAATATTGAGGAAAAAACTAGAGCAGCAGTTGCCCCTTAGAATGGGGACAGGAATCACTGGGAAGTGACAGGAGGGAACATTCGGGGCGATGAAATATTCTATACTTAGCTAAAGTTTGGATTATACTGATCTGGGCATTTGGCAAAACTCTATTTACTTAGGAGGTGTACATTTCACCACGTGTGAATTTTACCTCACAAACGAACAGAACCAGGAAAACGCACGGAGCTCTAACAGTAAGCAAAGTGAAATGTTCTGTGTGGTGTGTGGTCGTAATTGAAATTTACTTTAAAATGTACAAATGGAAAACACAAACTGATGGAGGGAGACACCTATGACAAGGCAAATATGTAAAATGCTGATTATAGGTTATGTAAGTATTTGCTGTAAAATTCTGGGCGGAAAATCATGGGGAAAAGCCAAGGCAGGGTCCTACAGACACTGTAGCAGAGATCCCCAACAACCACTGCTACCTGACTTACTCTCCATGGCTTGCTCAACCTGCTTCTTATAATACCCAGTACCACTTGGCCAGGATTGGCACCACCCACAGTGACAGGACTCTATCATGTTACACGTTAATTAAGAAAATGTCCCACAGTCGTGCCTACAAGATAATCTGATGGCTGCAATTTCCCAATTGAAACTGTCTATTACTAGATAACTCTAGTTGGTATCAAGTTGACGAAAGTGGACAGACACACTCATTTACCCAGAAAGGAAGCATTAGGGAGAGGTAGCTTTACACACTGTGCATGTAGGTTGTATTTTAGAATCTTGAGATCTGGGGACTAAACTGGATTATCTGTGTCAGAATTACACAGTCACTGGAGGTTTTTTCACAGAACAAAACCAAGTCTTCTTATTCATTGATGGGTGATGGAATGATGGGTGCAACAGACAGTAGTGATGCAGAGTAGGGGTCTTAAGACAAGGAAGTCTGGTGGCCTCAGCCTCCTGCATAAAGTAGAAAGGAGATTCTGCATTCAGGTTCTATAGAAGAGCACAACGTCCTTTGGCCAAATGGCTTCAGATTTGATCTCCAAGGACTCGAGGGAACAAAACTGCCTTTTGTTAGTTATCCTATGGGGCATTTCTTTTCGATAAAAATGTGAAAGTACTAAAATAACATAGATTTCTGCTTCAACATGATGTCTTAGTTCAATATTGATAAATATTTCAGAAAGGAAACTGATGGCTGTAAAATTATCATTTTACCACAGTAGTTATTTCTGAGCATCAAAAACAACTGGTGGCTTAATATAGTTGATTTTATCATAAACGAATGTAGTAGTCACCACCATTTCTCCAGCATACTCTGTTGTTCAGGCATTCTCTCAAACTCTCCATTGTATTAACCTATTTAATTAAATTCTCACATGAAACCATGAGTTAAGTGTTAATATCCACTCTCTACAGTTAAGAAAACTAGGTGTGGTGAGCAACTGAAGCTGGTCAGCTGCAGAGCTACCAAATGCTCCCGATTTATGTTCATCATCAGAGGTTGAACTTGGGAAAAGAATCAAATAAATGTTTCAGAGAATGGAAAATAAAATAACACTTTGGGATAGTAATTTTCTACGTAAAAATAAAGGTAGGAGTCTATTCTCTGTTACTTCTGCACATTTTTAGCAACAGCTTTAAGTAACTCATAGAAAACTCATTTTTAACTTATTGAATTAGAACCAATTTTATTAGATAATTCTGAGTTTTTCACCAGTGTGAGTTGGTCAGCAAGGGTAGTTTTATGAAATATTTCTATTCTTTTGTTCTCTAACCTCATTTGTGTTTAGAAAGTATGGCTAAATTATTTTGCCATGATAGCTGAGTTTTTAAACAGTATTTCCAAATTCTAGATTCTATGCCTCAAATTCGAATATTTTGTAACTTTTTCTCAGAAGTGGTTTTCTGTAATATCAATACAAATTTATCTTAGAATACTCAGAATCTCTCAGTAATGGGCAGAAGAAAGAATAACCCCTCAAATCACACAACAGCAGACTCATTCTGCAGAGTTCAAAAGCTGTAAGGACTTGTTTATTGAAGAAGAAAAAAGTAAAAGAAAAATGGGATTTCAAAAAGTTTATAGCATGTAATACTAACTATTGGAAGATTCATTCATAAGTAATAATTATTCAATTTGCCACTTTATTTTTATTGAAATATGGTTAAAACATACGATTTTAAAGTGTATTCAAGTATTTATGTTAATTCCAACTTACTAACTTACAATGGAAAAAATATCAAACTTTGAAACTTGCGATATAGCTCAGAAGGCAACAGAACTTATTGTTACTTCTCAATCCTGGGGAACTGAGTTTGAGCCTCTGGACCCATATAAGTGGGGAAGGAAATAACAGACTCCATGAAGTTTTCATCTAAACTTCATATGTGGGATATATCATATTATACCCACAGACTCACATCATGTATTCACAAATACATTAATAACAAATTTAAATTCAATAAAGAAAAGAAACAGAACTTTCCAGGAGACTGGGGCATTTTCTTCACTCCCCCAGAAAATTTTCTGTCAAAAGTAAATGGAGACTCCTTAGGACTTTATTTTCCCTTCATCATCTCTCTTTCTTATGTGTGAAGTTTATACAAAAAGATAATATATTTAGAGGAAGAGTCACTTTTATAATATGTTATGCTTCAGGCAAACTGGTACGCTGATTGTATGTTTGCATTTTATAAAGTTTAAAACACTAATTGAAAGGTTGGGAACATGGTTCTGTGATAGCTATCTTGCCCAATATTTGTCAGGTTAGAACCCAATAATATAAAACTTAAATAAAGTAAGAACAAAGCAAAACCCTGTAAAACATGCTATTTTTCATAGGTTAGAGTTCTTTTTTTCTTTCTAAAACCTTTTATTTTACTTCTTTTTTCTTTTCTTTTTAAAATTTATTTTCTAAAAAAAAAAAACTTTTCTCATTTTACATATTAATCCCAGTTCCCTCTCCCTCCTCTCCTTTCACTCTTTCCACCTTCCACCCACCCAACCCATCATCCACTCCTTAGAGAGGGTAAGACTTCCTACTGGGAGTCAGCAAAGTCTGGCACATCACTTTGAGGCAGGACCAAGGCTCTCCTGCCTATATCTAGGCTGAGCAAGGCATCTCTCCAAAGAGAACTGGCTCAAAAACGCCAGTTCAAGTACTGGGGATAAATCTTGGTACCACTTCCAGTTACCCCACAGACTGTCCAGTTACACAACTATCACTCACATTCAGAGGGACTAGTTTGGGCCTATGCAGGTTCCCCTGTGGTCAGTCTGGAGTCAATGAACTCCCATTAGCTCAGGTCAGCTGTTTCTGTGACCCCCTTTGTTAGTATTACTCCTTCTTCTCTTATACTGAACTCTGGGAGTTTGGCCTAGTGCTAACTGTGGTTCTCTGCATCTATTTTCATCAGTTTCTGGATGAAGTCTCTATGATGATATTTAAGGTAGTCATTTTGATTACAGGTGAAGGCCAGTTCAGGTACACTTTCTATTATTGCTTGGGTCTTAGCTGGAGTCATTCCTGTGGATTTCTGGAAATTTCCCTAGTGCCAGATGTCTTGCTAGCCCCATAATGACTCCCTCAATCAAAATATCTCTTTCTTGCTCCCCCTCTCTGTCCATCCCCCATCTTGGCTATACCATCCCCTCATGTTTTCTTCCTACCTTCCTTCTCCTTTTCTCCTCTCCTTTCACCCTCCTTCCCTCCCCTGTCCATGCTCCCAATTTTTTTCAGGAGTTCCTGTCTAGTTGTGCATCCTAAGGGAGTCCATGTATGTCTCTCTTAGGATTGTCCCTGTTACCTAGTTTCTCTGGGGTCATGGACTATAGGCTGGTTATCCTTTGTTTCACATCTAATATTTACTTATGAGTGAGTACTTATCATTTTTGTCTTTCTGGGCCTGGGTTACCTCACACAGGATGGTTTATTTTTAGTTATATCCATTTGCCTGAAAATCTCAACACATCATTGTTTTTTTTTTAACCATTGAGTACAAATATAATACCAGTAGCACAGTCACTGAGAGCAACAATTAATAAATGGAATCTCCTGAAACTGAGAAGCTTCTGTAAGGCAAAGGACAGAGTCAATAAGACAAAATTGCAAACATCTAAATGAGACAATATCTTCACCAGGCCCATATTGAACAGAGAACTGATCTCCAAAATATATAAAGAACTCAATAAACTAGACATCAAATTAACAAATAGTCCAATTAAAAAGGGGGTAAGATCTAAACAGAGAATTCTCAACAGAAGAATCACAAATGGGTAAAAGACATTTAAGTGTCCTTAAGGAATTGTTCAACATCCTTAGCCAGTAGAAAAGTACAAATCAAGACGACTCTGAGATACCATCTTACACATGTCAGAATGGCTAAAATAAAAAAAACACTGATATCAGCTTATGTTAGAGATGATGTGGAGTTAGGGGAACACTCTTCCATTGCTGGTGGGAGAGAAAACTTGTACAGATGCTGTGGAAATCAGTATAGTGTTTTCTCAGAATTGGGAATCAACCTACCTTGGGATCCAGCAATACCACTCTTTGGCATATACCCAAAGGATGCTCAGTCATACCACAAGGAAATGTGATCAACTATATTCATAAGAGCAAGGACATTTGCTCAAATATATTCATAGCAAAATTATTTGTAATAGCCACAACCTGGAAACAACCTAGATGTCCTTCAACCAAAGAATGGATAAAGAAAAATAAATCAGAGTCTTTAATGTTTTTTAAGGTAATTCATATTGATTTTTTATTTTTTATTTTTTTGAAAAGGTATTGATTTTTTATTTTTTATTTTTTTGAAAAGGAAAACAAACTATCTTTTTTCATACATACCAATCCAAATTCCTACTCCCTCCCCTCCTCCAATTCCTCCACTTACCCCATCCCACTCCATACCTCTATCCACTCCTTAGAGAGGCTAAGACACATTGCTTTGGGGAAGGTCCAAGGCCCTCCCTATTATATCTAGGCTGAGTCAGGTATCCATCCAAAGAGAATAGGTTTCCAAAAAGCCAGTACATGCAGTAAGGATAAATCCTGGTGCCACTGCCAGTGGTCCCGCCATCTGCCCTAGCCATGAAACTGTCAACCATATTCAGAGGGACTAGTTTGGTCCCATACTTGTTCCTTCCCATTCCAGCTTGTGGTGGTGAGCTCCCATTAGCTCAGGTAGACTGTTTCAGTGGGTGTAGCCATCATGGTCTTGTCCTCGTTGCTCAGATTATTATTCCTCCCACTCTTCAACTGGACTTTGGGAGCTCAGTCCAGTGCTTTGATGCAGGTTTCTGCCTCTGTTTCCATCAGTTGATGGATGAAGGTTCTATGGTGATATTTAAGATATTGATCAGTCTGACTACAGGGCAAGCCCAGTTCGGGCACCTTCTCCTCTATTGCTTAGGGTCTTACTATGGTCAGCCTTGTGGATCCCTGGGAATTTCTCTAAAGCTAAGTTTCTTGCTAACCCCATAATGGCTCTTTCAATCAAGATATCTCTTTCTTTGCTCTTATCTCTGCCCTTCCTCCTTCTCGACTATGCCATTCCTTCAAGTACTCCTCACCCCTTCCCTTCTCTCCTCCTCTTCCCCTTCCACCCTCCTTTCTCCCCCCACCCCCATGCTCCCAATTTTGTCAGGTGATCTTGTCTATTTCGATTTTCCAGGTGGCTCTATATATGTTTTTCTTAGGGTTCACCTCATTACTTAGCTTCTCTAGGATCATGAACTATAGGCTCAATGTCCTTTGTTTATAGCTAGTATCTACTTAATGAGTGAGTGCATACCATATTCATCTCTTTGGGTCTGGGTTACCTCACTCAGGATCGTGTTTTCTAGTTCCATCCATTTGTATGCAAAATTCAAGATGTCAATATTTATTTCAATTTAAAAAATGGGGTACAGAACTAAACAGAGAATTCTCAATAGAAGAATCTCAAGTGGCTGAAAGACTCTGAAGGAAATATTCAACATCCTTAGCCATCAGGAAAATGTAAATCTAAACAACTCTGAGATACTATCTTACACCTGTCAGAATGACTAAGATAAAAAACACCAATGACAGCTTTTGCTAGAGAGGATGTGGAGTAAGGGGGACACTCCTCCATTGCTGGTGGGAGTGCAAACTTGTACAACCTTAAGTATGGCAGTTTCTCAGAAAATTGGGAATTAACCTACCTCAGGGTCTAGCAATACCACTCTTGGGCATATACCCAAAGGATGCATACTCATACCACAAGGATATTTGCTCAACTATGTTCAAAGCAGCCTTATTTGTAATAGAAACAATCTAGATGCCCCTCAACATAAGAATGTATAAAGAAAATGTGTCACATTTACACATTAGTGTACTACTCAGCAGTAGAATCCTTAAATGTTAACTACAGTGTTATGCTTAATGCTTCCTAATGGAGGCATTCTTTCTTGTCGCTCCTTCCTGAAGGGAGAGTCAAGAAAGCTTCCCCTCTTTTCAGCCCTCTCTAGGTGTTTTGATTTTCCCCTCCTTTAATCACAATATTTCTCTCTGCTGCCTGTCTTCTAGTTTTCTTTATTCCTGCCTTTGGTAAAAGTCTATTTTTGTAGCCCAATATGTCTACTTGATTTTACGTAGTAGTTGTTAAACTATCATCCATCTCCTAAGAACCCATTTTCACATAGCCCATGTACATATTATTCCATTACCTCTTGCTTGGGTTGAAGTCACTGTGGCAATACAGGTGTCAGAGGCCACAGACGTACAATGTCTTCATTAATTCAGAGAAACCTGCTTCTCCCCTTCACAACTTTCCCATAAGTCCTCCTTGTTAGCCCCAAATTAATAACTTTTAGGTTTTCTCTTCTTACAACTTACTCTTTTGTCATCCTATTATCTATATACGATCATCAAGTGTGGGAAGTATATACAATCTACAGTCTATGATCTATCCATGGTCAAGGTGCAGTTTAATGTAATTACACAGCAACAATGAACCATGAGATAAAAGTCTCTGTTAACTGTAGAGTGGAAGACAGTTACAAGACAACAGAAATAACAATGCCCCAAACCAAAAATAGCACAATTTAGCCATATGAAAGAAAAAGTTGTTTTTGCTAAGCTATGACTGTAAAAAAAAGATTAAATCATGCTTATCTGTAATTTAAGGAAGAAAGATAATAGATATTTGGGTGGGTAGATAATGATAGATGTATAGATGCTATCATTTTTTTTTTCTTGTTGTACGGAAAAGCATTTGTTGTTATGACAGAACACTGGACCAAAGCAACTTAAGGAATAAATGGTTTATTTTGACTCAGTTTGAGAGCTAAATTAATCATGAAAGTGTAGCAGAAATGTGAGAGATATGATCACATTGAATCCTCGTTTGGGAAGCAAAGAGACAAATGATATCTCTTTCTTTTTTTCTTTTGTTTTGTTCAGCATATGGAATGTCCTTGCCCAGAATCAATAGGACCATCCCAACTTCCTTAGTCTTCCCTGGAAATGCTGTCACAGATATGTTCAGAGGTTTGTTTCCTGGATTACTGTAGATCCAGTCCAGGCAACAATGAAAATTAATGAACACCAAAGATCCAGAGCTAGATGTGGTTACATACACACATTACTAGAGGACAGAGATAAGATGAGTGTGGGGTTTGGATGAGAGTGGCTACCATAGTCTTATATATTTGAATGCTTGGTTCCCAGCTGGTAGAACTATTAAAGAAGGATTCAGAGCTCTGGCCTTGTTTGAGGAAGTGGTTCTTGGAATAGTCAGGATGTGAAGTTTCTAAAGCTGATGCTCTTCCCATGTAGCTCATCTGCCTGTGATTGTGGACAAAAATGTCAACTCTCAGCTACAGCTACAGCAGCATGCCTACCTGCCTCAATATGTCCCATCACGATAATCCTAGGCTCTAACCATCAGAAACGGTAACCCTCAAATAAACGCTTTTTTAAATAACTTGCCTTGGTCATGGTGTCTCATTACATTAATTAAAAAGTAACTAAGACACACAGAAGGAATGTATCCAAAAGGAAAAGAAGGGTGGGGAGATACTTCTTATGTATATGTCTCTAGAAATGCTTTCTTGGACACACAGGGTGACATGCTATGCCTTACTCAAACCTTTGTAATTGTAAGCTAACAAGAGAATTCAATTTTATTTATCATATCTAATGAAGGTAAAATACACCTTGGCTTGCTCATTTTAGAGTGCAATGATGTTTTTATGTGGGTGTAGATGATAAAATGCTGTTCTTTTAGTGAAAAGTGAATTAGAAAGGAGCTGTGGCAAATTACTAGCTACAGATGTTTTACATGTGAATGTGAGATATCTTACATGTAAGTATATTTTTTCTTTTGAGGAGTATAACACATTAAACCAAATAACTGAAATAATACGTTTAGTATTCAAAAAGAAACTTTGATCCAACATTCTTTTTATATTAAAAAAGTTCCCAGCACAAATCACATATCTCTAAGCTTGCACGGTCTTGCGGTATGGATAAGTGTCTACAATGGCATTATCATGTATGTCAATACCATATACATGTGCATCTGATTATTTTCCAAATGACTAAAAAGAATAATTTGCTCCAAGTTAAAATGTTTATATATTCTTGCATTTTGGCCAGAACTTATTTTAAGAGATAACTACTTTTAAAATTATTATTATTATTATTTAATTTATTACTATACATTTTATTAAGACATTTTTGTAGTGATTTTTAAAATTTTTTATTGTTTTTATTGAGCTATATATTTTTCTCCTTTTTCCTTTCTTTCTCCCCCTTCCTTTTCTACCCTCTCCCGTGATCTTCACAGTGTAAGCCCAAAGAGGCCAAAGGTCAGGGAGTCTGGGACTTGTTTTTAGTTAGAGATTGTCCTGCTTCTAACTCAGAGGTGTCACCTAGTTGTAAATCAGAGTTCTGCTCTCTCAAGGCTATTGTAAACAGGTGTGGCTAGTTGCCAGACCTTGTGCTCCTGAAATAGGGAAGTAGTTGGTTCCTACCTAAAACAAAAGTCTAAGGACCCAACTAAGTTCTAGTTCCCTTTATGGAAATAACTTGGGATTCCACCCAGGGAATGTTTTGCCTACAGAGTGTTTGGTCTAGGGTATGAGTCAAGGGCATGAGCAAGAAATGTACCCCTTGACTTTCAATTTGTATGTTAATAGAGTCCTTTTGTTCTACTCCTACCATTTGAAATTAGGGGTATATTAAGCTGTTGGAAATTAAACACACATGAATTTTCAGTACTCACTGAAATTCCTTCCCCATACTATCCTATATGTTTCTGCATTTTATTATTTTTGTTCATGTCTTTGTATTCTTTACTGTACTTCTAAATTCTCATGCCTCTACTCTGGAAGAAAGGTAATTTTGTCAAAGGTGGGGTACCCGACACCCATGGTTCTAATTTACTCAGGTGATTTTGTCTTATTAATACATTTTTAAAAATTCAAATATATTTTGTTATATTCTTCCCTTCTCCCACATTCTTCCAGACCCTCTTCTTCTCCTCCCAATCCACCCAACTTTAAGTTGTTTTTCAAAATAGGAAAAAAAAAACAAACAAACAAACTAAAACCCAATAAAACAAAAAATCCTAGAAAATAAAATGCAACAACTCTCAAAAATAACAAACTGTTACAAATAAAAGCACTCAAAAAAAAAAAGAGTGTGGTGTTCACTGATTGTTGGCCACCTAATCTTGAACATAAGGCCTGCCCTGGAGTGGTTGATAAGCCCAGTGTCATTCCATTGGTGAAAACTGACTTTCCATCTCCCAGCAGTATAAATGACATTTCAGTTGTTAACCTTTGTCCTAATAGCTAGGTTTTCATGCATTCATTCAATTTTTTAATATAACAAGTAAAATATTACAAAATAAAATATAATAAGATTAAATAAAAACTATAACATCAAATTTGAGCAAGTAAAACCAACTGAAGGAAATGAGGCCAAGGGAAGGTGCAAAAGTCAGAGACCCATTCACACACCAAGAAATCCCATAAAACACTGACCTGGAAGCCAAAATAGAAATGCAGAGGATCTGGTACATTGGAGGATGTTAAATGAAATATGCCAGGTACAGAAATATAACTATCACGTGATCTCATTGAAATGTAGAATATAGTGTCACCCAGTAGGACAAAACCCAGGGGCCCTTCCCCAACTCCCTTGGCTTTTCTAGCCAGCCAGCAGGCAGTTTTACTGCAGTTAGGCTACCCTCTAACCCATCCAGCCGCCATACAAAGGACTAGCTACATCCTGCCCCCAACTCTGAAACTCGGCTTGCTCCATTACTGAGGGGACTTAAGAGGTGAGTGAACAACCAAACGACTGGACACCCCACTCTTTAGGACCTCTCCAGTGGGACAAAACCCAGGGACCCTTCCCTAACTCCCTCGGCTTATCTAGTCAGCCAGCAGTGAGTTTTCAGTGGCTAGGCCCCCTAAAATGCAAACCCATCCACTGGAACCCCCAAGCTACTAACCACACCTGTCTAAGAGCTGAGAGTTGGCTATGATACTGAGGGGACCGAGAGCATGCTACCACACTGAGGGGATTAAGAGAGAGCACCAAGAGAGCAAACCTGAAGAGAAGACCAAGAGAACAGGTGTGTAGAGACCTCAGAGGCTGTCTGAGAAAGATATTGACAGTACGGAGCAGACCAAGAAAAACTCTCAAATAATCAGACAGCCACAGCAAGGATTGGACCGAGATGCAAAGACACTGCCGGCCTCATTTGAAGGAAGAGATGGATAGGCACCAATGCAAGAATTCATCCAACAATGTAAAAAAGCAACATGGTAACACCAGAACCCAGTGGACACACAACAGGAAGACTTGATCAGCCTAACCCAGAAGAAGTAGAAAATGACTTTAAACTTAACTTTATGAAAATGATGGTGACCTTTAAAGAGGAAGTGAAAAACTCCCTTAAAAAATGGAAGAGAAGATAAACATAATATTGGAAGAAATTAATAAATCCCTCAAAGAAACCCAAGAAAAAACAAAAACAATCAAATAGGTGAAGGAAACAGTTCAAGACTTGAAGACTGAAATAGAGGTAATAATAAAAACACAAACCAAGGGAATTCTGGATATGGAAAATTTGGGTAAACAAACAGGAACTACAGAGACAAGTATAACCAACAAAATACAAAAGATAGAAGAAAGAATCTCAGGCGCTGAAGATACTATAGAGGAAATAGACTCATTGGTCAAAGAAAGCATTAAATCCAACAAATTCTTAACACAAAACATCCAGGAAATCTGGGGCATCATGAAAAGACCAAACCTAAGAATTATAGGGATAGAAGAAGGAGAACTCCAGCTAAAAGGCACAAAAAATATATTCAGCAAAATTATAGAAGAAAACTTTCCCAACCTAAAGAAGGATATCCCTATGAAGGTACAAGAAGCTTTCAGAATACCAAATAGACTGGATCAAAAACAACATCACCTTTCCATATAATTATCAAAACACAAAACATACAAAATAAAGAAAGAATATTAAGAGCTGCAAAGGAAAAAGGTCAAGTAACATATAAAGGTAAACCTATCAGAATCACACCCAACTTCTCAATGGAAACCATGAAAGCCAGAAGGTCCTGGACAGATGTGATGCAAACACTAAGGAGACCATGGATGCAAGCCCAGACTACTATACCCAGCAAAGCTTTCACTCACCGTCAATGGAGAAAACAAGATATTCCATGACAAAAACAGATTTAAACAATATGTATCCACAAACCCAGCCTTACAGAAAGTACTAGAAGGAAAACCCCAACCCAAGGAAGCTAACTACACCCACAAAACCACAGACATCTGATCATCTGATAACCCCCCACCGATATAACCCAAATAAGGGAAACATACAAACACTGCTACTGAAAAATAACCAGAGTTAACAACCACTGGTCATTAATATAGCTTAATATCAATGGACTCAATTCACCTATAAAAAGACACAGGCTAAGAGAATGGATATGAAAACAGGATTCAGCCTTCTGCTGTTTGCAAGAAACCTCAAAGACAGATACTACCTCAGAGTAAAGGGGTGGGAAAAGGTTTTCCAATCAAATCGACCTAAGAAACAAGTGGGTGTAGCTATCCTAATACCTAACAAAATTGATTGCAAACTAAAATCAATCAGAAGAGATGGAAAAGGACACTTTAGGCTAACAACAGGAACAATTCATCAAGATGAAGTCTCAATCCTGAACATCTATGCCCCTAATACAAGAGCAACCACATATGTAAAAAAAACATTACTAAAACTTAAATTGCACATCAAACCCACACACTAATAGTAGGAGACTTCAACATTCCACTCTCGCCAATGGACAGGTCAACCAGACAGAAACTTAACAGAGAAATAAGAGAAATAACAGATGTAATGTATCAAATGGACTTAAGAGACATCTATAGAACATTCCACCCAAACACAAAAGAATATACCTTCTTCTCAGCACCTCATGGAACCTTCTCTAAAACTGATCACATACTCGATAACAAAGCAAACCTCCACAGATACAAAAAAAAAAAAAGGAGTAACCCCCTGTGTCTTATTGAAATGTAGAATAAAAAAGGCCAATCTCAGTATCTGAGAATAAAATAGTAGTTACCAGACATACAAAGTTTGTGGTTTTAGGAAGAGTGGTTAATGTTATAGCTAGAAGAACTTCCAGTCTCTTCTCAGCAGTACAACATGTTTAACAGTAATGTACATTGTATTTCAAGCCAGCTGGGAAAGAGGACTTTTGCTGTCATAAAAGGGAAATAAGTTATTAAAACTGCTGGTGACACCAATACCAATGATTTGCTGCTTACATAAAGTGTGTGAACACTGAAAGATTACACTACAATCATAAAATTAAACAATTATTATGTTAATAAAAAGTCTTAAAATCAGTCAATGTGATATGTTATGTTTTAACTTTCTAGTTTCATGCTGTGTCTACATAAGACTCCAAGTGACTAAAAAAGGTGCAAAAAATCAATAATGTTTGAATTTCACAACATTCAAATCCTTGGTGGATAACAGTGACTAAAATCCATGCAAACTTAGAGCGTAGTTTGAAAACAATAAGATTAAATTATAGAGGGCACTAGAGCAAAAACATTTCAAGCAACCACATTAAATAATTATTCCAGATATGAAATAATGACCTGGTAACTGGTTTCTTCAGAGGGCCAAATATCTGTTCCTTGTTCTGAATGAATTGGGAGAAAAACCTGGTTCCAGTTAGTCATGAACTATGTCTTCAGATACAGGGTTCACAGATAGATAGAACTCTACTTGGGGTCCAAGATTATGTATGCATAGACAATTTTGTTTAAAATGAAGTTGGGGTAGTGGTGCTTGGTGTCATCTCATTCTCTCAGGCTAGTACTAAGAGTGTGAACCACTCTGCAGTTCTCTGCTCTTGCCCTTTAAAGGCATTCTGAATACTTTTAAATGTTTGAAAAGAGGTTTGCTTGGTAAAGCTTCAGTGCAAAATATAATGCAATCTATTTTTTTTAAAGATTTATTTATTTATTATGTATACAACATTCTGCCTCCATGTATGCCCGCACGCCAATTTCATAGTACTTTTGAAATACATGAAGAACTGCAGCAACTGAAAGAAGCACATACAAGAAAGCCACTCAATGCTGGAAGGTACTAGATACAAAACAAAGACTTGTAAAATTAATTCCTAGTTGCTGTTATTTCTTTCTTCTTTCATAATGGGACCATCCAAATTTAACTGGGTAAAGAAAAATATCCCTAAGAAAGGTGACATCTTTTACTCTTCCATGTTTAGTTACTAGTAGATGCAGGGTTATATCTCATTTAAAACGTGATTCAGGAGAACACACACATGTGCGCACAAACACACACACACATACAAATATCAGAGAGAATGCATAATCATTTGATTCACATAGTGAAATCTTACAGACCATCAGGATGATTCTTGTGCAGGCTCTAAATGGCCTGAGAGTAGAGCTACAAGAGGTTGTACATTATTTTCTTGGTGTATTGGCAGTAGGACTAAAGTCACACTTCCTATGTTTGGCAGGGGATGTTCTTATCCAGACTCCCCACTAGAAACAAATGTGAGAAGACAGAGTTGAATTTTCCTACCAGTTTGTTCAGATGAAGACAGAAGGATGAGGTTAAATATTGCTAGCAGTCAAACGTACAAAAAACAAACAAACAAAAATATAGAGATCAGCTACTGCCTGGAAGAATGAGATACAGAAGAGACAGGGATACCACTGAGGAAGCATGACAGTTTCAAGGAGAGTCCAAAAAAGTGAAACAGTGTTGCATCTGGTAAAGAAAGGAAGATGGGTGTGTTTCAGACAGAGAACAAAAGTTATGGAGAGGTTAGCAAGCAGTTCAGCTTAGCAGATGCATGTCATAAGCATGGCTGGAGAATTGCATGCTGAAACTGGGGCTGGACATTGACATGACATTGTAGCACTCACAAATTTCAACATAGTGAAATGTGTTTTGCTTGTCAGCAGTACGTACTTACCTATCAGTAGCAGGGGAAGAGACTTAGGGACGTACAGCTACCTACTAGATACGAAGGTAGGGTTTTTTTAGTCTTTGCTTTTAGTACGCAGCAATGTAGATGGTAAAGACAGAGTAAGGACTTGGGATTCCTCACAGACATAACAGACTCAAGGAGCCTGTTCAAGAGCACAGGCTGATAAACATTTCCAATAGGTGTGAAGAAACAAAACAGAATCCTTCCTTTAACACCTGGCTTAGTGTTGGTGCTGTTTTTAATAATGATAACATGCGCTCATAGTCTTGCAGCACAGATGGTATTATATCTATATCTGAAGTCTGTATCTGAAATGTTTCTCATAACTAACTAGAACCAGACTTTTAATTTAGAATCCAATCAACAGGGTGGATTAAAGAAAAGAAAACTATTGGTCCTATGAGGAACTCAGCCACCAAACAAAAAGACAGTCAAGGAAACTAATCTGGACGCTCCCCCACCAAAATGGGTTTCGAATGAAAAGCTGTAGAATGTGGGGGGAAAAAAAAGGGCAGAAGTGACCTAACAGAACTTCTGATTCCCTTAAATTTTAGATCATAGATTATGGCCATTAACGTATTCTGAGAGCTTAACACAGAAATAATGAAGGATAAAGGTAGAATGATTATGTCCTTGGAAGTTCTTAGACTTTGCATCTGAAGTATCTCCTCAAGTCACATGTTCTGATTGCTTGATCCTCAGTGTAGTGGGCTGAAGGGCAACCCTCACAAGGTGATTGGATCGAAAGGACTGTGAAATCATCAGTGAGGAAAGTTCAGTCATGAATTCAAAGCTTAATTGAACATTGGTTGGTGTTTGAAGTCAAAAATCACCCTTTTTGTTTGTTTGTGCTTTCTAGTCACCACAAGGAGAGCACCTTTGCTTGGCCATGTGTTTTCACCATGTTGTCCTATCAAGTTGTAAACCGAAGAGAAATTATGAGCTGAGATTCCTGAGACCATTTACACAAGTTAACCATTTGTCCTTTATGTCATTTTCTCTTAGGCATTTTGTCATGATGATAGGTGATAGGAAACTGACTAGCTCAGGTAGGAAGTATACTTAGTATGGAGTGAAAAAAACTGATACATAAGCTATTGTGTTACATCTCATTTGATATAAGAAGCAAACATAAATTAACAATTAAATTGTTTAGTATTCTCTGGGCACCACAAACTTATTCTGTGTGTTCAATTTGTCCCTCTTTACCTTTAAAACTTTTTGGTTTATGCTTTGGGATAGTTATACTTCACTAGAAATGTTCTCGTCAGCTCTTTCCCTTTGAGTCCAGATCTGGTACTAATAAAGGTACAAATATTTTGAGACAGAGATTGTTTTCTGTAATTTTTAATTCCTAAACAATAGGAATATGTGTACAATAGTAGTTAGATATTTGAAGTGATTAAATTAATAAATTGTCAAGAAAGACAATTTTTTCAGTAATCAGTGTGAATAGCAAGTATGGGAAAAGATTGGTCCAGTAAATATATCAGTGTGTTTAGGAGTTTTTGTTCATGGCTCTGAAATTACCTCTGAGCAAGTTTCAATTTCTTTACTCTGTCCATTATTGAAGGCTAAAAAGAAAAAAGAATAGACTAAGAAACTTACCAATGGGTAAAGGTGTTTACCACCAAGACATATTACCTTGATTTCACCCTCCAGACCTCATGGTAAAAGGAGGGAACCAACTCTTGAAAATTGATCTCTGACCTCCACATGTGCCCCATTATACTAGCACACTTACATCCCCAACATACACACATACAGCATATAGGCAAAATAATAATAGACACATATTAAAAGTAACACTAGAGATTTCAATATGAAGGTATCTAAAGAAAATATGGTAAACATAATGGTAGAACCTAACCTGTTGAATCTGGTATTGGCAGGTCTCCTGTATCTGTTGTTACTGTAACAAATGATATTATATTGAGTGGCTGGAAACTACAAGCTTATCACATTACATCTCAGAGGCCTGAAATCGTCCTTAATGAGGTAAAATAAAAGTATTTGAAAGCTGGATTGTTTTTCCCTGTATGTGTCCTGAGCAAGAATCATTGCCTTTTCCAATTCCAAGAATCCATTTGCTCTTCTTGGGTAATGACCTTATCATTTCATCTTTGAAGTCTATCATTAGATCCCAGTCTTTATGATCATGGTTGTAAAGTATAATATTCTCCATTCTTACAGCCTAGGATTATATCAGAATCACTGGGGTGATCTCAAGGAGTTTACCCATCTTGAGATCCATAACTTTATACATGCCTTAAATGAATTTTTTATGCAGTGAAGAAATATTAACATGTTTTCAGTGTTGTGAATTGTTTTGAGAGCATTACTCTTGTACTAGAACAATGGAACTTGGATAATGTCAGCTTTAATTCAATATATGAATGTAGTTGAGTTTGTGAATTTTTAATGAGGATCAAATCAGTGAGAATGACTTTTTAAATGGATTACGTAACAGTGATTTCAGGAACTATGCATGAGTAGAATTGTGCTTACATTTTACATTTTATGTCTTGAAAGAATATGTACTGAAAAATCTAATCTACAACTATATTGTCCAATTCCTGTATTATGTGTTATACTTGGTTGTGATGCAAAATGCAAAATCATTGAATGTCATAGTGTCAATTTATACCTACTGCAAGATGATCAAAGTTGTTTTATTAATTTTTTTGATATCTTATAGGCTTCCCCAAGGCATGGGTAAGAAGCAATGGCAGTATTAGAAATAATAAACTGTGATTTCAGAAGAGAAAGAGGAAGACATTTAAAAATTTACAAAAGTGGGGACAGAAGAGTGGAAAGTTACCAAAAAAAAAAAAAAAGGATGTACATACAAGCATCAATCCAAACATAACTCCTGATGAGCTTCCTAGCTGAGAGAGGTGATGCAGAAGCTTCTTACTGGAGAAATTTGTTTCTTTTTTCTGAATTGTAATGGAGATTGCATCTTCAAGAATATGTTGCTCAAAGGAGACTCAGAAACAACGAAGAAAGAATTAACCAAACCAATTGATTCACATATTCAACACCAAAACAAAGCAAATCAAGACAAGACTTCTACTTCAAAGGGCCCCAACCCTTCAAATATTTGCTCTAAAGATA